>CM042250.1:30539262-31109262 GCA_023566225.1 Romanogobio albipinnatus | reverse complement strand
GAGCTGTCCAAAGACACTAGAGACAAAATTGTACACCTCCACAAGGCTGGAAAGGGCTACGGGGAAATTGCCAAGCAGCTTGGTGAAAAAAGGTCCACTGTTGGAGCAATCATTAGAAAATGGAAGAAGCTAAACATGACTGTCAATCTCCCTCGGACTGGGGCTCCATGCAAGATCTCACCTCGTGGGGTCTCAATGATCCTAAGAAAGGTGAGAAATCAGCCCAGAACTACACGGGAGGAGCTGATCAATGACCTGAAAAGAGCTTGGACCACCGTTTCCAAGGTAATACACCAAGACGTCATGGTTTGAAATCATGCATGGCACGGAAAGTTCCCCTGCTTAAACCAGCACATGTCAAGGCCTGTCTTAAGTTTGCCAATGACCATTTGGATGATCCAGGAGTCATGGGAGAAAGTCATGTGGTCAGATGAGACCAAAATAGAACTTTTTGGTCATAATTCCACTAAACGTGTTTGGAGGAAGAAGAATGATGAGTACCATCCCAAGAACACCATCCCTACTGTGAAGCATGGGGGTGGTAGCATCATGCTTTGGGGGTGTTTTTCTGCACATGGGACAGGGCGACTGCACTGTATTAAGGAGAGGATGACCGGGGCCATGTATTGCGAGATTTTGGGGAACAACCTCCTTCCCTCAGTTAGAGCATTGAAGATGGGTCGAGGCTGGGTCTTCCAACATGACAATGACCCGAAGCACACAGCCAGGATAACCAAGGAGTGGCTCTGTAAGAAGCATATCAAGGTTCTGGTGTGGCCTAGCCAGTCTCCAGACCTAAACCCAATAGAGAATCCTTGGAGGGAGCTCAAACTCCGTGTTTCTCAGCGACAGGCCAGGAACCTGACTGATCTAGAGAAGATCTGTGTGGAGGAGTGGGCCAAAATCCCTCCTGCAGTGTGTGCAAACCTGGTGAAAATCTACAGGAAACGTTTGACCTCTGTAATTGCAAACAAAGGCTACTGTAACAAATATTAACATTGATTTTCTCAGGTGTTCAAATACTTATTTGCAGCTGTATCATACAAATAAACAGTTAAAAAAATCATACATTGTGATTTTTATCTTTTTTTTTTTAGATTATGTCTCTCACGGTGGACATGCACCTACGATGACAATTTCAGACCCCTCCATGATTTCTAAGTGGGAGAACTTGCAAAATAGCAGGGTGTTGTCGTGGCAAAATTTCAAACTATCGCCGCATTACTGAATAAGAGACAAAACCTGCCCAATTGTCTTTATAAAGATTTAATTTCTTGCAAGAAATGAGTCACAGTCATACAGCCATCTTCAATGTCTGCAGAGTGCACACTAACTAGACATAACAGCACTCAGCTTTTATCAGTTTCCCAAACAAAGTCACTCCTCCTGTAAATTTCCACACATGACAAGAAAAGCAGCACTTGCTCAAATCTATACATGACCTTTTACCTAGTAAGCTGGTTCTGTATGAAAATATGCAAATCAATAAACATTTCGTGCGCAATGTTTAATGTATAGCTATGATTAAATTTTCCCATAACAATCCCCTCTTTTTATCACATCATTGATAAACCATAATGAAAAATTTTATCATTGTATATATATATATTTATGACTGAAAACTCAAAAATAAGTAAACATAATAGTAAGGTTAAAAAGGCTAAATATGAAAAATGAATAAATGTAATAGTAAAGTTTTAAATGATTAAAACGAAAATCTAAACTGAATGAAAAATTATAGTAATAATCCAATTCAATAATCTATTCTCATCACTTGAATTTGTGAAGAAAGAAAATATGCATAGGCTGATTTTTGTGGTTAAAGCCCCCCTTTCACTGCAAATAAAAACATGGTTATAATATTTAGATATCTGAGGCCTCCAAAGGCCGCCCAGATTTAAATCAACGAAAACATAATCCCCTAATTTGTTTCATTCTTCTCTTTGCTAGTCACTATCTCCTATCACTAAATTTGTTCATCCATTCGTCGTACTCGTCATAAATGTCTAATTTGACCATCTGTTGTGATACACTGGACTTCACTACTCGTTGAACCATCCTGGAAATGCGTTGAAAATACATTGTGAACACATACAAATCAGTACAACAATTTCAAAAACCTGCAATACAGTAAAACATAATCAATATCCCCATCCCTTCAGATTTGTCATCCAACCAAATCATCAGTCATCAGCTTTTTCCCTCTCCAGTTTTCTTACAGCCTGTCTCATGTAGGGTACTCAATTATATTGGTTACATTGTCACTATAATCTGGAATATGAAAGCAAAACGATACCCTAAGCATTTTCCAAACTCTCTCCTCCTCAGCTGTTATCATGTCTAAAACTAGTCTGTTTTGGATATCTGCATCTCGGATTTGCTTCATTTCCTCATCTACCATTGTTAAAGTGTGCTCCGTGCTATTAGCTATAGCTAGTACAGTCCATGCTAACCCATTTTTCTTGTTTATCGATTCTGCTGTACCCACCCCCAGGAAAATAGACCAACCCACATTTGCTCTATCTGGTAAAGTCCCTATCACAGAATTAACTTTCTCTTCTGTCCATCCTTTTTCTTGTTTTCATTACCCGGTAAATACACAGATGTCCCCACGTTCATCAAAGCTGGGTAACAGCAACCTGCCAACACTCGACATAAAATGATGAGCTTAACCATAAACCCAAACTGTCGCAGGTGAAGTGTAATTTGGTCTTCTAAACTGGCAGGTAAAATTAGTCACTACCGCTGTACAATTCTCGGTTGTTTCATTATTTGTGTCAATTCTGACTCAGACTTCAGTCCTCTCGCAGTCAGATGTTGGATGTTTTGTTGGGATTTTCCCATGCTCAATGTCCTTCGCAGCTCTCACTATCTCAGTCATTTGCTGCGGGATCAAACAGTCAGTTTCATTCAGTGTTACAACAGTCAGTGGTCCTGCTTTGCAGGCATGGGACATTTGCACACAAAGCCAGCATCTCGTCTTTATCTCTAGCTATTGTTTCTGCAGCCGTGCCAAAGTACAGGCTTTGTTCCCCTGGCACCTTGTCATGGCTTTCTTCACTTCTGGTTTCGCTCCTCCCCTTCCTGCTGGTGGAAAACTTTCTGCAGTGGCTTGCGTGTACCCACGTCGCCCTCTCAGACACTTGTACGGCAGTATGCGTTGTTAGGAGGATTTGGTAAGGCCCCAGCCACCTTTTCGCCTTCCAGCTCCTCCTCCCGTTGCCCTCTATCAACGCGAAATCACCTGGTTTGATGTCATGTAAAGGAGTCCCAACTGGTTTCCCCAAATTTTACCTGCACACAGACCTTAGACAACAACAGAAAAGACATCTCTATGCAATAATTCACAATTCTATTGATGTAAGCTATTGTTTACCCCCTTCCATTCCCATGAATGGTGGTCTCAAACGGGCTCCGATTTACTCGAGGCCTTCTCTCGTTTTCGTGTATATCAATACGCATCAAGATGCAAAAATTTTCAGCAAATATTAAAACCTCCTCATAAACCTCCATCATTTGAGTATCATTCCCCCTTTGGCTGCGTGATCGCCCATGCAGCCATTAATCATAATCATCGAAAATATTTTCGGGGTAAACAAGGCTTGACATCACTACCCGTCCAGACGCCATTTTGCACAGTGCGGTCGCACTGTTCCCATCGCTGCTTTTCTCTGGCCCTGAGTTGAAAAACTGCATAGTCTATAAGGAAGGCAAAACATTTGTGGTTATTTAAGATGATAAAAACATTCTGGCTGTGTCGTCTGTCGCACCTCCACGGCCTTCGCATCTGCGTCTGCTGTCATGGTTTCCTGTTGAAATAAACTCTTTGTTGTTAGTTTCGCTGCGCATTCTACAGATAGCAACCTAGTCAGTCAAGAAAATTGTGTCTAGCAGATTAGACACAAAAGCAGCATTCATAATTGTGCGCCCATCAGACTTTAACATTTTCTTGCGTTTCCACAGCGCCCCAAAATCGTGCTCAACTCCGAACGCATAACGCTAGTCTGTGTACATCGTTACACTCTTACCCTCCAGCAGCTTGCATGCTTCCGTCAAGCTACAAACTGCAGTCTTGACCAGAAGGTTTTCCCCAAAACATACTGAAAATATTCTATAAAACGAAAGACAAATCCATATTTCATCTCTGGAAGCCGGGCTAAGTGAGCAAGCACTGTTACTGCACTTCCGGCATGTTAGGGGTGTGTGATACCTACAAAATCCAAACACACGACACCTTATTGCTATCAAGCGTTTAGTGACACATCACACATCCCTAGGCCAGACCCTCAGTCACTCCTCAGAGACCCAATACACACTTGAACACATATGAAGAAACAAACAATCAGTTGCTCTCTTAATTAATCAAAATCATAACAGACCTTTTTGGGGTCCAAAACATAATAGTGGTCCAACTCAAACTAACGATAAAAATAAGTAAGATAGATAATAATCCATCTTAGCACTTTAAGTCTCTACATAAAACATCCTTCAGTCCTTCAGTCTACATTCTTTCATCCTTCAGTCTACATTTTGTGCTTTGCTCACAGTTCAGATGACACCTCTGTCCATGCAGGACACAGTTCCAAAGCACAAATGTCTATCATGCACTGATTCTCTTTTGTGTGTCTGCCAATGGGGTCACTTCGCTCTCTACCTCGATTTCATGCTACATTCTTATCTACATGCCCACAGTTTCTCACTGTGCTTCACAATCAACCTTCCTCTAGTCAGTTGTTTCAACATCATTCTTCAAACCACCCTGTTTTTGTTAAACATACTATTTCCAGCAGACCCATTCTCACTAATCATAGTCCACACCATATTTAACCACTAATTAACATAAATCTAAATTTGTTAATGTTAAATACACTTCATCAAAATGACATGGTTATCAATTCATATTACATTCAATCAGCACGTTCACTCATCTTTATCTCGTGACATCATACTTAATCATACTCAATATCCAATTTTTATAAAAATCTTTTCAGTTCCTGTTATCAGTAAACCATTCAACATCAATTCATCAGGGCTCTTTTCCAAAGTACCCTTTTCTCCATCCCCTGTCCATTAAACCTCCTTAGACCTTCACTCCAACTGGCCCAAAATCTTAAACCTCTTAATTCATGTCATTTGGCAGTGGCACTTATAATCAAATCCTCACCTTGCCACTTAAACCCAAAATTGTTATAACTTTACCAAGAACTTGCAAATCTTTATAATCTCCCATATCACTTTATAAAGTATTCAAATTTGTTCTATAAGTCATCATCCATTTCTTTAGAGCCGTTTCAAAATGATTTTTCAATTCATATATGTCTATTAACACTTAGTGTGTTAGGGTGTTCATAACTCGTTCATAAATCAATTTTCCACCAAAAATCTATCTTTTTGGGCTATTTCTCTCTTGTTTTAACTTGTCACATTATTCCTCTCTCAAAAAGATGCACCATATGATGATTATTGTTTCTTATCTCTACTGCTCTGCAGAAACCAAAATATTATATTCCTCTTATCTCAATCCCAGTCACACAGAAAGCCTTCTCTGCCTGCTCCTTCAGCCCTTAATACATAAATAGAAGCTCTCTTAGACATCTAATGTCATGCCTCCATTCAGAGGAAACTTAAAATAAAACTCTTTCTTTCTTAGAAGTTCTCCCTTTGTTCGCCCTCTGACCTTTCATAAATACTAGGGAGTCTCTGGATAATTTAGATTATAGTGACTTTAGTTAATTTGTCTCCTTGTCTCTGCCGTCCAGTCTATAAATTTACATTTGCCATTCTTAATCAATTGACATTATTTAAACTCCGACCCTCTGTTGAATTTATACAAGGGTCTTAAACCCATGGTGGGCGGAAATCTCGAACTATTCCGCTTTAACATATGCACTAATCCATAGATTAATTCAAAACAACATCATAAATGACAAAGTAGTCATAATTACCATTAACAGACTGAGCTGGATACCAATCCATTTAAAGCTCGTCCATGTTCTGGATCATCTTTTCACCAGATTCGCTCCGAATAATCAGCTTCTTTAGCGTTTGTCGTTTCACTTAACTAACCCATCTGTGATGATAAAGACACTCATTCCAGAGGTTAATGGCACACTACACTCAATCAGAACACATAAATATGAACTGCTCATTCTCAAAATGTGCTTTTACATGGTTTCTTAACCAGTTTCAAATCTGTTCATTATTAATCTATTCTTAGAAAAGTCAGCTGGGTTGTTTTGTTCTGATATCATTGTTTTTGTTTTGTCTCAGTCGCAGGCAGAGTACAATCCCTGATTCCACTGAAGCAGTCTCTCTCTCCCTCTCTCACCCAGATTTATCTTTTCAACAGTCTTCTAAGACTTTTACTATAATGTTAAATTCTAACCCTTAATTCATTAATCCTTCACAAAGTTTAGAAATTTAACTTTTGAACTTTCAAATTAGAACATCTCCAATAAGTTATACTGTGAAATTGTTTCAAGTTATCTTTAGTTTAGATACCTCTGTTATCCAGAACTTCTCTTTAAACTTCAAAAGCCGTCCTCTTAAAGCCATCACCATGTCTCCAAATTATCCTCTGCCATCTAATGACCTGCAGGATTAAGACTATGATAGAGACATATTAGTTCAATATCATACAGCTTTACTGATACAAATACATTTTGTTCTGTTCCACAAGGTTATCAATCACAATCACAGTATGGTCTCAGCTGGCTCTTAAATGCCAATCATTGCTCTTTTCTTCAGGGTGTTTCCTGGCTCTCAATTTATGCGGTATTTGGTGAGCGGTATAGAGGGGCCATTATTAGGGCAGGGGCTGCTGTGTCCAGTCTTGACCTTGGCCCCTACGAAACACAGCTTTCCCCCCCAACAGAGATGCTGCTGGCCTCACAGACATCTGCCTCACCTCTCATACACACCTCACATAAAACCCCCTCCTCCATATTTTTTTGTTTTTGTTTTTGTTTTGTTTTTTTGGTAGGGGGTCCAAGGTGACTTATCGTGATTTCCCTGGCTTGGGTTGCTCCCCGTCAGGCCGTAGGAAGTCTTACCCGTCATCGGTGAAACCACATCGTGCTCAACCTCGTCATCACTTTGAGATCTTTGACCCTAAACAGGATCCAATATTTTCTGGAGCCTTTTGGAAAGTGCATTCAAGAGTCACCAGAGCCATCTGGTCTGCTTTCAAATTAGTAAAAACAATGGAGACAGGTTAATTATAACACAACTTAATCACTAAAATCCATCATACTTCTTCAAAGCTGCTCCATAGCAGTGCTTAGATTATTCTCAGTGAATTTAGCCAAAACACCTGTCCATTCAATTTAATGTTCTGCTACATCTTTGACCAAGGCCATCAGTTCTGTACATGGTGAAGGCTAAGAGCAGACAGAAGTTACTGGTCATATCATACATTCGTCAAACATTTCAGTTCATTAAAAGTCTGTATTTTTAAAACATGTCTTATTGCCCTCTTGATGGCACCTTTTTTATATCTTAACAAATAACTGTCTATTATGTTCACATGATGCCCTGTGCCCTTACTCATCAATATCTTCTATCATCTGTGGCACAGGGTCAGATATCAGCTTTGAGCTGGTCTGGGATGAGAGAGAGACTCTGAGGCCTTCAGGGCTGGTACACTGCACTTTCATAAACTTTTCACTCCTCACACCAGCTCAGTGTAAGATCTGGCTAGAAATTAAAATTGTTTTCAAATAAACATCAGACATTTTCCTTTTAACTCTATCCTTTGCCAGAATTGACATTTTCAAATGATCATAATTTCATATTTGTATTTTGCCCCCACAATGAATTCAGAAACTATCATTTCCACTCCGATTGAGTCTCCGTTACTCAAGTTAGGCCACGTGGTGGCCGGATTGAGATTACAAATTGTTTATTTCAGATCAGCACAAGCTTATCTTTTGAAACCAAAACATCAGCTTCTAGGGTTTTCAACATTTTAACACCTATAGTTATTTCAACAACCCAATATTCAGTCAAATCATCATTATCAGAGTTTTGCAAAAGTGAGAAGAGCAAGAACATATTTATTCTATATTTTTCATTTAAAACTCGGTTAATCAGGAGTTATATATCTTTGCAGCATGTTTTATCATCTTCATTTTTAATTTTAACCTCATATTAAAATTATCTCAAATCCTTCCTTAAAGAAATAATCACTAAAGACTTCGTTAATCTTATTATCTCATTTTCATAGACAGAGTGTAAATCTCTGTTACTTTCTTTTTACTGGGTTTCGTTTACAGAATTTAGTCTGGTGGCCTGATTTGCCAAACTTTCTACACCTTATGGGTGTTCGGACACAATTACGTCCAAAATGGCCACGCTGAGCACAATTAAACACTCTCATCTTTAGCTTATGAAGCAATGCAACCTGTGTGCTCCAAAAGTGGCAGTCTGTCTGAGAACAGAGCTCGCTCGGGGTCCAATAAAAAAGACAATGTCTTGCATTTTATGGTGCTATCTGCTTTTTCATCAACATTACTTTTAGTTTCTCAATTGTACATCTCAGTCACTTCTGGGATTTTCCCTTCAGGTATAACGGCACCTCACCCATTTTTACAAATTAATGAATATGCACAAACATCTAGAAATTTGAATTTTCTTGTTCTCTCTTTGTTTGTAGCCAGTCAACTTGCTGATCAACTTTCCAATTACAATAAAAACATTTCTGCCCATTCCCTTCATCAGTCCAGCAAATTTCTTTGAAGTCAGGGTTTCAGAGCGGAGCTGCTTACAGCGTTTGCTCTTGTCCATCTCAAAATCTTTATACCGACTAATCAAATAACTGATCATATTACTCAAAATGTTAGCCAGAATTTAGTCAACGTTCATACTCACCGGCGATCTTTAAACAGCTGTGACTTCTGCGTGATAAGACAAGTAGTTAATATACTACACCAAATGTCAAAATTTGATTGATTGACAGGTGGGCGGGGCTTCCGGTATAGGGGGGCGGGACTTCCGGTGTAGGCGGGACTTCCGGTGTAGGCGGGACATCCGGTGTAGGCGGGACTTCCTGTATAGGCGGGACATCCGGTGTAGGCGGGACTTCCTGTATAGGCGGGACTTCCTGTATAGGCGGGACTTCCTGTATAGGCGGGACTTCCTGTAAAGGCGGGACTTCCTGTATAGGCGGGACTTCCTGTAAAGGCGGGACTTCCTGTTTAATAAATCATGTGATTGACATTAGGTTTTGATGTTTTTGACAGTTGGTTTTTGACCTATTGTCATAATAAATCATATGATTGACATTAGGTTTTGATGTTTTTTGACAGTTGGTTTTTGACCTATTGTCATAATAAATCATATGATTGACAGTTGGTTTTGATGTCTTTGATGACTTTGACAGTTGGTTTTGATGGTTTATGACATTAGGTTTTTTTGTTTTGATGAATTTGACAGTTGGTTTTTTTGTTTTGAATGCGGTATAATAAATCATGTTATTGACAGAAGGTTTTATCTTTTGAAGTCGCTGTTATCAGAAAATTCCCCTCCCACCCTGCCACATCCCAGAGCAGCGTATATATATATAAATGGGGCCAGTGTGTTCTACAGCTATCAGCAAAAAGAGAAACATGAGCTACATGAGCATGGACGGATTATCAGCTCCTGAAACCCCAGATGCGGGGTTGCGCAGCAGGACGTTCGACAGTCTGATGACCAGTCTACCTATGGCGCCGAGAAAACCTTATGGGCACGTCCGTTTGACAAGCTTTCTCCATGAACTTTCGGAATGGACTAAAGGAGAATTTATGATGAACAGCAAGCGTGTAATCGGGTACAGATTTCATAAAACAACTCAAGTTGTTATACTCTACACCACCGACAGCGCGGGCGAGTTTCACCCCGGGGAAGACGCATGTCTTGTATTTCCTAAAAAAGACTGGGCATTATTTTACAATTTTGTGTGGAAGGATCTGAAGAGCGGCGGTCAAGAACCTCTGTACGTTGGAGAGTGGGACGGGGTCACCCCGAATGTCCGGTACCGCGTGGTAGGTGACCACACTAAAAAGAACCCGGATGATTCTGTCTACATATTCTGCTGTGATGACAAGACAAAGCTCACCGAAGATCGGTCAGGGGTCGTCCTGCCTAACGAGCATAACAATCTGTATGAAATGCAATTTTTGTTCAAGTGGCAAGATCTGAGTCAGCTGGATATTATGTTTTCAATCATAAACAAGCTGTTCAAATGGTGCGAGCTGCACGACGGCTACAACAAAATTAAAGTGCAGCTGTTCCACCCTGAGAGATGTCCGCGCAGCAGTACATACGCGGGGTATTCACCCCCCATTCACTACAGACATCCGGGACCTCGACGGTCAGCCCCTCCCAGACGTCGTTTATAAACCACAGCTGAAGCGCCACAACGTCCCCGCCCCTTTACTGCATCTGACATAAAGTCAGCGGCATTCAGTAGGCCCCAAAAGGCCATGGTCGGTCATGAGATAAGCCCCCAAAATGCGTAGTGCAATGGCGCCATCTATTGGACAGGCGTGTTTTTCTCCATTTTTTACCCATCACATATATATGTGTGAGGCGAGGGGAAATGCATTATAAAAGTGAACTTTTAGACCACAGCATCTCATCATCTCTCTCCCTCATCAAAATGCAGAACGGTGAGTATTTTTTCTCTATATTTGATGCTATAATGTTATACAATGATGCTTTAAACATGCAATGTGCTATTGATGTGATTTATCAACTATAACTAACATTAGCATTGAGTTAATGATGTTTTAAACATTCATGCATGGGTACAGTGTTTTAATCATTGAGTCATCTTTGGTCTATCAGCTATAACTAAAATCGGTGTCTTAAACACAGCATGTTACTGTTACTGTTACGGGTACTCTCCGGCACCACCCGGTGTCCCGGAGTTAAAACTACATCCAGTTATGACACAATTGTATGCTCTCCGGCGACACCCGGTGTCCCGGAGTTAAAACTACATCCAGTTATGGTGTAATTGCGCCCCTAGAGCACCGGGGTGAAATAACATTTAGAAAATTAATGATTTTTTTTTCAGCATCTGTCATCAGACATGCATATAAAGCGACTCACAAATGTTTCCATTCATAACAGGATTTTTTGCCTCACAGGTTCGAATGTTGAAAGTGACGCTCACGATAGCAATGATGCATGTGAGGACTGCTCTTTTATAAATTAAAAATTAAATAATAATAAATAAATAAAAATTAATAATAAAAAATTAATAAATAATTAAAAAAAAAAAAAAAAAAATTTTTTTTTAATTGTCTCTCTTTTTTCATTCACAGTGACCCCTCAGCTGGTTGAAGCAGACAGCGCGTCTGATGGTAAGACAAGACCCATCGCCGACATCATGTTTTTTTTTTTCTTAACATTTATGAACAATTTATTTATTTATTTATTTTAGATTTCATTCAGTTTATCACGCAACCCGGCTTCCCACTGACTGACACCGCTCAACAGAATAATGATGACGTGCCTGACCCCACGCCGACGCACGCTGTGGATCAAATAGTTCCTGCCGGCTCTGCTTTAGACCAGGTCGCTGGACCCAGCGGTGAACCTTTGAGAAAGAAGGGTAGAAAAACCGATCGTCCTACCTCACCGACCTGTCCTGAGAGAAAAACGTTTTGTTTTATCCCGTCAATCAGTCCTGAAAACAGTCCCGACAGGAAAACTTTCTGTCCGACGCCGCCGAGCGGTCCTGCGCCGAGTCTTGACAGCGTATTTCTTTATGGTGAGACTATCTACATTATTATTTTCATTTAAACACAAATTGAATCATACCATAACAATTTTTGTGTTATATTTCTACACAGCAGGGTCGGGCTATAGCCCCGACCACATGACTAGCTGGCATACACCTCGACGCATCACTTGGACAAGTACGAAAGCGATCCAAACTCCGTTGGAAGAAGAAGACATCGAAGTTGAAGAAGTGTCAGCAGAGCATCGCCCGGCTGACGAGCCACTCGCCGATACTAATTTAATAGAGGCATTATGTCAAGAGTTTCGCGACACCCAGGTTTATTATTCTCATCATCATAGATGGAACGTTGCAGTTAATTCAATATAGATTTATTCCATTAAACTTTTGTATTGCATGTATTGATTTTTATATTCCAGATACTCTGTAATTTTGTTGTATGCATGCATGCATGTTTTTTACATCTATCATGTATTGATTTATTCCATATACTTTTTGTGATTTTGTAATATTTCATGTTTTGGTCTGAAATCTAAAATGGATGGGTCAAAAAGCTTTTGCTCAGACGACGACGCAGAACTGTCACCGGACGAAATTGAAATGCTAAGTTGGCTTCCGGATTCTTTAGAACAGTATTTGTTTAATCTAGAATCTTCGCAATCCCCCTCTAATTTGGATATTTTTGAATTAGCCGTAAATTCAAATATTAATTTGTACGATCACGTGCTAACCGTAGACAACAATCATGTTGTACAATACGGTGGTGTTTTAAATAATCAACTCCCTGCATGTACCGACAGCGATCCTGACGCTGATGATACTCCACAGCCATCTACCAGCAGCAGCACGAGGCCCACATCAGGTAATATTGACGCTTTACGCGAGACTGACCCTAACAGACAGAGTCGATTAAGCCGTACGGAAATTGATACGCTGATCCGAGAAGGCGGGTTCGTTAACGGATATCACGTTTTACCGCGACCACGCTTCAACAGTGTGTCGTTGAGAAGGAGCATGAATCTGAGAGAGATTAACTCTACAGATTTGGCCTCTTATCACACTTCATTACATCGCATGCTGAGCGAGATCGTCACCTTCGCTAGAGAAATCGGCCACGATGCACCCGTAATCAATATGACCATGTCGGCACCCACTCTACAAACACCCATCAGCTGTGTTCTCGCCCCCGGTAATGATTATGATGTGAATTCGCTTATGGATCAATTTGAAAGAGTTTTACAGAGCAACCAGCTGTTATTATCGGACGACGCCGTCGAGATCGACGCTACCGTAGCCATGAACAGACAAGGAGGCGGTCGACGACGTAAACTTACAGATCTGGCCGTTGATCAGGTAATCAAAAGAAAAAAGACGAATTTGTTCTGCCCCATAAATTTGTCAAATCAATTGTGCTTCTCTATTTGTCTCGCTCGTTTTCTCAACCCCCAGCTACCCGGGAGCGAGTTAGAAAAACTGGCTGCCGTCATCCAAAACAGCGTCGGCTTCTCAATTCAAGACCGAATCGCTCTTAGCGACATAGCTTCGTTTGAACGAGCGCTAGGCATTAAAATCGTTGTATTTCACAGATCGAATGCCATGGTCTTAGAAACGTACAAAAATTCTGACGAACCCCATCCCAAAACGGTGTTCCTCTATCTACATGATAATCACTATTATATGATCATGAATCTGACAGGCTTCTTAGGTTCGCCATACGTCTGTCAATTTTGTTACAAAAGTTACAGCAACCGCAGAGACCATCAATGCAAGCACGTCTGCAATGTCTGTTTTGACGCCGAATGTCACAGGTCCCCTAAAAGAACCATACATTGTCCCGATTGTTTGCGCTACTGTAAATCGAGCTATTGCTTCGAAATGCATAAAAAGAACCCTCCTCCTGGTCAAGAATCCCCCTCCTGTGATATTATCAAATACTGCAAACTATGCGGGCTGCGTTACTACGTTAAAGCGGGTGACAAGAAAGCAAAACACATATGCCCGACGGACAAATGCGTCCACTGTCGAGAACATCTGACGGAACACGGGACGCACCAATGTTTCATACAGCCCCTAGAGCCTAAGGAGCCATGCGAGAAATATATTTTCTACGATTTTGAAACGTGTTACGAAAACGGGCGACACGTGGCTAATTTTGTTTGCGCAATCACTTTCAAAGGGGAGAAATTTACGGCGGAGGGTACCGACTGCATCGCTAAGCTAATCAACCGCTTCAGAAAACCCCGATATATTGGCTACTGCTTCATAGCTCATTACGCCTCCAGATTCGACTCCTTTCTGATTCTCGAGTATTTTTGCAAAGCCGGGATTGCGATTGAGGTCATAATGCAAGGCTGTAAATTAATTTACATGTACGACGAATCGTTTGGCCAACGATACATCGATAGCTACTCATTTTTTCCAATGGCCCTTGCCAAAATGCCCGCGGCGTTAGACTTGACGACGACTGAAAAAGGCTACTTCCCCCATCTTTTCAACAGGGTGGAAAACGAGAACTATGTTGGACCATACCCCGACAAAAAGTTCTACAACTACGATAACATGTCGGATAAAGACCGTGAAAAGTTTGATGCATGGTACAGCACGGTTGAGGGGGAGCAGTTTGACTTCAGGCAGGAACTGTACGCGTACGGGGTTAACGACGTCGTCTTATTACGCGAAGGCTGTATGAAATACCGTCAGGCGTTCCTAGAATGCACCGAAATTGACCCTTTTGGGTTCACGACGCTCCCCAGCTGTTCGATGGGGGTCTTCAAAACCCATTATCTCGGCAGAAACACCCTCGCTCTCACGCACAACAAAGCGTACATCCATCAGAATAAGTCCTACTCAAGTGGCTCGATCGAATGGCTCGAGTATGTCAAAAAGACTCGAAACGTGGATGTTCACCACGCCGTAAACCACGGCGAAGTATCGATCGGTAAGTACTTTTTAGATGGCGTCTACCAGCAAGACGGTGTGCAGCACGGCTTAGAATACGCGGGGTGCATCTTCCACGGTCACTGCTGCCGCTTTGCACCCCATGAGTCACACCCCTTGTCGGGAGTACCCTATGGGGTTCTCAGGAGACAGTTTGACGATAAGATCGAAATTCTGCAGAACGCGTACGGTTTACAAGTCGAGGTTCTTTGGGAATGTGAATGGATCAAAATGAAAAAGACCGACCCCTCTGTGATAGAATTTATGGCCGGTTATTCAGCCCCGGAGAGACTGAACCCAAGAGAAACCTTGTATGGCGGCCGCACGAACGCTTATAAACTCTATCACAAAGTGAGCGGAGATGAGAAAATAAGGTATCTCGATTTCACCAGCCTCTACCCCTTCTGCCAGGCTAGGAAAAGCTACCCGATCGAACACCCCCAAATAATTTTCAAAGATTTTGAACCGATTGAAAATTATTACGGACTCATCAAAGCGACCGTGTACCCTCCCCGCAAATTACTGCATCCGGTTCTCCCTTACAGATGTCAAGGAAAACTCATGTTTCCGTTATGCAGAACCTGCGCTCACAATCAAAACCAGACCACGAGCTGTACCCACACGGATGAGGAAAGATCACTCTCCGGGTCCTGGGTATCCATCGAGCTTTTAAAAGCCATCGAGAAGGGTTATGTGGTAGCCAAGATTGACGAGGTTTGGCATTTTCCACAACGGTCAGACACGTTGTTTGTCGAATACGTCAAAACATTTTTGCGTTTGAAACAACAAGCGTCGGGGTACCCGTCGAATGTCGTCACGGACGCTGAGAAAGAAACTTACATTCGCGAGTATTTTGAAAAAGAGGGGGTTCAACTCGACCCCGAAAAGATCAAGCACAACCCCGCGCAGAGAGCTATCTCAAAGCTATGTCTGAATTCGCTTTGGGGGCGGTTCTCTTTAAAACCAAATTTACCTCAAACGACTCTGGTGAACGACCCCGAAGATTTCACCAGAATCGTCTTCGGTAATACCGACACCTTGTCGTATTTCTCATTCGTCTCAGACAACGTGGCTCTCGTCCAGCATAAACCCAACAAAGAGGATGTTTGTAAGGCTCGCGACGTCAACGTGTTTATAGGGGCGTTCACTACGGCCCACGCCCGACTGGAATTGTACGAGTTGATGGACAGACTCAGCAGTCGTATACTTTACTCTGATACAGACTCCGTCGTGTTCGTGTCTAGGGACGGTGACTGGGAGCCGCCTCTGGGTGATTATTTGGGCGAGCTGACGAACGAAATAGACGATGGGGATTTTATCACGGAGTTTTGCTCTAGTGGCCCTAAATCGTATGGCTTTCGCACCGCTAAAGGCAAAGTATGCATGAAAGCTAAGGGGATAACGCTGAATGCTAAAAATTCCCAAGCCATCCGCCTGGATACCCTGATTGGTCTGGTTGATAGTTATGTGACGTCGTATGATAGTACCGAATACATCCTGGCTCACACGGAAAACATTGTGAGGGATAAAAAGACTCTCACATTGCACAACAAATCAGTCGTTAAAAGGTTTAAGGTGGTGTATAATAAACGCAGACTTTTGCCCGATTTCACCACGCTTCCTTATGGCTACTGATCAGATGATGCACAGAGGATCAATGGATGCTTCCGATTTTGATTTCAGACTTCAACATCCATTT
The DNA here is from genome assembly GCA_023566225.1 of Romanogobio albipinnatus. Taxonomy (NCBI): domain Eukaryota; kingdom Metazoa; phylum Chordata; class Actinopteri; order Cypriniformes; family Gobionidae; genus Romanogobio; species Romanogobio albipinnatus. The sequence goes on along the minus strand of CM042250.1, from coordinate 31,092,898 downwards.
AGTTGTGTTATCTCCGGGCCTTCCAATTCTGGAAAGTCTTATTTTGTGAAACTTTTGTTGGAAAAAGGTTTGAATTTAATTTCCAAGAAAATTGAAAACATTGTCTGGTTGTATGATTGTTGGCAGCCTTTGTACGACGATGTACTTAAATTGTATGACATTAAATTTGTGCAAGGAATACCAGAGAGTCTGAATGATGATGATTTGTTACCTGTCACTAAAACAAATCTTCTCATCGTGGATGATTTGATGCAGCAAGCTAGCGCCAATTTGGAGCTTCAAAGGGTTTTTACGCAGTACGTACACCACCGTAATCTCAGCGCTATTTATATAGTGCAAAATTTATTTGTACAGGGTAAATCCAGCCGAACCATCAGCTTAAACGCCAATTATATGATCCTGTTTAAAAATCCTCGGGACGTCAATCAAGTAGCGATGCTGGGACGCCAAATGTACCCCGGAAACACAAAATACTTTATGGAGTGCTACCACGATGCGGTCAACCAGCCTTTCGGCTACATAATGATAGACTATAAAGCAAAAACCCCCGAGCAGTACCGTCTCAGAACAGGATTGCTTTCCGACCGTCAAGTGGTTTACATCCCGAAAAAAAGAAGAAGAACGTGATCAAATCACCATGTCCGCCAGACTTTGTAAACATCTGCCGGTGTTAAAAATGCTACATAAAGCATCTCCTAAACAAAGGCGTCTTATTCTACAATCGGCATCCGACGAATTCATTTTATCGTTGTGTGAAGTAGCGCTCAACATCCTCTACGGGACGATTCCGGTCAATCCACAACAGTACCGAAAACTGAGAAAGAGAAAAGCCGAAATTAAATTTGTAGCCAATAAAAAAATCGGCATAGCGGCAAAGAAACGAGTCTTCAACCAGAAGGGTGGATTCCTTTTACCGCTCCTGAGCGTCGCTGTACCCTTTCTTTCGAGCTTAATAGCAAACAGATAGGATGGAGTACGCCGAGAAGATGTATTTAGTCCCGCAACATCAACTGGATAAGGTGAGAACCGAAAATGTTCGCGAGAATATTCGACAGAGCGTGGAAAACGATTTGGACGGCGCCATGAGAAATATCTTACTCCGCACTGATTTGAACCCGTACGAAAAAGCAAAACTTTACACAAATACCCTGAGCAGGTTTTTGACCATCGTTAAACAAAGCGATCGGGAGAGCGGAGTTTTAACGCAGTCGTTCCCCGATCCCGCGCCTAAAGATGAAGTACCGACCGCGGCTAGCGTCGAAGATGACAACGGTGCTGAGGAGCATGTGGTGGATGAAGTTCTGAAGAATGTACCTTCGAGAAGTGTGAAAAACAGCAGATACATATTAGACAAGATGTCTAAAGCTAAAGGACTAAGCGCGTGGAACGAATCGGGGGAGTTTGTGTTCAGGGGTAAAGCCGTACAAGGCTCACACATGGTCGATTTGTTAAAAAATGTCACGGCACCGCAAATGGTTCGGGATAACCGGAGACCTGTAGGATGGTCAGAGTTTCTACACGCCTTTGCCGAATTAAACATCCCTTTTTCTACAGTGCCGAATCAACAGGTCAGGAGCACCATTAAATCTCTAAAGAGTAAACCCGACACCCCCAGCCCACCCCGTGTCAGACCTTCCAAAAGGGCACGAAGACAATCACGCTCGGTGTTTCCAGAGTCCGAAGACTCTGTGTTTAAATCCCCGACTATCGATCGAAGACAATGGTTGGAATTTTAACGAATCATTTCATTTTGTATGTACATTTATATGTATCTTATGATTAAATAAAAGACGATTAAAAATATAATGGTTTCAAGATTTTTATTTATATGTCAGACATGTCTGCACGCAGTGAACGCAGGACAACATTGTATCAATACAAACATACGGTCTTAATCTCTTCACAAATAGGGACACCATTTTATCATTTTTAATATAATCATCGGTGTATAGTTTCATCACATGATCATAGCCGTATCCTCTAGCTAGATGATATAGAAAAAACAGACAGTGCTGACCGCAGGTGTCCGATGAATAATCCTGGACTCGTCTGCCGGAATATAATACATCGGCATCGTTGGTTGCTAGAAAGTCATTGATGCTGGTTGGAAAGCGATGGCTGGTGGGGGGATTGCCGAAGCTGTCGAAAAAACACACGGGCCCGTCTTGGGTTAAATAAACGGCGACCCAGTGCTCCCCCGGCATGCTAGCAGGGTCGGTGTTCACGATACAGGCCGACGGTAAGATCCTTATGGGTTTTTCGGGTAGTTGATCGCTCGGTAGAACGCCGAGAAAATGAGTCCTGCAGGTAATTTTATCCATGATGGCGGTGAGTTGCAGCGTGTTCATCTCAATAGTAGTCTATGAGTACCTGTCGGCGGTTAGACAATTCAATGATGCTGTCAAATACCGCGTAAACAATTAAATTAATGGTATTCGGCAGCGGTTTTCTGAAACGAGCTTCGACTCTGATATTCCCGGACTTGATGAGGGAAATGTGCTGACCGCACTCTTCGTCGGGCGTGAGGTTAAATGCGTAAAGCGTGTATCCGTTCAGGAAATCATTCCTGCCGAAACAGAGCGGTTGGTCTTTAAGATGTCTCCCGGTCGTCATCACCAACTGATAATATTCGCGTACTGCCAAACCAGCTTCGAAATTGGGCTGTAGAGGCTTGGCCGGGTACTGTTGTCCGTCAACGTAGACGGCTAAGAATTCAAGGTCGTAGTGTTTGAACGCGAATGGATTTTTTGCGTAGGAACCGGTGAATGCGTCGTTGTCGACCATGGCAATGACGATAGACTTTGGCAGTGTTCCTAAAAACAGATTTTCCTGATTCGAAACACGAGAGCCGGCCGGTATGGAGAACGATTTTAGACTGACCCTATCGACAGGGTACTTGGCCGTTGTCGAGAGCAACGTCTGGGCGTGAGCCAGTCTCACCGGCGGTGATACAGTAACTTTCTTGACAAATAGGGATGCGGCCACTATATTTAATTTGTAAGCCACATCGTCGGCCCTCATCAGACAGAATTCATCTTTTGCTTGAATTAGGCGTATCTTGATATCCACCCCATTTATCATAAGTTTCTCTTGGAAGAATATATCGCTGTGTATGGGGGCTAGTAGTTCCACCTCCTTGCTTTCGCTGGTGTAGCCTGATCTCTTTGTCAACCCCGCGTTATGGCCTGCCGGGTCTTGAACGTCCATATGACCCGCCGTGTCTTTATGGAACAATCCGGCGCTGAAGACAGATTCCAACGTATCTTTACCGTAGTTGATCAGACTCTCGATGATACAGCGATAAGGGTAAGTGCTCGAACTCTGAGATATCAGACGATCGCCAAGGGTCACGTCGACTTGTGAAAACATAGTGGCTCCGGGGTAGTTGATTAGACCCACCTTGGCAGGGTGTGCAATCTCTTCCCCGTTAGGTTTCGTGATTTTCACCCGCAGGTAGAGCATCGTGTTATTGAGATCCACATAATCATCGCCGTTGCCTGCGATAAAAAATTCCAATGGTGCAGAGCCCGATATGGCCGATAACGGTGCTACTTCTAAATAGCCATTTTTCTCAATAACTGTCTGTGTCAGCGGGACCGAAAATAAGTCCAGCTCAGACTTGATGCATTCACCCGACATGCGATGGAGTAGTGCCATGTTAGAATATGGATTTTGCGGCTCTCTTGATCGATACGTTTCGACTAACAGACCTCTTACGCTTTCTGCGTACGAGTGAGCGCTTGTTTGATCCGCGCACTGTTTTCTTCTTCTTCTTCTGTACCACCCGTTGGCCACGCCTCCTCACACCCGGCGGCTTAGACATTCTCTTACGAGCCATGACCATGAGACCGGATCCGTCTTGAGCTTTATCGTTATGCGAACGCGTCAATACGTTTGAGACGACGTCGGATACTATATTTTTAGCAGCCGATTTTAGGTGAGGTTTCGCGATGCTAAATCCTCTTTTTAACAACGGTACGGCCATCCTGAACAGACCTCTGAATAGGCCTCCTAACCCCGCACCGTACATAACTCCCGATCCCGAATACCCCGGCAAACCGGAACCGGCCTGATTTTGGTAATAGCTCACATAGTCCGCGGTATTGGACTCTCCGGGTCTATAATAAACCATTTTTTAAAGAATAGAAATATTTTTTGGTTTAAAGTGTAGTTTTACGATGACTTTCCCGTAAGAAAATGGTACTTCGTGGTTTTGATCGTCCTTCAACTCTATGACGATGCTGCTGATGTGATCCTTGTTGATCGATGCGTAATGGGGGTTGTCGTATCTAGCAATGACCGCGTCGTTGCCTTTACCCGTTATATGTACACATCTCAAGAGGGGCACGTGCGAATCACCGACCGCTTGATATTGGATGATGTCCGTGTAAACGTACATTGTATAGAACCCAGCATTGATGTCGGATTGATGAGGAGCGTATGTGATGACGTCCGTAGTAAAATCGGGTTCTTTATGATCGTTTAAACCTCCGAGAGGTTTTTTAGTCATTCCTAAAATAGTGGCTAGTCTTCCTCGGAAACTCACTGAAATGTTTGGTTTCGCGACCAGAAAGACTTTGTTTTTTAATTCGTCGTGATTCAATACGGCCGCTGGTGTGATGAGTTGATTTATAGCCCGGAGGATCGCACGAATGTTTGCGTAGTAACCCCCGCTTATGTGTAATTTCGTAATGATAGAAAAACCAATATTTGAGGGATTGCTATCCGGGGGTTCCGGGGTCGTATGTAGGATGAAATGACCATCTTCGTCATTAAAGTTGTACCAACTTCTAGGATATTCGATTTCGGCGAGTCCGACTTCCCATTGTCCTTTCAAGTCTATAGCTTTAGCCAACCTGGTTGTATAGCTGGCTATACGATTTTCAGGATAAACCGACGACGACGCATTGCATGGCAACGTGACGTAGAACCCGTGATCCTCCATGATGCTCCTTCGCTCGTATGGTCTCATCCGTTAACGACTGTGCGTTTTAAGGAGATTGCAAGTCCAGCAGAGTTTTTTTATCTATATAACTATTAAATTTTGAAGGCCATCCTAGCCATTTCACTAGAACAAGCGTAGATTTCCCCTGTTTTTTCTGACCTAAAATCTTTTCCACCTTAAAAGATTTGTTTTTACTCACAATTATTTTTTGCAACTCTTCTTCATAAAAAACCCCATCTATGACATCGCCATCATAATCCTTGAGTCTGTAGACCGGGGGGTGACGCGGAATACATGAGGATACTGTGAAAAATTCTTCCGTGTAGTTCTGCTCATAACCTTTGGCGAACGGTCCTCTCACTTTAGAAATCCTGACAACGTCGCCGACTTTGAAATTAAATACGGTCTTCTTCTTCTTCTTTATATCGCCGTACAAATTTTCAAACACTTGACCCTCATTTGCTTTGTCGACGTCCACGGGTCTCATTCTGATACTTCGGTGATAACTGCTGTTGTACCCTTGAATAATGTCTTGTAAAACATCAATGTATCGGCGGGAATTTGTAGCCGTTAAAAATCTCCACATGCGGCTTTTTAATGTTCTATTAAATCGTTCTACAACGCTGGCTTTCAAATCGGTAGCGGTGGCGAAGTGGTTGATGTCGTGCTTTTTCATCACATCTTGAAAATGTTTGTTAAAAAATTCCTTTCCCTTATCCGTCTGCAATTTCTGAGGTACACGACCCTCTTCGAGTATAGACTGGAACGCTTTAGTGACCTCAATGCCACTCTTATTCTTCAAAACTCTGACCCATGAGAACTTGCTAAATACATCTATGCATGTCAGTAGGTATTTATGACCGTCATTATCCTTGGCGTAGGCAGTCATGTCGACAAGATCAGCCTGGAACTGTGTATCGATCCCATACACAACCACTCTATTTCGTTTGTATTTTATAGGTGCTGTTTTGTGTAATGTGTAAGCATCCTCACCCGCCAACCAATCTGAAACCTCTTTATCGCTTAGACGGACGCCGGTATCTTTTAAGACGGCGTCTTTTAATCGTTTTTTACCCCCTAGAGAGCCGGGGTTGGACGGTGTATAATAAGCCTTTTTCATGAGCTCCGACATGCTGTCGTTTCAACCGCCGCAAAAGAATAACGCGTACAAGTATTTTGAATCAATCTTTTATTTAAAAAAATCCGTTACAGGATACATGCAAGATCTAAGTAAAAATGGAAATAATACAGGGATGGATATAATGGATATAACGACATTACAGGATACACAGTAAGTACAAAAAGGATATAATGATGTTAATATAACACAATCTAACTAAAAATGGATATAATAAGTAGCAGTAAGTAAAAAACAAAATGGAAAATAACATTACAGGATACATAGTAGCTAAAATGGATATAATACAACATTACAGGATAGACAGTGGCTAAAATGGATATAATACAACAGAGTAAGCTAAAAAATGGTTAGTAAAAAAAATAATAATGTAGTAAATGGTTAGTGATAATGACATTACTGACTGTCTAACCAGAAAAGAAAGTCGCGACAGGCCTTCATGTTTTTGTCTAGGATGAAATCGATATACATTTCGGTAATTTTGGCAGAGTCGTCATCATCACCCTTTTTCTTTATCAACTCGGTACATACATCTGCCACGTAGGTACAAGTACACAACACGTCTGAGATTGTGATCTCAGCGCGTGATTCACACATCATTTCTAGAATAGCTTCTATCATTACATCGGGTGGATCGAGACCATCAACACATTTTTCAATCAAATCGTCCCATGCATTAGCCATCCCTCTCATTATCGGCATATTCTTCTTGAGATTTGCCTGACGCGTAGTGTCATGACCAACTGGGATATCAGGGTGGGCAGCGTCCGCAATAATCTTATCCAGTAGCTCGGTCATCTGATGTTTGAAATGGTCTTTAAACACGAGTTCCAAACAGCTCCTTAGACTACAGACTACACCCATCGCGGAGGGGGGTTGGTCACTCTCCATTCACAATTGAGAGACCTTGCCAGAGATCAACGACGTCGTAGACTATTTCCTTGCAGGGTTTGTCCAGAAGTTTCAACCTGATTTCTTCTAGCTTGGCAATGATGAATGGTTCGTCTTTTAATTCGTGCAGAATACCCCCGACTGTCCCTTGAATACGCTGGGGGTGAGATTTTAGCCCGCAGCGGTTTAGGAGAATGCCGATGATGGAATGGAAAAAGGGCTTAAACAGCTTGCCTGACAGCTCGTCAAAGTGTGTGTCGAAGTAGAAGTTGGGAGGGTCAAACAGGCAGGAATGTTGCAGCTGGCTGGGGTGGTCAATCGCACACCCCTCGCAGTCGGCCTTCAGCTTATCACCGATGAGATGTTCCAGCAGCACCACGGTTGCTGCTTTTACGATTTTGAATCCGACGTCGCTGAAACATCCGTCTGTAGCGTCGTGACCGGCTTTAGCACTGGGGAGGTAAGTCAGGTTGTGTGATCCGAGGTCCGAGCCTAATTTGTCCAGCCAGTCTTTGGAGCGTTTGATAGTTTTAGCAGGACCGTGGCCGCAGTCGCATTCGATTAACGGGTCCCAGTCGATTTGGAGGGGCGATTGCCAGTCTTTATGAAGGTCCGATGATCCAAGGGGGTAAGTCAGACAATAGTCGCTTGCGTTGTCGTCAGGAGGGTCGAGAATGCTGCCGAAAGAGATGCCGCAGCTGCACACATGAGCGGGTTCTGAAGCGCCGTCTTCAGCCATGGTTTATAAATGTTGCTTGAGAGGGTTTGGCCGCTGACTTTATGTCAGATGCAGTAAAGGGGCGGGGACGTTGTGGCGCTTCAGCTGTGGTTTATAAACGACGTCTGGGAGGGGCTGACCGTCGAGGTCCCGGATGTCTGTAGTGAATGGGGGGTGAATACCCCGCGTATGTACTGCTGCGCGGACATCTCTCAGGGTGGAACAGCTGCACTTTAATTTTGTTGTAGCCGTCGTGCAGCTCGCACCATTTGAACAGCTTGTTTATGATTGAAAACATAATATCCAGCTGACTCAGATCTTGCCACTTGAACAAAAATTGCATTTCATACCGATTGTTATGCTCGTTAGGCAGGACGACCCCTGACCGATCTTCGGTGAGCTTTGTCTTGTCATCACAGCAGAATATGTAGACAGAATCATCCGGGTTCTTTTTAGTGTGGTCACCTACCACGCGGTACCGGACATTCGGGGTGACCCCGTCCCACTCTCCAACGTACAGAGGTTCTTGACCGCCGCTCTTCAGATCCTTCCACACAAAATTGTAAAATAATGCCCAGTCTTTTTTAGGAAATACAAGACATGCGTCTTCCCCGGGGTGAAACTCGCCCGCGCTGTCGGTGGTGTAGAGTATAACAACTTGAGTTGTTTTATGAAATCTGTACCCGATTACACGCTTGCTGTTCATCATAAATTCTCCTTTAGTCCATTCCGAAAGTTCATGGAGAAAGCTTGTCAAACGGACGTGCCCATAAGGTTTTCTCGGCGCCATAGGTAGACTGGTCATCAGACTGTCGAACGTCCTGCTGCGCAACCCCGCATCTGGGGTTTCAGGAGCTGATAATCCGTCCATGCTCATGTAGCTCATGTTTCTCTTTTTGCTGATAGCTGTAGAACACACTGGCCCCATTTATATATATATACGCTGCTCTGGGATGTGGCAGGGTGGGAGGGGAATTTTCTGATAACAGCGACTTCAAAAGATAAAACCTTCTGTCAATAACATGATTTATTATACCGCATTCAAAACAAAAAAACCAACTGTCAAATTCATCAAAACAAAAAAACCTAATGTCATAAACCATCAAAACCAACTGTCAAAGTCATCAAAGACATCAAAACCAACTGTCAATCATATGATTTATTATGACAATAGGTCAAAAACCAACTGTCAAAAAACATCAAAACCTAATGTCAATCATATGATTTATTATGACAATAGGTCAAAAACCAACTGTCAAAAACATCAAAACCTAATGTCAATCACATGATTTATTAAACAGGAAGTCCCGCCTTTACAGGAAGTCCCGCCTATACAGGAAGTCCCGCCTTTACAGGAAGTCCCGCCTATACAGGAAGTCCCGCCTATACAGGAAGTCCCGCCTATACAGGAAGTCCCGCCTACACCGGATGTCCCGCCTATACAGGAAGTCCCGCCTACACCGGATGTCCCGCCTACACCGGAAGTCCCGCCTACACCGGAAGTCCCACCCCCCTATACCGGAAGCCCCGCCCACCTGTCAATCAATCAAATTTTGACATTTGGTGTAGTATATTAACTACTAAGACAACATTTTCCTTTCTCTCTTATCTGCCTCTTTCCCCCAACATTTCATTGTTTGTTCTCATTTCTCACACACATTTAAGCTTTTCAGTTTATCTCCCCTCTTCAACTGACTCATTCACCTCTTTCAGTCTGGTGTTCCCTCGTTTGGGAAATCATTAATTAATTTCTCTGCCTTGCATGCATTTTTCCCATATAATTTTCTCATTTGACAAAATAACGGTGTATCATATTCAGCTAGCTTGCTTTGGGACTTCCCCATACTGGCTGTCTGTCTCTGTGGCTTTTCCCCTCTAGCGTACGCTAATGAATCTGTCGGACGTCTCCGTTCAGATCTGATCTCTTCACCCAAGACCAGACGGGCGGACACTCCCAATAGTGTCCTATCTTATTGGCTCCCAATAGCCCAAAACCGGCTTACAGCACGGTCTCCTCGCCCACGTGAGATCTCAAAATTCTCTAAATTTTAATCACGTTGCATTCGCCCACATGGTTTCAGTTTCTATCCCATAAACAAATCAACCACGTTGCATTTGCCACAGAGTCAGACCCCACTATGGTTTATCCACCCCAATTTCAAATTTCAATTTTCTCAATTTTCAATTTCAAAAATTCTTCCCCGAATTTTAAGTTTGTCTCTTACCAGAAGCGTCCCGTTGCCACCTCGGGTTCGTTTGTTCCAGTGGTCGGACCCTCCAGACCCCCTGAGCGGTTGGCCTCTCTCCCTCAATATTTCGGGGTAGAGCTGTGACTCTAAAGTCCAGGATGATCAGTCACCATCCGCTCCCAGGGTCCGGAAGGCACATCCATGGTATCCCACTTCTGACACCAACTGTCGTGGCAAAATTTCAAACTATCGCCGCATTACTGAATAAGAGACAAAACCTGCCCAATTGTCTTTATAAAGATTTAATTTCTTGCAAGAAATGAGTCACAGTCATACAGCCATCTTCAATGTCTGCAGAGTGCACACTAACTAGACATAACAGCACTCAGCTTTTATCAGTTTCCCAAACAAAGTCACTCCTCCTGTAAATTTCCACACATGACAAGAAAAGCAGCACTTGCTCAAATCTATACATGACCTTTTACCTAGTAAGCTGGTTCTGTATGAAAATATGCAAATCAATAAACATTTCGTGCGCAATGTTTAATGTATAGCTATGATTAAATTTTCCCATAACAATGTTCAAATACTTATTTTCCTCACTGTATATATATATATTAGGGGTGTAACGGTACACAAAACTGACGGTTCGGTACGTACCTCAGTTTTGAAGTCCCGGTTCGGTATGGCTTCGGTACAGCAGTTTTACAAAATTGCTTTTTATTAATTTTTATTCAACAGTGGTTTAATGAAAAAAATTGTGTCTGTCCTTAAATTAATTAAATTATAACTAAAAGTTTCTTAAAGATAATGCTGTAAACTATATAGGGAGCCCTTACTTACATATAGCTATTAAAGATTAACAACAGAGCCCAAACTATTAGCCTAAATTCAGTTGCTATTTATTTTTAGATATAATAATCAACACTCATAAGCTTCACATAAGGCAGTTTTTGCATTAACTTCTAAATCTAATTATTTTTATTCGTTGTTGAAATATAAACATTTAGTGGCTGTCATTTTCATGACAGGTTTATTTAAACATACATTAAATAAACAAGACATCACTAATAATGAATATATATAGGCTAATATGATGAATATAACGGCTAATATAGTGCATGTATTCAGTGAAAGAGTTGATTTCTCTAGTGAGCTGTGGACAATGAAGGACTTCTGAGTAAACGTGATTCTGCATGACATTGTTTACAAGCAGTTTTATTGTCTTTCCACGGTTGAAACACAGATGGAGCGATTACACGACATACCATACATTTCAGTAAGTTGTAATGTATCCACAACATACCTTAAGATGTATTAATTTATGTTTATTCTTTAGGAAGAGATGATCGCATTGACTCGCGCACCGCGCGCTGCCGCTTTAAGTTGAACTGATACGCGTCTATCAGTCACATCACATTAAAGAGCGTTAAAATGGCATTTATTGTTTGAATTTCGTGATAAAATGGACTGAATACTTAATATGTTCGTGTGGGAACTCGGATTGAAGTGTGTTCCGCGCTTACAACAAGCTGACTGTTAACTGTGAAAGATTACATTCATAACCGTTCGGTACACGCGTGCACCATACCGGAAGCCCTGTACCGAAACGGTTCAATACGAATACGTGTACCGTTACACCCCTAATATATATATATATATATACACACACACACACACACACACACACACACACACTAGGGATGCCACAATTCTCAATATAATATTGAACCATTCGGTTCGGCATTCACGGTTCAATACCACCATCCACGACTCCTCACTCTTGGACCAGCCGGAGATATGGGGGAGAACTCTGGGTTTGGGCTAAATTCCGAGCTCTGAGCCCTCAATCCCCTCGGACAACATGCCAAATAGGCTATTTTACTCTTTCCGATCATTTGTAACTGTGAACTCGTGAAACAACTGCCATAGAAGAGGCCAACGCTTTCTGCCCTTGACGAGCTGTTTGCTGTGGAGGACATGACAATTGAAGTAAGAACAGAGACCACTGTCAGCAACACTACAGAGAAGGTTAAGGCAGAGATAAATCACTACAGATTACTTCCATCTATGCTACCCTCAGTGAGTCCTGGTGGTGGGAAGTGAAGAACTCTGCCAATGCATTTTGATTTGTCAACAAGGTATCTCTGTGTGCATCATCAACACCCTCAGAGCGTACATTTTCTACTGCTGGAGACATTATCAGTCAGGAGCAGGCTTGTCTGTTTCCTGAAAAAGCAGACTGACAAACTGTCTGTTTCCTGTTAATTTCTTCGAAGAACTGCTGAGTAATAGCTTCACATACTGACTTGAAACTGTTCATTTTGCAAACTATTTGAACCTAATTAAATCTATTTGCACTGATTTGTGTTAGTTACATTTTGTTCCTTTGTGCACTGGCTCAGGAGATGAGTTGAGTAAAATCAATCAAACAGATTTTTTTTTTTTTAGTTTAAAAGTTTTTTTGGTTGAGGTAATGTGTTGTGTAAATCTTATGTAAATCTTATCAAAACGGATTTCATAAAATTGGTATAGAAAAAAAGTATCATTCAGGAACCAGTATCGAAGTCAAGGTATCCATATATAAAAAAAAAATGTAATGTTAGATACCCAGCCCTATGTAAAAACAATCAAAAGGCAATGCCTCATTCATACTGAAGGTGGATTATCCAAGATAAACCTGGCCACAACTCCCTAGAATACCTAATAATGGTTTAGTCTATGATCATAAAATCATGTTGAACGTAACCCATGTTCAGAGAGTTTGAATATAACAATGCAAATCAGTTGAATGTAACCCATGTTTGGACAGTTTCTAGAACTTCAATCAAATTAGAGAATAAATTAGTGTTTAGTTTATAAGTGATTTTGTATATGCCTGTAATTGTTCCATGAATTCATTTGGATTAAAATGTTTATTTCCTTGTTTGAATTGTGACCCAAGTAAACACAAATTGCTGTGTACATACTACACTTTAAATAATCTGAATGTTTGTCATTCCTTACCATTTTATTTGGTAATGTATGCTTTCACATACTGACACAAACTCTTGTACATCTATCTTTATTAGGACATTCATTGACAATGCAATCTCTCGCTCCTTAACCTAACCCTACCCTTCACAACTAAGCGCCTAACCCAAACCCCTACCCTAAACCTATCCTTAACTTGATTTTAGGGATAAGGTTAATTTTTTAAAAAAGATTAAGTTGAACCTTAAACAGGCATTTAAAGGGGTATCAAAGTGAGGACTGTCTAAAATGGCCACTTTACTCACTTTGTCCTCACTCCGATGGTCTAAAACTCAAATTGATCCTCGCAAAGATAGTTGTACAAGAACACACAAACACACACAAAGGAGAAACAGCATAAACATCTCTTTAATTAAAGTTTAATAACTTATGTAAATGTAAAGACGCTATATTTGTATATTACATTTGTCAGAGAAAAAACAGATATGTAACATCTCAGATTTTAAGGAGAATACACTCAGAGGGAGAAAACAGATAGAAACACAGTTAATAGCCCTCAAACACAGATGAGACCACATAAAGAGGAGATATTCAAACATAATGCAGGTTGGTGTTACAGATTCTGTAAGATCATGAAAATCTAAGATGATCCCAAAGCAAACACACATTCATTTAGTTCAGCCGGTTGATTCTTGTGTGTGAGTGAGTGAGTGAGTGAGATTTTTTTTGGAAACTAGTGGTCCTTATATATTTACTGTGCAGATGCTTGCATATCACAATATTAGGGGTCTCATCTAGCTGACAGTCAGACACAAATTAAAAATGGCATACAAATTAGCACTGGCATACTGCATTAGATGGCTGGAACAGGTAAGTGAAGGAGGGGGAAAATAACGACACATCCACATAGTAATCTCTTCACAGTAAAGTATTACATGGTTACATTTGATACAAGGGTATCATGTTGATTTTTGCATTATTAAAGCATCAATTTAAAAAAAAAAAGTACTGTAAATAGAATCTCTCACTTTTTTCCCCTTAAATCCTAAGCATAAAACAAGTGTACTAACTTGTGCATGGTTAAACACTATTAAATTCTAGAAAGGTAAGCCCTGAAACTTCTACCTGACTGGCAGCTTATAGACAAATAAAGGGACTTCAAAGTACACATGGATCAGAATATGTGCTTCATCGGGTGTTTAGAAATGTCAAGGGGTGGCAGCTTGACGGAAGTCATTTTTTAACCATCAAACAAAAAGTATTACCGCCTTGTACTTTTTTACTCTTACTATGTTATTTTCAGAGACTACTTCCAGAACACTAATACATTGTAAATATGGTACCATATGATCAACATTCTAGGAGTGACATGTAAAAACTAGCTGCTGCTCAGTGTAACAATCTCCTTTTCCCTAAAGTGGTCTGTCCATGAGATCAGAATTGCTAAGGCTGAGAAATGGAGGACAGGGAGAATCTTCATTGCAGGCTATGGCATGATTCAAGCAATTAGGGTGAGTTAAATGTGAGTGTGTACATCCACTGTCCTCAGGTAAACCTCAGTGCGCTAACAAATTTTCTCAGGACAGCAAGCAGGTGAAATCAGTTTATTGTGCATGGTGTCAAATATGTAAAAAGTCACCTGGATAAAATGGACATGCTCTCACCTAAAAGACAGTTATTGAGCATTTTGTTTAAAATTCTTATTTATATTTTAACCTGAACAAATAAGTTAGTTTGGCCTTTACAGAGTCTTTAGGAACATGCTTCTTTGGATTGTGTAACTTCACTCCAAGTCTTTACTAATAGAAACCATCAAACAAAAAGAGGAAAAATACAGAAAAAACAACACCTTTCCTACACCTTCTGTAATACAGAACCATAAAACCAATTGCATTTAAGACCTGTGTATGTAACAAGACATTCTTATTGAAGCAATGATTAAATTTACTACAAAATGTATACTTGCCTCTCTTCTAGGAAAGCTGCCATTAAAAAATGTTTGACCTATTAATATGAATGACCATTCCAAGCACTGATTGGCTGACTGCATTGGATCTGATCAGCAGCTAATCTGAGGTTCGATATCAAGGTGTTTTCACCAAGTCAAAATTTAAGCCAACACTAATAGTGAGCACAAAAGCAGTACTGCGACTATTTCACTAAACAATTTGCGGTGTTCAAACTGCAAGACTAGCCACACACAATGAGGAAACTAGCTTGTAGCACCTAAGAAAACTTAATCCAGTCTCCATAAACTTTTTATGATAAGTACAAATTCAAATAGTACAAATTCTTCTAAGTTATTGCAGAAGCTCACCTACTGACCTAAAACAATTCACCAAGAGGATGAGCTCCAAGTGATATGGCAGAACTAAGTGCATTTGTGTGGGTATGTGCAGTATTTGAGATGTGTGTGGGGGGCATATGCACACATCAGTTGCTTAATTTCAGGCTCTTTCCAATTTGAGAACATGTATTGCTTAGTTCAGCATGCGGATGAAAAATGTAGAAATGCATGATAAAGAGTGACCTCTTTTGGACACACAGAAAGCACAGACTATGAACTGACCTGCAGCCCAGTTGAGTGCTATGGCAAAGCAGATTCAAGCCCTTTAAAGACCACTACAGTCACCAGAATCCTTTGAGATAAGGATATCTTTTATACTCTTTTTTTTTAGTTGTGGAAGCATGTCTCAGATCCTTGACCTTGTAATACAGTGTTGGGATAGATGACAGAGAAAGAGTAGTAATAGGGTTGATTGAGAATTGAGTCCTGCACTTCTATAACATTCTAGAGCCTAAATCTCTTTCCATTCTACCTGGAGATCATGGAGCTGGACTGTGATTGGTTGGAGGATGTGGTGGCGGCGCTGAGCTGAGAGAAACCACTGTGGCTAGATTCCAGACTGGTCATTGAGCCCCTGCGATTAGGACAGAGTAAAATAGCATGTGAGAAATGAATAAGGCTGTACATAAAATTAAGCAAGAAAAAAGAAGGTTTCAAAGGAAATGTTCAGATTCAATAATTAGATAAGAAAAAACTAAACTAAGCTACACCCCCTCATCGGTTTTATTTTCATGTCCAGTCAAACATGCAGCTAGCAAAGTAGCCAAACAAAGGAAAATGAGAAGTATTGACTTGCCAAATTGAGTGACAAAAGACTTCATAACATAAAACCTAAAAGTAAAAAGTTAAACGTGCTTAAAATAAAATATTTATCTTAAAATCAGTACAGGGCAAGTGACAAAACTGTAATTAATGCAAATATTATCAAAGCCCATGTGAGTTTAGAATATGCACACAAAAACAAAAGATTGATTTAGGAAAATAATTAATACACACCACCAGCCAAATGTGTTTTTTCTGCTCATTTACCAGCCACTACTGAGCAGATCTCAAGGATCAGTTATTGGGGGCTGATTAAGCATTTTTTAACTGATCGGTGTCATGCAGTAGATGGCAGAATGCACCTTCAAGTGGGTTTGCAAACCACCATTAAAAGGAAAAGAGGAAGCTAAAATGTGCGTGACATGAGAATTAATAAGGTCTGTTCTAGTGAGTCACACCAAGCTTCTGTGTTTAGCATAATGTTGCATAATATGGTTGCATCTTGCTTCAGACTTGACTGACAGACTGGCATTCTGACACCTAACCTTATCTACACTTTTTACCTTTTCTCAATTATTCTGCTTATAGTACATATAAAATAGTTTATATTCCATATTCATAATTGTGACCATTCAGTCAGTTTATAACGTCTACCATTGTAACAGATGTTTAAATCAATTTCTTTTTACAGTATTTACTGAATAAATACACAAATATTTCTGTAAATAATCGCGACTTTAAGGTTTTTAATATGAATGCAGGCCAGCATCAGTGGCCTCTATTAAATGGACTTTTTAGCAATTCAACAACAATTGAAAGCTATCAATTTTTAACATTTAACTCTGCCTTTAATATATCAGGGTTTAACACAAAAGGTTTTTTTCTACCAGCCCAGACTGGCTGGTTCAGATTTTTACCTGCCCTGCTAAAATGTACAACAAAACGTTATTGTTTTCACTGTTTTTGACCTAACCGTGAAAACAGTGCTTTAAGATTCTCAGTTCTAACAGGAAAAAATACATACATTTAATAAATCAAACACTGCACAGTTTTCACAGCATAAATTATAAATTGAATATAGATTAATACTTAAGCTACAAAAGAAAAAAAGTAAAAAGTAAAGGAGAAGATCACTCACTGCTCTTGACTGAATAGAGGAGAAGAGCAGTAAGTGATTTTCTCTTTGCCTTTTGTTCTTTGATTAAAGGGATAGTTCACCCTGAAATGAAAATAAAGCCATATTTTACTCACCCTGCTGTTGTTCTAATGCCCTATGTCCTTCTATCTTTTTCGGACCTCGAGAGCAGAAATTAAAAAAATAGTCCAGCTCCTTCCTATAATGGCAGTGAATAGCGACCAGGCTCAAACATTACAAAAATGATACAAAAGTATCACAATGATACAGTGAGACGCGCGCCATATATGGAAAGGGTTCAGGAGGCACACTATAAGGTTTCGCGAGAAAGAAACCGTATTATTCAGTCAAAATACTGAGCTTGGCCATTACTCTGACCGCGCTCCTGTGATGAGTGCAAGCCGTCAGCAAGCGCCGGCGCTCATGCTTACTATAACTCGCACTGTTATCATGGTACCCGGGATAAGCACACACACCATTTTGAGAAATCAGGCTCAACAGAAACAAACACGACTCTCGTCTTTTCAATAAGATATATGATAAGAAATAATACAATAATACTAATAATAAAACCTCCTTAAGTGAATATTGTGTACCGTTGTCATGACAACATTCCGTGAGGGGCTGCTGAGTCAGTGCTGACGGCTCACACTCATCACAGGAGCGCGCTCAGAGTAACGGCCGAGCTCAGTATTTTTACTGAATAATATGGTTTCTTTCTCGCGAAACCTTATAGTGTTCCTCCTGAACCCTTTCCATATATGGCGCGCATCTCACTATCATTGAGTGATACTTTTGTATATTTTCTGTAATTTTTTTAGCCTGGTCGCTATCCACTGCCATTATAGGAAGGAGCGAGTGCAGGACTATTTTTAAAAGTTCTGCTTTTGAGGTCCGAAAAAGATAGAAGGACATAGGGCACTGGAACAACAGCAGGGTGAGTAAAAGATGGCTTTATTTTCATTTCAGGTGAACTATCCCTTTAAATTTAATGACAGACAGCAGCAGGTTTATTAGGCTGCTGTTACTTTAAGAACTTAAGTACCTGATGCAGATCTGACATCCTATTTTACTCAACTCTTTACATTCATTTAACAATTTTTTACTTATTTAAGACTGTGGTTATGAGGATACTCAAAAAAACAAACAAACAGGAATTTTGACAATTCTGTGTTTTTGTCCGTTCAAGTGCAAAAGAGCGCACGCTGTCTGAAGCGGCATTCGGGATTTATAGTAAAACGAATCCATATGAATTGAGCAGTTTATACCAACCGAAATACCAACACTAGAGATCGCTCTTGGGAGCCGCAGAAAATTCTGATGTTGTCAGAAAAGGCCAATGAAATTAGTGAGTGAAACTTGCATGTGTGGCCACCAGGCCAGAATTGAATTGAGAATGACTCCTGAATTCCAATTCAATTCTTGAATTTGAATTGATGTCAAAAACAGGATCTAGAGTTACAATTCAAATTTGAATTAAAGGAAGCAGAATTGAAATTCAATAAAAATTCTAAGAAATTCATATACATGTCCATCTTGCCATAGCAGCTTCCTCTGCACCAGTTGAGAGAATCTTTAGTGTTGCAGGAAAGATCTTCAGACCAGAACGGTGCAGACTCAATGATAAAACATTTGAGGAGCTATAGAGAATTAGATAATAATACAATATTTTTTTTAAGTAGACAATGTGTAATATTTTTTGCAGTGTAGTTACGTGTAATGAAATTGTTATTAAATTACAAAATTAATGTAATTGCATTTAGTTGTATTACTGAGGTAAAATGTGTAATTCAATTAGTTACTAATCATATTAAAAGGAAATTGCTTTGCATTGATAAAGTAATCAGAATCTTACGGAGCCACTACTTAGTTGTCCTGGCTGTGTGTTTTGGGTCGTTGTCATGCTGGAAGACCCAGCCACGACCCATCTTCAATGCTCTTACTGAGGGAAGGAGGTTGTTGGCCAAGATCTCGTGATACATGGCCCCATCCATCCTCCCCTCAATACGGTGCAGTCGTCCTGTCCCATTTGCAGAAAAACATTTTTGTCTCATCAGACCACATGACCTTCTCCCATACCTCCTCTGGAACATCCAGATGGTCATTGGCAAACTTCAGACGGGCCTGGACATGTGCTGGCTTGAGCAGGGGGACCTTGCGTGCGCTGCAGGATTTTAATCCATGACGGCGTAGTGTGTAACTAATGGTTCCAGCTCTCTTCAGGTAATTGACCAAGTCCTGCCGTGTAGTTCTGGGCTGATCCCTCACCTTCCTCATGATCATTGATGCCCCACGAGGTGAGATCTTGCATGGTGCCCCAGACTGAAGGAGATTGACCGTCATCTTGAACTTCTTCCATTTTCTAATAATTGCGCAATAGTTGTGGCCTTCTCACCAAGCTGCTGGCCTATTGTCCTGTAGCCCATCCCAGCCTTGTGCAGGTCTACAATTTTTTCCCTGATGTCCTTACACAACTCTCTGGTCTTCAAATCAAATCAAATCACTTTATTGTCACACAGCCATATACACAAGTGCACAGCAGGTGAGCAACATAGTAGTCACGACATGACATGTACAACATTTAAAGCAGCATCAGATTACACATCTGATGCGCCCACAATTACTAACAGCACAGTAAACTCTACAATAACAATAAATAATTTACACAATGTGAGTGTAGTTCTCACAGCTTTAAACAATATACACATACTTACAATATACATATACTTTAAACAATATACACTAAAAATACATTAAACAGTATACATTAAGCTACAGTAATAATAATATACAATGTACAGTATACATTATTATTCACAGTAGAGATCCAATGTACAATAGGTGCTATATGATAAATGATAAATAATAAATGATAAATAAATGTGTATATAGTGTGTGTGTATCTACAGTGGGTTGTGCTGAGTGATATTCTGTCAGTGTGTGTTATGATCCTGATGGATCAAGAGATAAGGAGTCTAATTGCTTGTGGGAAGAAGCTGTTCTGGAGTCGGCTGGTGCGTGTTCTGATGCTGCGGTACCATCTGCCTGATGGCAGCAGTGAGAGCAGCCCATGGTTCGGGTGGCTAGAGTCTCTGATGATCCTCTGAGCTCTCTTCACACACCGCCTGGCGTAAATGTCCTGGAGGGAGGGAAGCTCACCTCCGATGATGCAGCTGGCCGTGTGCACTACCCTTTGCAGGACTTTGCGGCTGCGGGCGGTACTGTTGCCGTACCAGGTGGTGATGCAGCCAGTCAGCAGGCTCTCTATGGTGCTGCTGTAGAAGCGTGTGAGGATGTGGCGGTTCATTCCAAACCTCCTCAGCCGTCGCAGGAAGAAAAGGCGCTGATGAGCCTTCTTCACAACGGCCTCAGTGTGGACGGACCATGAGAGTTCCTCTGTGATGTGGACACCGAGGAACTTGAAGCTGCTGACTCTCTCCACCGGTGCTCCATCGATGGTGATGGGGCGGTGTTCTCTCTCATTCCTCCTGAAGTCGACCACCAGCTCCTTGGTCTTGCTGACGTTGAGGGAGAGGTTGTGCTCCTGACACCACCGTGTCAGAGTGTGCACCTCCTCTCTGTAGGCCGTTTCATCATTGTCAGTGATGAGACCTACCACCGTCGTATCGTCAGCAAACTTGATGATGGTATTGGAGCTGTGGATTGCCACACAGTCATGTGTGTACAAGGAGTACAGGAGTGGGCTGAGAACACAGCCCTGAGGGGCTCCAGTGTTGAGAGTCAGTGATGAGGAGATGTTACTGCCCATTCTGACCACCTGGCGTCTGTTTGACAGGAAGTCCAGGATCCAGCTGCATAACAAGCTGTTTAAGCCTAGAGCCCGGAGTTTCACGTCAAGTATGGAGGGCACAATGGTGTTGAATGCTGAGCTGTAGTCTACAAACAGCATTCTCACATACGTGTTCCTCTTTTCCAGGTGGGAGAGAGCAGTGTGTATTGTAGATGAAATGGCATCATCAGTGGAGCGGTTTGTGCGGTATGCAAACTGCAGTGGGTCCAGTGAGGGAGGGAGAACAGAGCAGATGTGGTTTCTGATTATTCTCTCAAAGCATTTGCTGATGATGGGGGTCAGAGCAACAGGACGCCAGTCGTTTAAGCAGGTGGTTTTTGATTGCTTAGGTACAGGCACAATGGTGGACGTTTTGAAGCATGTGGGGACCACAGACAGGGAGAGGGACAGGTTAAAGATGTCCGTGAAAACTCCAGCCAGTTGGTGCGCGGCCCGGAATGCCGTCTGGACCCGCGGCTTTACGGCTGTTCACCCGCCGGAAGGATCGGGTTACATCCGCTACAGATACAGAGAGTGAACTAACCTCTGCATCTTCAGCCACGAGCTCTCTCTCCGCGAGGGCGGTGTTAGTTCCCTCAAAGCGAGCATTGAAGGTGTTGAGCTCGTCCGGGAGAGAGGCAGTGGTGTTCACGGTGGAGTTTGTGTTCCCTTTGTAGTCCGTGATGGTGCTAATCCCCCGCCACATGCTTCTGGAGTCGGTGGTGTTGAACTGTCCTTCAATCTTGTCCCTGTACTGCCGTTTTGCTGCTCTGATGGTTTTCCGGAGGGCATAACTTGCTTGTTTATGCTCCTCCGCATTACCGGAGTTAAAAGTGAAGGTCTGCGCATTGAGTGCCGCGCGAACATCCCCATTTAGCCACGGCTTCTGGTTTGGGTACAGCCGTATTGTTCTGGTCGGAACAACGTCTTCTACGCACTTCCTGATGAAACACGTTACGCTATCAGCGTAGACCTCGATGTCGTCATCAGAGGCCGACCGGAACATCTCCCAGTCCGCGTGATCAAAACAGTCCTGTAGCATAGAGTCTGATTGGTCCGACCAGCACTGGATGGTTCTGAGGGCGGGTGCTTCCTGTTTCAGTCTCTGCCTATATGCGGGCAGAAGGAGAATGGAAGCGTGATCAGATTTGCCAAATGGTGGGCGCGGGAGGGATTTGTAACCATCCCGGAAGGGAGAGTAACAGTGGTCTAAAACACGGTTCCCTCGCGTGTTGAAGTTAACATGTTGGTGGTATTTTGGTGCAATGCGTTTGAAGTTGGCTTTGTTAAAGTCCCCAGTCACAATAAACGCAGCCTCAGGATGCGCGGTTTCCTGCTCACTCACTGTCCTATACAGTTCCTTTAGTGCCCGGTCTGTGTCGGCTTGTGGGGGAATATACACAGCTGTGATGATGACCGCTGTGAATTCCCTCGGTAGCCAGAATGGTCGGCACAGAACTATGAGAAGTTCCAGATCAGGAGAACAGAAAGACTTGATAGAATGTACGTTCCTCTGATCACACCAGGATCTGTTGATCATAAAACATACACCCCCGCCTTTGCTTTTCCCTAAGAGTTCTTTTTCTCTGTCCATTCGGTGCACGGAGAACCCCGTGGTTTCGATGGCCGAATCTGGAATCTCAGCAGACATCCAAGTTTCTGTAAGGCAGATAATGCAGCAGTCCCTCGTCTCTCGTTGGAAAGAGATCCGCGCTCTCAGCTCGCAGAGTTTATTGTCCAGAGACTGAACATTAGCCAGTAAAATACTGGGAAGCGGGGGTCGGTTTGCGCGGCGTCTTACTCTGATGAGCACGCCGGCTCTACATCCCCTTCTCTGGCGGCGTTTGCGCGGTCGGGCCGCCCACACAAAGGGCTCCGCTGCAGTGTTTGTAAGCAGCGGGTCGTCGTTGAAGAATTTAAAGAATTTAAAGTCCGGTTTTCGGTGCGATTGCCGAACCAATGTCCAAAAGTGTCTGTAAGGCAGACAACATCCAAGACAAAAAACACAAAAACTGTAACCAGAACAAACAAAAAACTACAATGTTTCAGCGGAGCTCGCAACGTAGCAGCCATCCTCGGCGCCATCTTGAGTCCAATACCGGCCATTGTGGATAGGTTGGAGCCTGTTTGATTGAGTGTGTGGACAGGTGTCTTTTATACAGGTAACGAGTTCAAACAGGTGCAGTTAATACAGGTAATGAGTGGAGAACAGGAGGGCTTCTTAAAGAAAAACTAACAGGTCTGTGAGAGCCGGAATTCTTACAGGTTGGCAGGTGATCAAATACTTATGTCATGCAATAAAATGCAAATTAATTATTTAAAAATCATACAATGTGATTTTCAGGAGTTTTGTTTTAGATTCAGTCTCTCACAGTTGAAGTGTACCTATGATAAAAAATTACAGACCTCTACATGCTTTGTAAGTAGGAAAACCTGCAAAATCAGCAGTGTATCAAATACTTGTTCTCCCCACTGTATCTAAAGAAAGCTTGAAATATCTACTTTTAAAGTAACTAATTTGAATTTGAAAACAAATACTCTCTGCTTTTTTAATCCGTATCTAAAGGCATGTTCACTGTAGGAAATAAAAGTCAGCATAGGCAACATATTTGCAGTCAACACTGACACAGAAACACTGACACAGAAACACAGCTTTTACCAAAGACAATGCTATACTGAAATGAGTGAAGTCAACTAAAATATGTTGAAATAAAATGTATTTGACCAGCAAGATCAAAATAAGGATGAATATTTATATGTTCAATTATAAAATAAATATGATAATGTTTTAAAGTAATATGAACGTTTAGACAAGAATTCATTGGCCTGTTTTGGATAGTTTATGAAGTGCTTACTGTAAAATACTGCTTCATCGCTTGTTTGCGAATTTCTTGGATGTAGATGTTTTGAATGTGCTAAACAATGGGCTTGGTCAGGGGTGCCAATCCTGTTCCTGGAGATCTATCTTCCTGCAAAGTTCAGCTCCAGCCATGATAAAACATGACTGGGCACCCCTGGGCTAGGTGCACAAGATGTTTATGTGCATGTTTACTTCTGCTCATACTCCGGTCATAGCGATGTTCGCATCAACTGTAGGGAGAAACTTGTATATGAAACTTGGCTAGATATAATGAACGTTTTTTTTAAATTAAAGAAGATGGTGGTATATCAGAGATGAAAAAAAAAGAAAAGATTCTTATTGTGATGTGACTTAATTTGAAGTTACTACTCTCCACTAGGAGGCGCTACTGATTAGTGTTGCAGCTTGTCGCTGCTGTTTTGTCATAAAAAGAAGAAAGCCCATGAGGTGTGTGCGTGTGTTCTGACCAAGTGAACTGATCTATGCCGTTACCCAGAATAAAGATATTGAAGCCAACTTCTATGAATCAGTGAATTCATGACATGGTGTCAGAAGTGGCTCTTTCACCCATTGGACAAGACTGAGGCAGCGACATGGCCAAGTTTCAGCCTCCGGAATCGTTTGACTTCACCCAGCCTTCGGCGTGGCCGACCTGGAGACAACGTTTTAGCCGCTATCGGATAGCTACTAAGCTAGACCAAGAAGATGGTGACGTACAAGTGAATACGTTGTTATATGCAATGGGCAAAGAGTCGGAACCTATCTTTAGCACTTTCACGTTCCCAGACACCGTTGATAACTATTATGACGAAGTTTTGAGAAAGTTCAATGAACATTTTGTGCCAAGGCGAAATACGATACATGAACGTGCCTGTTTCCACCGCCGTTCACAGCTCCAAGGGGAGAGCGTGGAGGCGTTTGTCAGACAACTGTATAAATTAGCAGAGCACTGTGATTTTGGTCAGACAAAAGATGAACAGATAAGGGACCGAATTGTGATTGGGATCGCAGACGGAGAAGTGTCACAGAAACTACAACATGAACCGGAGTTGACCTTGGAAAAGGCTATCAGTATCGCACGACACTCCGAGCTGGTTAAAACACAAAATTCCAGCGCCAGAGCAACAAATGTTGAAGTCAGTGCCGTAAATGCATGCAAGTTCAAAACAGCCAAAGCAATATGACAAAAGGTATGCTAAAAACAAAGACAATGAACTAGGGCTGTACAAGGTGTGGGAGACAGCATGAGCACGGTGCATGTCCAGCTACAGGGAAACGCTGCCATAAATGCAATAAGATGGGTCACTTCGAAGCAATGTGTAAAACTAAACACGTGAATGCACTTAAAGTTACTGACTGTGATAGTGATGAGGGTAGTGCCTGGTTTCTAGGGGCTGTTGCTGAGATCGTTGACAGTGAAGAGGACAAATGGTATGAGGATTTAGAAATAAATGGCACAACCGTCACGTTCCGGATTGATACGGGCACGGATGTTACTGTGATTCCAGAGGAGACATTTTTGAAACTGCAACAGCGCCCTCTTCTGATCAAAACGAAGTCGATATTCACCAGCCCAGGTGGAAAACTGGTTTGTAAAGGCAAATTCATGACTCGCTGTGAAAGGTATGGAGAAAAATTTCCCTTTTGGATTTATGTTATGTCAGGCCCCTTCACAACAAACCTGCTGGGTCGTAAAACGGCTATCAAAATGGGACTAGTGTGCAGAGTTAATGGGCTTGAATCATATGATGACGTTTTTGGGGACATTGGACTATTGAAATGTGAACCAGTGAGAATAGAGCTGAGGCCAGATGCTCAGCCCTACAGCGTTGCTACCCCACGGCGCATACCATTTCCAATCTTACCTCAAGTGGAGGAGGAACTGAAACGGATGCAGTCTCTGGGCATCGTAGAGGAAGTAAAGGAAGCCACAGACTGGTGTGCTCCCATGGTGCCAGTGATAAAAAAGAACAAGAAACCACGGATCTGCGTGGATCTGACTAAACTTAACAAAGCTGTTAAACGAGAGCGATTAATTCTGCCGAATATAGAGGACATTGCTCCAAAGCTGTCAGGTGCAACAGTGTTCTCCACTGTGGATGCTTCAAGTGGGTTTTGGCAGATTCCGCTCGATGAGAGCAGCAGGAAGCTCACGACCTTCATTACACCTGTGGGTCATTTCTGTTTCTGCCGTCTACCCTTCGGCATTACATCAGCTCCAGAAATATTTCAGCAGAAAATGAGTTCTCTTCTCAAAGACCTTGCTGGCACAGTGGTGGTAATGGATGTGACATTCTGGTCTATGGCAAAGACATGAAGGACCATGACCGGAACCTTCAAGCGGTGATGCAAACGATCAGAGCTTCAGGACTGAAGCTAAACAAGGATAAATGTCAGTTCCGCAAACCTGAGATCCACTACTTTGGACACATCATTGGGAAGGACGGTATCAAACCTGACACTGAGAAAGTCAGAGCCATCGCGGAGATTCCCAGCCCGACAAACATAACAGAACTGCGGCAGAGAATCGGGATGATTAATTATTTGGGAAAATTCCTCCCAGATCTTTCTACAACAATGCACCCCATCAACACTCTACTGAAGAGCGACACAATGTGGACATGGGGAGAGGCACAAGAGAATGCCTTCAAAAAGGTAAAAGGAATGTTGATTTCAGCACCTGTTTTGGCATACTATGATGCAACAAGGCCTACAGTTGTAAGTGCGGATGCAAGCAGTTATGGCCTGGGAGGCGCACTGCTGCAGGAGCACAACGAGGGACTCCGCCCAGTCGCCTTTTGTTCAAGGACATTGACAGAGACGGAGCGCAGGTACTCCCAGATAGAAAAAGAATGCCTCGCCAGCGTGCGGGCGGTTTGGGAGATATCTGCAGGGCATGGACAGATTTGTTTTGCAGACTGATCATAAGCCCCTTGTTCCGCTGATAAACACATATGACCTGGACAAAGCTCTGGTTAGGTGCCAGAGACTTTTGATGCGCTTAATGAAGTTCAATCCAGAAGCTGTTCATGTTCCTGGGAAGCAGCTCATTGTGGCGGACACTCTGTCTCGTAACCCTCTGCAGAACTGTACTGTGTCCGACACTGAGCATGAGGTAAAAGCTTATGTTCAGGCAGTGATTGAAACAAGGCCAATCACTAAAGACAGATTAAACATGATAAGAGAGGCCACAAGCAACGATAACATTCTGCAAACCGTGATTCGTTACACGAATAATGGCTGGCCCTCAGATTTGTCACAATTGCCACACAACCTGCTCAAATATCACACAGTTAGAGCTCACCTGTCAGAAGTCAGTGGACTTTTAATGCATGATGACCGCATTATCCCATTTACAATGCAAAAGACTGCACTGTCACAAATACATGCGGGTCATCAGGGACTCACAAAGTGCCGGAGAAGGGCCAACATGTCAGTGTGATGGCCAAGTGTCGGGAGAGACCTTGTGGAGCTAGTCAGCACCTGTGAGTTTTGCTACAAGAAGAAACCGACCCAAAGAAAAGAGCCATTGATTACCACACCACTGCCACAAGGTGCTTGGAAGAAAATAACAGCTGATTTGTGTGAGCAGGATGGTAAACAATATTTGGTAGCGACAGACTACTATTCACGTTACATTGAGATTTCACATCTGCCTACCACAAATAGTAACCAAGTCATCTCACAGCTTAAGTGTATGTTTGCGAGGTGGGGTATTCCTCTTGAGCTTGTAACGGATAATGGCCCCCAGTTCGTTTCAGGCGAGTTCTGACAGTTCAGTGAGACATATAACTTTCAGCACACAACGTCCAGTCCTCACTACCCGCAAGAAAACGGAGCGGCTGAGAGGAGCGTTGCCATCGCCAAGAGAATCCTGCAACAGACAAACCCACAGCTCGCCCTGATGAGCTACAGAGCTACTCCTATCACCGCAACAGGTCACAGCCCAGCTCTCTCATGTTTGGCCGTGAGATCAGGACTACGGTGCCGGTGTTGCCCCAGCAGTTACGTCCAACTGTAGTTGATCACCAAACTGTAAGACTGAAAGATCAACAGACTAATCAGCCTACCGCTTCTTCTACAACAGGCGTCATTCAGCCAGGCCCTTGTCAACACTGCAGCCTGGTCAGAGTGTTACAGTTAAGCTGGACGGAGAGAAGGGCTGGAGGACCCCAGCGAAAGTCATTGCAAAAGCACCAGAGCCCAGATCCTACATTGTTCAAACCGACCAAGGGACCGTAGCACGTAGAAACAGGAGGCATTTACAGGAAGTGCCCGAGTCAACAACCCAGGTTACTGCGTCAGAGACTAGTGACTTTGATATTCCTGACCCAGGTGATGCCCCGCTCACTGACACTAATGCATCTGTGCCCTGTGTTCCCACCATTCCTACTGGCTCTGGTTTGTCACCAAAGAGGACCTTTGCTGGTCGAGCTATTAAGCCTCCTGTTAAATTGAAGGATTATGTTTGAGATAGAAATGTCCTTTACTAACGAGGTTTTGTTTTAAGGTACACCCTTCTAGAGTAAGTTATAAGAGAAGTTAAGAAGAAATACCAAACCTATTTTGTTTTCCTATTTCTTTTGGCTGTGTTTACTGCATAGTAGAATTAAAACATACAGCTAAATGTTACATTTAGATATTGGTTAAGTTAAATCACAAATGGTATCTTTCTTTGTTGATTATAGACAAGTTGCAAATGTTTATTCTGCTGTTGTGAATCAGCTAAAGAGGGGAGATGTGATGCGACTTAATTTGAAGTTACTACGCTCCACTAGGAGGCGCTACTGATTAGTGTTGCAGCTTGTCGCTGCTGTTTTGTCATAAAAAGAAGAAAGCCCATGAGGTGTGTGCGTGTGTTCTGACCAAGTGAACTGATCTATGCTGTTACCCAGAATAAAGATATTGAAGCCAACTTCTATGAATCAGTGAATTCATGACACTTATATTGTGTACCCCTGTGCGGTAATTCAGAGTGGAATCAGCGTATTGTTTGCTTTTTTGGTAACATTATTATTGCTAACTGTATTATTTAATATGTAAATTAATTATAGGTTAGCATATAATGTTCAGATTTGCTTTTCTATTAAATCAATGCATTTATTTTTGCGCAAATGAGATGAGCAAAGTGCATAAATCATTATCTTTCTGGTGTCTATAAGAAGCACATACAATATATTTTACTATGAGTAAAATCGATATATATATATATATATATATATATATATATATATATATATATATATATATATATATATATATATATATATATATATATATATATATATATATATATATATATATATATATATATATATATATATATATATATATATATATTATTTATTTATTTTCTTAAGTCAGAGTTGCTCTTCTATCAGCTTGAATCAGTCGGCCCATTCTCCTCTGACCTCTAGCATCAACAAGGCATTTTCGCCCACAGGACTGCCGCAAACTGGATGTTTTTCCATTTTCACACCATTCTTTTTAAACCCTAGAAATGGTTGTGCGTGAAAATCCCAGTAACTGAGCAGATTGTGAAATACTCAGACCGGCCCGTCAAAATTGCTTAAATCACCTTTCTTTCCCATTCTGACATTCAGTTTGGAGTTCAGGAGATTGTCTTGACCAGGACCACACCCCTAAATGCATTGAAGCAACTGCCATGTGATTGGTTGATTAGATAATTGCATTAATGAGAAATTGAACAGATGTTCCTAATAATCCTTTAGGTGAGTGTATGTATGTATGTATGTATGTATAAATCATTATATAAAAAGATTTTATGAGCTCGTCAACTCCATCAGGTTCATATGTGTGAAGATTGGACTTGAAACTGTAAAGGGTCTACTTTTATTTGTGTACACTCACAATACGATACAACTTGTGCTTTTGTAAAATAAAGAAAACAAATGGTGCGGTCTCTATTTTAAAGAAAATTTAACCGAAACTCAGCAAATACTTGCCACACAGACATATTTCTAAAGTAATTTATATTGAAAACAAATATTCACTCTCTATTTAACCCGTATGAAACCAACAAGAGGCACAATCTTAAGGGTCTGAGCTAATTTTTAATGTGACCACTCCCATGCAATGATCAGCCTATCCATGCGAACCGGTCTCGATAAACTAAAGCATCAAGTTCCCCGTCCCGGGGAGTCCAAAAAAACAAAACAAAAACAAATATCAAAACCAACACAAAAGGGGTCACTGAGCACAAAATGAGGCTTCTACCATGGCCGTCCCAGTCCCCTGACCGTCCAGCTTCTAGAAGCCTCATTTTGTGCTCTAATAGGGAAAGGTGGGCACTGTGCCCAAACTAAATCTTACTGAGAGCTCATTTTTTGAGATATCAACCTCAAATTTTGAACACAGCTTTTTTAGATTTATGGCTTTGATTTTCTAGCAGTTTTAGAGTTTAACATGTTTCATTAAATATATATTTTATATGAAATATTCATAAATCATTTTCTTAAACCTCAATAATTCTTTTTTGACTTCTGAAACTTTTTTGACTTCAACAATAATCTGCAATGGGTCTTCTTTAAAATGAGACCAAACTTAAGTCTGTGCTCCCAATATTCATTTTATGACAGTTTTTTGACATGGACATTTTTTCCTCTATGGACCTATGTGTAACTTTTTTTAATTGATGTTTAAGGGTTAAAGACTATTCCCTTCGTCTGGACCAGATTTGAATCTTTGACAGTCAGAGAAGAGCACAAACGTTTATGACTAGTCCACTACACAACACACGTAACGATAAGTGAGTCACAATGTGACATTCTGCTGAACTGTGTGAATATCTTGTACTGAAACAAACATAAATGTAAATAGACAGCTGCCACTACTTGCAGTGCAATTTGTGCAGAAAAAAAAAGGAAAAACCCTGCCAACAACACTGGTGTTTTTTTTATTTTTATAAAACATTAAACAAAATCATAAAGCCCTGTTTTTCTTTGTTTTCTTTTTGCTATTACTGTCTGAGCAGACATTTCATTATGCATTTTCTGATTCATTAATTACAACATTTCTAGTGCTATTTTTTTAAACATATAAATCAAGCAATAATGTAGACCAGTGGTTCCCAACCTTTTTTACTCTAAGGTCCCCCTCCACTCTGAATCAATACATTTACATTTATGCATTTGGCAGACGCTTTTATCCAAAGCGACATACATTGCATTCAAGGCACACATTTTACATTTTGTCAGTTCTTGCTTTCCCTGGGAATCAAACCCATGACCTTGGCGCTCTACTGTTTGAGCTACAGGAAAGCAATACTGCAAGGACCACCGACCCCATTATAAAAAAAATCTAAATCAAGATATATTAACATTGTCTTCTTTTTTTGCAAACATACTTTTGCAGACATTCTTTACAACTTAGAGGTACTTACTCTGCTCAGTTATACAGTACAATAAGTACAAATAAGCAAAGGTCAACCTGCCATACCAAACAAGGCCACAGGGAGCTGCCAAAGGACTGCAAATAACTACTATACGGGTCCATTCATAATTAATAAACACTAAAATACAAATAAAAAAATAAAATAAATCTGAACGTGTGAACAGTACCTAATGTATGACTCCTGCATGTCACTGTAATCATCTTTACCTTCATTACAATAAATCATCAAAACAAAACTTTATTCAGTGACCCAAGAGCGCACATACACTGTTTGCGCATCAATTGTAATGGACACACATGTGCCTAGTATGTCACTGCAATAGTCTTTACCTTCATTACAAACCTGGTCATCCATCAAAACTTTTTAGCGACACTGATTTGCTTTATCCAACTGAAATGTGTAGTTTGCGTATCCTGTCTTCATGAAGCATTTGGGTGTTTTGCAGCCGTTCAGTCTATTTCACACAGTGCGATTTCTAATCCAGCCTTGGGCTGCTCCGAATCCAAAACAGTCACAGAATACGTATGAGAGAGCTGGTTCTTTGTTGTAATATATATTTTTAATTGATATAATTTATCTTTTTTATTTAACATATCAATAATAAAATTAATGAATTATTTAATATATTCAAATTAATTTTAATTTATCTATTTTACATTTTTTTTTTTCATTTTATCAGTCTACATTAAGTGTACAACACTCCCAAAACCATTGAACCCTCTGAACGCACCCAAGCGTTTAGCTGGATTTTTCTCTGTTTATGTAATATGTATGAAAACAGCAAGAGGTACAGTTCCTCCAGCGTAGCCTCATTATCTTTAATGTGACCACATCCACGCGTGCAAAGCGATTCACATGCAACTCGTCCACGAGGAAGGAAAATGAACCTGTAAATGCCACCTCAAAACAAAGAATCAGCTTCTTCAATTCTTCTCCTTTACATCAAGAAGACACACTGAGTTTACCTTGGATTTACCTCAGAATAAGAACGCGATTTTAAGATGAGAATTTTTAAGGTAAAACATTTCTTCTCACTTATATTAGCGTTACTGATGCATAAACTTCACATTGTAGGCTACTAGTTGAACTATTGACAGACTAAAATTTGTGAAATCAACGGAAACATGTTGAAATATGGGTAACACTTTAGAATAATGGTCCATCATTAATAAGTAACTATGCAGGAAGTAATGCAGGACTAATTAACATTAACACTTCAGCTACTACTACTAACTAATATAGAAACAAGCTTAACTAATCAGTAAGTAATATCGAATTTAGGAGATAGTACCTTGTTAAGTAATTAATACTTACTGAATGAGATTAGCCTCATTAACAACCATTAACTAACTGAAAAATTATAAAGAACATTATTGTGTCTGAGATGTAATCAGTCATCATTTTTACTCTGAATATAATCATAAAATGCATCACTAGTTACTCAAGGGTTACCTAGTCACTATGCAGTAACTATTAGTGATCTGGACCATTATTTTAAAGTGAAAAAGATGGTTTTTCACTTTAAAATAATGGTCCAGATCACTAGTAGTTCTTGAAGAGTGACTAGGTAATTGAGTAATTACTGATGCATTTTATGACTTTATTCAGATTAAAGGTCAATCTTCAAGAACTACTAGTGATCTGGACCATTATTTTAAAGTGAAAAACTTTTTCACTTTAAAATAATGGTCCAGGTCACTAGTAGTTCCTGCATAGTGACTAGGTAACACAGAGTAATTAGTGATGCATTTTATGACCACATTAAGAGTAAAAAAAGTTAATGTTGTGATTAGTAATTCATTAGTAATTCTTTATAATTTGTCATAGTTACCTATTAGTTCTTAGTGATGCCAATCCCATTCAGTAAGTATTGATTACCTAATAAGGAACTATCTTAGTCCTAAATTTGATATTACTTACTGATTAGTTAAGCTTGTTTCTATATTAGTTAATAGTAGTAGCTGAAGTGTTAATGTAGTACTACTCATTAGTCCTACATTACTTCCTGCATAGTTACTTATTAATGATGGACCATTATTCTAAAGTGTTACCGAAATAAGAAATAGGTAGGCAACCGTTCAATGCTAAATAAAGATACACGTACGACATGGGGATATTTTTATGCTCTATAATATTAAACAGCATTATATAAAAGTAGGGTTGCCAACTGTCCCGTATAAGCGCTCAAGTTTGTTATTTTAAATGTAGACGCCAGTGTTAATTTTGACAGCATATTTTGATTTAGTTTTAGTCAAAGTCTTTTGACTAGTTTCAGTTTCAGAAAAACAAACAATCATCTAAAGTAAAACGTACATGTCATCAAATAGGCTCCTATAATACATTAAAAAAAAAAAAAAAAAAAAAAAAAATTATATATATATATATAATTAATTATTTTTTTATGTAAAATTCCACACCAGCCTTTTCAGAAATGGAAAAGTTGCAGATATAATTGTCTTCTGTAAAAGTGCAGGTAATGTTTAAATAGTGCAACTGTGCTAAAAAACATCACACAATACAAACAATAATAATTAAAATCAATGACAAATTTTACATGTAAACCGATTCTGTATTTATTCATACACTCATGGTGCAAACAGTGGTAAAAATAGCAGAAACAGCAAAAGTAATTATCCCAAAAATGTCTTCAGATTAAAAAAAAGTTGAAAATAATGATTTGATGATAGAACTTCAGTAATTTGAGTTGATAAGATAATAATACCACGAATTCTTCTACTGATGAAAATAAACTGGACTAAGGAATAATGAGCTTCTGGGTTCATGAATATTAATCATGTTGTCAGCGCTCATTCAAACTGATTTGCTGAAATCAAAACAGGCACAGTAATAGGTGCACGCCAGCCAATGAGATTCCCGTTTGTGCATTCGTTTTTTCCTGTTCATGAAAGGCTGAATGATTCCAAATAAACATCATTATTTTACAGGAAAATACAACACAGGATATTGTTTACATGTAGCACATCAATTCTGTGTGGTATAAGACTCTCTCGCTCTCTCTTTGAGTGTGTGTGAAACACTGAGCGCTCTCAGTCGCGCGCCTCACACTAGTGTTTACTGTGCGTCAAATACACTGCGCATTCATTGAGATCAACTGAAATAGTATGCTTTACCGATCGATTGAGAAGGACTGAGCGCTTAAGATATTCGCTCTAAGTGCTCAGCGAGTGAAAATACATCTGTATGGTTCAGATTGCCCTCAGGTAGTCCCTCGTTTAGCTATGAACTCTTCCGCAGCTTCCGCCATGGTTGTTTTCGCTCTGCACGTGAGATGCGGATTCAGTGTCGCCGCTCCCATTGCGCGGCTCTTAGGGCACCGAGTGCTGCGAGGGCACTACAAGAAAATTCTCTCTCCAACCCCCGTTCAGCTATACAAATTGACGAACGCAGCCACCGCGGCCATCAAAGTAAGCGCTTTAAGCATCAAGAGACGGCCAGCGGTGGCACGGTGCGGATGGGTTGCGCTATCAACTAGGCTTTATCGTTATTATTGCGGGAAGACAAATTCTTATCGTGGGGAGAATTTTTACCGGTATATCGCAAACGATAAGATATCGCCCATCCCTACCGTCTAAAACACATTACTATATAAACATCGTAAAGTAAACATTGTCATTTTTCATCAGCATTAGTTCATAAACAATTGCCTGGCATAAATGTGTGTTATTCATTGATTGTGAGCCGCTCTGCAGCGCTGGATTGGGGATGCGTGAGCCTGTAGAAGTGCAACAGTGCTGTGTTCTCCAGCGGTTAGATCAGCACGTCCAAATCAAATGTGGCATCTGTTACACAGGACATCAGTTCTGACTGGATCTCTTCCCTAATCGTCCCTCCTTAAAGGGGTGGTAAAGCACACTCTTTCGAAGGCTTGATTGTGTTTGTGGGGGGCACTGTAACATGTGTTCATGCTTAGTTTTTAAAAAAATGCAGTATTTTTCATATATTTGACCTTTATTCTACACTGCTCTGTCCCTCCTTGTAAAAACGGTCTGATGGTTTCCGGATTCTGTGAAGCCAGTCCCTCAAAAATAAGCAATGAGCTCAGATT
Organism: Romanogobio albipinnatus; assembly: GCA_023566225.1. Classification (NCBI taxonomy): domain Eukaryota; kingdom Metazoa; phylum Chordata; class Actinopteri; order Cypriniformes; family Gobionidae; genus Romanogobio; species Romanogobio albipinnatus. The sequence goes on along the minus strand of CM042250.1, from coordinate 31,057,670 downwards.
GGTTAGCTGGCCCAGTGTGCTGTGATTGGCTAACCGCCTAGTGCACGTTTCTCGGAAGTGTCACGCCCCTTACCTTTACCGGTAGCCTCAGGCTACTAGCCTGTGCTTTGTGTACAATAGCGTCAATAAAACCATACCAAGAGCCCGAATCAGACCCAGACAATTTTAGTGAAGATGATCGAGCAGAACCTGTTCAGTCCTCAAGAGTAAAGACTGCGGATCTATAGTGATCGCTACTGAATGGCACTGTTACTTTTGTATTTTTAGAACGATTTGCCAAATATCTGTCGCAAGAACGAACACTAAACATTGGCTTAACTAGTAGCCAAATCAAACACAGAACCATGTTTAGCATGCCTGTAGATAAACAATACATAAAAGCTCTAATCAAAGAATCATTTACACTAATGCCAAGTTCGCTGTTGAGATTTTAAAGTTTGTAACGTTACGTGTTTGTCGGATAACGTTAAGAATGAATGAGCATTTAACAAACTGGTTAGCAGAGCCAAACAGCGCTGTCATGTTTACTTTATTGCTACAACGTAGGCTACAATTAACAACACGAACTATTACAGGAAAACACATCAACGAAAAATAAATCACACTTACAGGTTGTAGCCCGTAAACAGCTTCTGTACAGAGATGTGCAGCGTGAACCGCGCGCGCCTGCTTGTCTCGTGCAGCTGAACCGCGGCTCGTGTATTGCAAATACAGACGAATGGTGTCCATTATGTCACATTTTCCGGTCTTCTCCTCCGACCCCTGTCTGTCTCGTGCTTTGATTTATGATGGGCAGCATATATCCGATGCAAATGCGATCGTGTTCCGCTCATGTCTCTTACACGCATGCATATAATGTTGTATGTTAAACGCACTGCAACGCTGCCCCGTCCCTAGGAAGAAAGTGGACCTGCACTCCAGATGAAAATAACAGCATTTCGTCGGCATTGGCAACAGCACTCCAGCCTACTAACCACAACAACGCTTCCCTGCTGCGATACAAAATGGCCTCGCCCCCCCCTTATTTCATATTCTCGGAGGAGGGGTTTATGTAAATATTGGGGCTGGTGATGTCAGCGACCCTGGAGGAATGTGTAGTAGTCCCTAGTGGCCGTTTGCTGTAGTCCTTAGAAATCGATTTCTTTAAAAGCAAATCTCCCTTTGCTTTAAACTTTGAACGTTGTAACTTTGCAGATGTTGTTTATGCTCAAACAGCAACATTACACACTAGCTAAAGTTAGAAAAGTGAAATCGTGGTTTACCACCCCTTTAACATTTTCGTATCGTTTTATATTTGTTGACGAAAATGACAGTTGATTTTCGTTATAGTTTTTGTCATCTAACACTAGTTTCTATTTAGTAATAGTCTCGTTTTCGTCAGTGAAAAAAGGTCGTTGACGAAAATTATGACGAAAATTATTCGTCAACGAAATTAACACTGGTAGACGCGTGACAAGCAGGCTCAAAGTTTCGTTCATCTTGCACTGTCCCTGTTTGCACTTTTGCCCTGAATGTCTCTTTTGCACTATTTTTTTTAACCACTGCTCTGTGTTGTTTTCATGTGTAAATCCAAGTATACACTACCGTTCAAAAGTTTTAGATTTAGAATGTTTTCAATAAAATGTATTCTGCTTAACAAGGCTGCATTTATTTGATCCAAAATACAGCAAAAACAGTAATATTGCGAAGTATTTTTATCATTTAAAATAATTGTTTTCTATTTGGATATATTTTTTAAATGCAATTTATTCCAGTCTTCAGTTTCACATGATCCTTCAGAAATCATTGTAATATGCTGATTTGCTGCTCAAGAAATATTTCTTATTATTGTGAATGTTGTGTACAATTTATTTCAGGATTCTTTGATAAATAGAAAGTTCAAAACAACAGCATTTATCTGAAATAGAAATCTATTGTAACATTATACACTACCATTCAAAAGTTTGGGCTGAATAAGAGTTTAGTTTTTTGTTGCGTTTTTGTTTTTTGAAAGAAATTATTACTTTTATTGACAAAGATGAATAATTACATCAATAATGAATTTTATTCAAAAACTATGCATAAACATTATTTTCTCAAAACTACAAACTTTTATGTACATGTTGCTCACATATTACTGTAGCCCTGTTTGTGCTGAATACAGTGTAATCAGACTTTAGCCATTAATATGTTTTAAAGCAATGTCAATGCGCATCCTGTTTGTTTTCTTTATTTTGCAAAAAGCAAAACATTTTGTTTTTGTTGTGCGTGTACACAAATAAAAGTAGACACTTAACACAGTAGAATGATGTTTCGAATGATGTATAACACTTACCTGTATGACCAAAATTAATATTTTGATTCTCTTTTGATAAAAACAGCAAGGGGGTTAAAGCGGTGATCGCAGACTTCAACATTATTTGTTTAAAATATAAAAACTTACCAACATAGGCATTTATGAATACAAAATATAATTCAAGATTAATTTTTTTTATTGTTTGATATCTTGCATATCTCTGCCCTTCAATTTAAATATATGTTTTTGAATTTGTTGCATTTTTAAACACTGGCAGTTTTACATTGTGACCTCATGCTGAATTAAATTGCATCTATCTTCCAAGTATAGAGCATGCATTTAAAATAATACTAAAGAAATTATTTAAAAATGTAAGCAATGAATGCCCCAAGTATACAGATTTCCATCAGATGTAACTAAGTACTTTTATTTAGATTAATTTCGTAATTTTTAACAAAGATGGCTTTTGTATATATGACATGTTTTGTCCTTTATCTTAAAAATCAGTGAGCTACAAGAATTTTTTACCATGATAATGGACAATGCAGATAATTTGTCTAAATACTGAACCTAAAGAGCCAAGAACATGCTGAAGTTTCACAAATAATCTTCATGTAGGCTAATTATATCATCAGCTGTGTTACGGCAGCCTGCACACACTGAACAGAGAGTTAGAGGGTGAAACTCAAGCCAAGCTTGTTTGAGCAGATAGAATTAACAAAGCTTTGTTAGCATGATGATAATGCTAAAAATCACAATCCGTTAGCACAGCAGAGTCATTAAGCTAACGGCAAACTCAAGTTCACTTACAAACTCTGCACATCGTACCAAGCCATTCTTAACAGGGAGAAACAGAAAGGAAGGTGGTCGTGTGCAGAAGGGAGAGAGAGAGAGAGAGAGAAAAAAAAAAGCAGCAGGCTTGGACACTGCTCATTACTATTTTTCTCTATTTTTACTTTAATATTGCAAACATTTTTACCCTAATATGGCAATAATACTGGTAAAATACATAAACATAACCAAAACAAAAAAGTAATTTTGTTTACTTCAAAGTAAAAAAAATGTCAATGACTAGGCAGCTATGAAATATGATTAGGGACTAGGGATGCACAATATGATATATCGGCCACTATGTAGGTTTTTAAGGTTATCGTTACCGGCCTGATAAGAAAATTTGGCTGATTTATTAAAGGGTCAAGCACAATTTATACTTTTGCGTCGAGTGTACGCGTAAATTGATGCGTAGCCCAAGGCGTAGAGGCTACGCCGCAGGTCCGACGCAGAAGTATAAATCAGCTTTTAGTCAGTGCTCGACAGTGTGTCCATTTCACTCACATTTGCGACTAAAAATAGATGTGTACGAACAAAAAAATCACTGTGGATCAGTTTTCTTAAATGTAAGATCATAAAAAGACTTCAATACCTTAAAATGGCATAAGTGTCTTAATGATCATTTAAAGGCATTTTATATTTTGGGGTGGAAAAACAAATTGCGATATTGCCTAATGTGATTTTATTAAACTTTAAAAGGCTATGATTTCGTTACATCTGAGCGCTTCACATTTAAAATCCTGAACGTGGTGCTATTGTGTGTTCTACAGGCTCGCGCTTCATACTACTTGAGATCAGTTCACAATCAATGAATAGCACATTTATGCCAAGCGAATGCTAATGAACTAATGCTGATCAATTATGACAATGTTCACTTTACTGTGTTTATATTGTAATATGTTGTATACAGTTGTAAGAGTGCATATTGTATTGCCCTCATCTGAATTTAAATGAGCATCCTGCAATAAAGCATAGACATTTCAAAATAAGAGTCCCAGTGTATTTCGGGCTTGTTTATTAAATAAAAGCCATGCGGTGTGCCCAATTTCCACCCTGGTTATTATTTGGTTACACAAACTGTAATTTAATTTAATTTCCATTTAATTTAAAGTAAACTATTGTAGCTTCTGTCTGGGATGCCCTGTCACAGGAAGGAAAGACTAAGAACATTTGACACATTAAATATATAGATTTTACTAGTATCAGTGTAATTATAGTTAACCCCTTAAACCCGAAGTGTCCCAGCCCCGGGACACCCCCCCGCGAAAAGAATTCACGGGGGGGGGGGTTACTAAGCAACTACTGAATGTAATAACATAAAATAGGTATCATTTTAAAGCTTAGAATCTCAGCTTTTCAATGCATCTATCCATTTTGGGATACTCTAAACGAGCGCTGAGTTATTCATCTAAATCGGAGTGTACCGCCCGCGGGCGCCACCTAGCTGTGAAAAAATTAATTGTCATATATTTCAAAACTACTGCATTGATCAACACAAAATAGGTGTCATTTGAAAGCTGAGAGTCTAAACTTTAAAATGAATGTAGCCATTATGATTATCTCCAAAGTAGTGTTGAGTTATTTGCTGATAAAATGAAAAAAAAAAAAAATCATAATTTATGGGGGGGGGGATTATTATGTACTTCAATGTGTCAAAAACATCATACAGCTCAGATAGTCATGTGTCATATGTCATTTGAAAGGTCTCACTGAGTAGAACACAACAAGCCTAATTGTGTTGGGCTTTGACTGAATTTTCAGCGAGTTTTTGTCAGTTAAGTCCTGCAAGACCCATATGTAAATAATATACTGATGCGGCATTCACGTGGCGTTTTTCACTCGTCTCTTCATGAAACGTGGAAAATGGCACATCGTTATTTACAGCAGACTCTCACGATTAAAAAGAGACCAATGACACCATAATCCATCTCTTAGATCTTAAAATATCCCTCGTTAAAGTAGAACACAAACAAAACAGCACCAAGCCAATGAGCGGAGTAAAAGAAAGCAGTTGCTAACACTTGGCGTTTTCACTCATAACTTCATGAAACATGACCCGATCGTTAAAAATGACACATCCCTATTTACAGCAGACTCTCACGATTAAAAAAAGACCAATGATACCATAATCCGTCTTTTAGATCTTAAATTGGTGTATGTCACTCAGAAAACAACAGTTTTAAAAATGCTTTCGGGAGTCAAGGTCTGAACAAAAAGGCTACCTTTGTTCCAAATGCTGTAACTTTGGACTACTTTATGCTATCACCACAAAATTTTATCCAGATGTAGACCACATATAGGGGAACATCACCAAAAAAGAATTAACCTGCTACCGTATTGTCTTCCTGAGTTATTGCATGTAAAATAAGAAAAATATGAAAAATTATAAAAAAAAATAAAAATTATTTTTGTCTTTTATCAGCAGTTTCTCAGCAATAGATTGTCCAAATGTAATAAAATTTATATTTTCTAAAAATATAGAAAGTTTGCTAACACATGATATATACTTTTTGACTCTCCTTGTTGTAGTTTTGATGTTATGAGTCTTTAAATCTGTGTATGTCATTCAGACAAAAAATCTCTAAAAATGCCTTCAGGGCTTAAGGGGTTAACAAAAACTAAAACCATAAAAAAACTCTTTACTTGAAAAAAATAAATGTTAACTGACATACAATAACTTATAAAACAAATTAACATTTTCATTTAGTTGAAATTAACTTTAGTTATTTAGTTTCATTAACTTGATGCACCAAACTAAAACTGAAATAAAAATGTTAACTATAGACATGTTTAAAAATAACAAAAACAATGCAGTTCACATTGTAAATACAGTGCATTGCTTCCGGGTTCTACATCAGAACGCGGCTCAGTATTGGCTGGCTCCTGCATCAGCACCAAATGCATGCCTCTTTTTTTGCACACAAGAAGTATTCTCGTTGCTTCATAACATTACGTCTTATGGGTTTGGAATGACAATTTAATTTTTTGGGTAAATGAACCCCTTTAAGCCTGATAAATAATGGATTATTTACTTCAGCTAAGACACTTCAGATGTGCACTGTTCGCCATTCTGATTTTGAATAGCTTGAAATATGATTAGAACTATTTTGGAAAATGCAGTTAACTGCTACATGTGCAGCACAAGACTGTACTTTATGCTACCACAAATTATAATGAGAACAAAACTGTAAATGAATGTTGTGAATTCTTTGTATGCCAGCGTTTTAGCGAATTTTTATTGGATAAACACATTCACAATGGAGTTATACCTTCATTACAAGCACAATTAAGTTGTCAATTGTAAGTTATAATATGTTTATTTGGTGTGTCTGTATGTATGTATGCATGTATGAATGTATACACACACACACACACACACACACAAAATAAACATATTATAACTTACAATTGACAACTTAATTGCGCTAGTAATGAAGGTACATACACACACACACAACGGTGACTAGGGGTGTAACGATATTCAAACCGAACCAAAAAAACATGATACACCACCCACGGTTCGAACCGCGATACTCTCATGTCGAACCGAACGTGCCCTGCCCCCTGCTGCCCTAGCACAGCTCTCACTTCACCTTATGCCACAAAATTATTTTTTTCTTACTTGATATTTGATTAAATAGTAATTAGTACACTTTTAACAACTAATAAAAGCTGTATTTTCACTAAATATTATTATAATAATATTATTTACTAAATATACACTGTGCATGTCTGTGCAAGTGCATGTCAAGTGGCTTAGGTGATCGCTCAAGTTACATAGTGGTGGAAGGACAAAGAGAGCCAGTTTCCCCATTTAGCCAGATTGGCTAAATGCTACCTTGGAGTGTATAACAATGCTATATATGCTATATGTCAGTCTCTCTCACCTTAGAAAACCAAACTTTCATGTCCTGTCAGCCGTTATACTGTGCTCGTAGCGCAAACACTTCAACTGCACGCGCAAACGTGGCGCCGCGCGCTGTATATCACTTCATATATAAAGCTCAAGAGAAACTACGATCATGCAACGTAATCATGAAATAAAAGAAAAGTACCAATAAATCACGTAACTGGTACACCGTGTGTGAGCTGGGAAGGATTTACATGCAGGTATGATGTTCATTCTGTTCATCAGGAGCAGTTTTCATCTTTCATTAACAGTTCATGTTGGTATTATGTATTCGCCATGGTAAGTGTTGTTTTCATAACCCCAAAATGCCACTATATTTTCACTTTGTTATTTTAATGCCCCACAGCAAACAGAACTGAACTGAACTGAACCGTGGCTTCAAAACAGTGATGTGAACCAAACTGTGGCATAGGTGTATCGTTACACCCCTAACGGTGACGCATTGCTGCCACATTCATATTTTTTTTCAATCATGTCATAATAACGATGTCATTAAAACAAAATTTTTCTTGTTTCTCCTAATAAGGATAGTGATGTGTACAAAATATGCCTTTATCCACATTAGAGAATTTATAGGCTAGCCTATGTGCCTTTGTCACACTTCCATGTTTGAAAAGCTGAAGCAAGCGCAGCGTAAAATAGGCACTGATACTGCCTGTATCAGTGGCAGTGCCCATAGCACTAAATTGTTGTAATTTATTGATGTAGCCTACAGTTCATAACAGATAGCCATCATCTAAATAAAAATTTCACAAACTTTTTGGGGCCATGGAACGCTCATGATTAGTCTCAGTGGCGTAACTTTAACCTTGTAATGACAGACCCCGGTGCAGCCACAAATATCATAACTAGGCCTATCTATAGGCCTACTGTAATTAAGACATATATTCAAGAAATGTATTAAAAACAGAAAGACGCTATAGTTTCAGCCTTACTCAAAGGCCGTGGAAACAGGCCAGTGGGTACATTAAGCACGTCAATCCATTCCCGACGTTCTTGGTTTGTTTCTTATTTATTAAATATACAGGCAATTAGTTGATGAAACATTTAACAATTAAAATACAATTTATACAACTTAAAAGTTAAATTAACTTTAAAGAAAGACTTTCTACAAAACACAACTCAGTGAAGTTGCAAATTTCGCCCTACGTGGTGACAACCCGACCGGGAAACGGTAATTAACTAACTGTTCTAAATACATAATAAACAAATACACAACTTATAATAAATAAACTCAAATATGCTACAACACATAGCCTATATAGACAAGCTACAATACCATAAATGACGGAGTAGGCTATTTTAAGTTGTTACGCTGCTATAGGCCTAAGGGAAAAATCCAAACTTCACAGTCTATTCATCATCAAACTAAAAATACAGTCAACCAAATATAAAAGGTTATTTGGCTCAATTTATACTGTCTGTTGTATACAATCATGACTACCGCTCTACAGTGCAATGGTGTTATTCCAAACATGTTTTTTGCTCATGTGAATGCTGTTTTAGAATGGGACACGAGTCATACAAAGCATTGTTACCATAATAAATAGTTTAGCATCCAAGGGTGAATATAGAAATATTTGGATTTGTGCAGAGTGAGAGAGGAGCAACTCTGGTTTCAGTTTTGCTTTAAATAGGCTGGCCTAATTCGTTTAGGCTTTAAAATAAATATTGTTTGAAGGCTAATGAATGGCACTATAATTTATGTTTGTTTTACATTTATATTTTTCATTCTTGTTATGAGTGTGAAGCGGCTAGGATGAGAATCAGCACCTCTAAGTCCGAGGCCATGGTTCTCAGTCGGAAAAGGGTGGCTTGCCCTCTTCAGGTTGGTGAAGAGTTCCTGTCTCAAGTGGAGGAGTTTAGGTATCTTGGGGTCTTGTCCACGAGTGAGGGAAGGATGGAACGGAAGATCGACAGACGGATCGGTGTAGCTTCTGCAGTAATGCGAAGGAGCTGAGCTGTAAGGCGAAGCTCTTGATTTACCGGTCAATCTACGTTGCTACTCTCACCTATGGTCATGAGCTTTCTCCGCAGGGTGGCTGGGCGCTCCCTTAGAGATAGGGTGAGAAGCTCAGTCACTCGGGAGGAGCTCAGAGTAGAGCCGTTGCTCCTCCACATTGAGAGGAGCCAGCTGAGTGGCTCGGGCATCTATTTCAGATGCCTCCTGGACACCTTCCCAGGAGGTGTTCTGGGCACGTCCCACCGGGAGGAGGCCCCGGGGAAGACCTAGGACACACTGGAGGGATTGTGTCTCCCGGCTGGCCTGGGAATGCCTCGGGGTTCCCCCGGAAGAGCTGGAGGAGGTGGCTAGGTAGAGGGAAGTGACTGTTGCCCCCGCGACCCGGCCCGGATAAGCGGAAGATGATGGATGGTTATGAATTTCGTTACATTTAAAGGATTTTTTGTGTAAATAGCCTAAAATATATGTTGATAATGTTTGCAAATATTTCGTTTTTACCAGTATTTTTAATAAAATGTGACTGACACACCAAGTGCGATATACCTGCGATTTATTTCTCTCAACAACTTAAGTCTTACCCAGTGCATACTCCGGTATGACTCAGTGTGACAAAGGCACATAGGCTATATAAATTCTCTTATGTGGATAAAGGCATATTTTGTACACATCACTATACAACACATGTCCTTATTAGGAGAAAATGTTTGTTTTGACGACATCTCGTTATTACGAGAAAAGATGTTGTTAAAACGACATAATATCTCGTAAATGAAAATGACATGTAGCGACTGATACAAATCAGACAATTCTTTATCCAATTTAACAAGTAATCCGTATTACTCACTCTGAAGGTCTATGGACCCATCCCCCGTAACGGCCCATGAGAGCAAGGAAGAGCTCTCTGGTTACAGGGTACACAGCAACTGATAAGTTTTACGACTTGAAAGAATGTGCAGAGAGCTGGGACACTCCAATCTTTTACAAATAAACCATCTTAAACTCATATAGCCTATATATAACCACTTGAGAAATATACAAACATATATCCATCTCATGATTTGTTTTTATAGGGTTTGGTCTATGTTTTAATCCAATCTCGGTTGGATATACGTTTCAGAATTGCATACTATGGTTACCGGAAAACATGTTTGGCATGTTTGGTGTCTACGAACTTGTAAATTAAAGATCTGGAGGATTGTGTATATTATATGTCGATCATTGAATAACATATTAGTATTACAAGAATCTTTAATAGTTCCTTCATCAACAACTAATCTGCAAAAGATCTCCTTGAGACAAAGTTTTACAACCCTTTCCCTCCAAGAGCCTGAATACGATTGGCTCACTGACCTTCAAAGCGGGATTTCTCCCAAAAGCTTAAAAGAGAGAGACAGATCCGCCCACATTCTCTCTTCTCTTCTTCCTGGCTGAAACATCTCATCTCGGCCAACAGGCCAAGTGTGTGGGACAGGAAACCAGATGCCACCACCCGGCAAGTTGGGCCAGAAGGCCTAACTCACACCCCTCAACCTGGATGGAGTCAAAGCAACCATGCAAGTTCACAGTCGTTCCTTCGCTCAGCACGGAAGGAAACGATCGCAACTGCAAAACCATCAGATGGAACCACCAGGACTTTCTTTTGCGGCCGTATATCTGGACACCTTCCCGGGCAAATGCAAGTAATGTACTAAGAAATACAAGTCGCTGTGTAGTTAGTAAAACTGTAAACTCCTTTGCTCAGACAAAGGAGCTTATCAGGGGTGGTTCTCCCAGGTTTAGACTCTTTGCATAACTTCATCCATCTGTACTGACCCAGTTCTTCTTCTTCTAACTTTACCTCTTGCCACGTATGTTTTGTGTATGTATGTTTTATGTTAGTTTTAGTCTTGTCTGTACTTTAGTTAATAAAGTTTGTGCACAATATATGTTTGTTCCTGACTCCCTGCCTGCAAACAAATTGTCCCTTAAATGATCGATCTTGTTATGCGCTCTAAGCGCTTATGTAAATACAAAGAATGATTTTTCTGTAGCCATGAAAAATGTCCTTTACTTAGAATTAATTAATAATCAATACTGAACGTTCATAGGATGAACTGATTGATTGATTGTAATGTTAAGGTAGTCACATCAAGTTAATCTATTAACTGATTCAAATATTCATAAATAATCATAATGAGTTATGAATAATTCTTAATATTTCTCCTCTGAGCTAATTTGCTACAACATCTCGTTATTACAACATAATTGAGTGGAAAAAATATGTATGTGGCATAGGGCTGCAACGACGCGAAAATACGTATACGTGCGTGAAATGCGTCGACGCGTCGGCGGCACATTATTTACGTTCTAGAATGGAACAGAAGATCTAGAATAATGGCAGCTTCTGCTCCCGGGCATAGTGAAAATGATCATTTATCATATAAAGCCAGACCGCGACATTCAAAAGTGTGGGAGTACTTTAAACAGAAGCCGAGTAAAACTGTGCTTTGTTCGCTCTGTAACGCCGGTTTCACACTGCACGCGGTGGCAGAGCAGAAGCTGTGCGCGTGGAGAGCGGGAGCTTTCACACTGCCAGTCAGTGTTGCCAAGTCCGCTTTTTTTCCGCGGAATTGGTCTACTACTTCTACACTGTTGCCGCGGGCTGTGTCTCATGTCCGCGGGTTGAAGCAAAAACACACACATATTTAACCCCCCGAACGCGATGTTTTCCAGAGAACCTCCCCGAAACGCGATTGGGCTTGTTTTGGGCTAGTTTTGAGTAACGAATGGGTGGGTTTTGTTGTGTAAACCTGGCAACCCTGCTGCCAGTGTTCTCTCGCGCAGCTGAACGCGCCACGCGTGTATTGCAACAGACGGTCACATTTTCCTGGGTTCTTCTCCGACCCCAGTACGTCTCGTGCTTTTATTTATTATGGGCTGCATATATCTCCTGTTAATGCGACCCGGTTCCCCTCTGTCCCAAACACATATGCATAATAACATGCTGTATATAGGTAGTTTGCATGATTAAAGTAACATTAAAGTTAAGATATGCCTCTAGCTTTAATCATTTAAATGTGTCTTTGAAGTTTGGGCAAAAACTTCTGGCAGCTTTAGTCGTTGTTTATGCACATGTATCTTCAAAATAGACAACTAGTTATAAATTAAAACTATGCTGAAAGCTCCTGTATGTGAACCTTTTGCAGATAAATACAAGTGCATTTTCATTTACTATTGACACAAATCAATAAGTAAATCATACTCAACTACTATAGAAAACAACTTTTCCTAATTAGGCCTACTCTGTATACATTTTAGGATGAATAGTATCATTATATATTATGTTTAAAAAGCTTCTTGTGTTCATATATTTCATTATAATATGGCATACTATGTACACTACCCTTCCTGAAATACTATTAATATTGTCATCATTCATTGATTTCATGTTAAAATAATATACAAATTCACTACCCTCTTTGAAATACAATAATCAGTAAAAAAGAATAATAAGATTAATCTGGAAAAATAATCGTTAGATTAGTCGACTAATCGAAAAAATAATCGTTAGATTAGTCGACAGAAAAAATAATCGTTAGTTGCAGCTCTAATGTGGCAGCAATGCGTCACCGTTACATACATACATAGATGTAGATATGCCAGATAGCACAAAAAAGAAAAACAGAAAAGAAAAAAAAGAGTGCTGTATACCACAAACTCAATTCGCTACTGACACACGGACTGATGTCAGACTGGCTGCGGATTCTGTGCATGCGTTTGCCGCCTGTCAGCACTCACGTAGTATACCGAAATGGGTTCTATTTCTAGGCTTATTGCCCTTTGTACGATCAAATACACACATAATTATGCCTAAATGTCCATCTTGGCGTTTATGTCTTGAGTGAACAAGTTTGTAACTTGTCTGTCAGTTTTGAATGTGTGCATTACTGTAGGTCTTAAAGTGAAAGCAACCTAATATAGCCCATACCCACTCCTGTCTGTGTCGTTAATGTTAATCAAACAACAACAACAACAACAACAGGGGGAAAACAAAACAGTAGCCTATTCAAACTTAAAGCACTGTTTGTAGGCTATCTGTATCTTTATGTTGTACTATTTACTTGTCCTATTGTCATTTGTTGATTAGTCCTTATTTTATTTCTGACTGTTTACTTGATTAATTAATTACTTTAAGATTTTGGTCATATTCCCCACCCTAGGTTATCATGTTATTAAAGCTAGACAGTAAAGCACTGGACTAGCCTTTTTTAGTAAGATACCAAAATAAACAAGATTTGCGCATTTTGTTTGTTCTATTATCATGTATGACTATGGTGCATCTAATATAAAACATAATTTGGTAAATGTATTATCCTAACCCATTGCAAATTTTTTGCAAATTTCTGGAAATTACCACCACAAAGTAATTTTGATCGCAAAAATCACAAAATAATATTGCAAAATTCTTTTTACATTCAGAAACATCATAAATGAATAAGTAATAGGCTAATTTCTGCCTTGGTTTTGAGGCTCTCTGAAAAAAACGGTCGGTTTTGATGGCCGTGCTGCACTGAAGACTTGGAAGTAAACGCCCACGGTTAGGATTGGATAAGGTTTGCATATTTAATGAGTTTCCGCACCCCTGTCAGTACACGTGAGGAATTGTTTTGAAAGCGGCTGGAGAAACGTTCACAGGGCTTGAAAAATATCTTTATCAAACAAACACAATGATTTATCTCTCATCCACCTGCGATTGATTGGAATGTTATTTCTGTATCATTTCGCCCGATCATCAATGAATATAACCGAGAACCGTACACACACACGTGCGCCGGCAGGCGCATTTACTGAAAAACACATAGTCCTGGGACTTTGCGAGCTGGTGTTACAAGTCAGAGTCTGATCCCGAACTAACCAATAACACCTTCTCCAGCCTGTGACAGCGTGCTAAGGTATGTAATCAATAGATATCAAATGATCTGTAACAATGCAATACTAACACATATAAAAAAAACATGTTTTACTCACATAAGTGTGTTGCACCGTTCCTGTTGGATCCAATATAGAAGGCACAGCATTGTGTTTTAACCGACCTCTATCTTGTTTACAATCGATTCCACGGTGAAATGAAGCGAACAAATGCAATGTCTTACGCACGTGAGCTGGAACCGGCATGTTTATTGCTCAGTAGCGACTCGTTTAGCTCCACGAGTAGGTGGGCGGGCTTGAGGCGGTGCTTCTGCATCCTATTACGTCAATGGTCGACATTGTGAGAGCTCTCGTTTTCTTGGCCTGGTGTCAATAAAAGCTTTTCTTTGACTAACAAGGACTTTTCAGCTCTGAAACTTACTGGATATTCTTATATCACGATGAACTTTTATATACCAAAGGCTCAAAGGAAAGTTGATTTCTCAATTCATCACCCCTTTAAGCAAAACATGGTCAGATCAAAGTGTCTGAATAATTATGATTGGGACTGTCATTTACATAACATTTTAACCCCCTCGAGTCGGCGGCCACGCCGGCGCGTTCGGCTCTTTTTTTCTTATCAGTGCCAAAGAGACTCAAATAACTCTGTTGTTTTTTATCATTCATGCAAGTGTTATACACTCACCTAAAGGATTATTAGGAACACCATACTAATACTGTGTTTGACCCCCTTTCGCCTTCAGAACTGCCTTAATTCTACGTGGCATTGATTCAACAAGGTGCTGAAAGCTTTCTTTAGAAATGTTGGCCCATATTGATAGGATAGCATCTTGCAGTTGATGGAGATTTGTGGGATGCACATCCAGGGCACAAAGTTCAGTTTTAGTACAGTGAACTCATTGTCATGTTCAAGAAACCAATTTGAAATGATTCGAGCTTTGTGACATGGTGCATTATCCTGCTGGAAGTAGCCATCAGTGGATGGGTACATGGTGGTCATAAAGGGATGGACATGGTCAGGAACAATGCTCAGGTAGGCCGTGGCATTTAAACGATGCCCAATTGGCACTAAGGGGCCTAAAGTGTGCCAAGAAAACATCCCCCACACCATTACAACACCAGCCTGCACAGTGGTAACAAGGTATGATGGATCCATGTTCTCATTCTGTTTACGCCAAATTCTGACTCTACCATCTGAATGTCTCAACAGAAATCGAGACTCATCAGACCAGGCAACATTTTTCCAGTCTTCAACTGTCCAATTTTGGTGAGCTCATGCAAATTGTAGCCTCTTTTTCCTATTTGTAGTGGAGATGAGTGGTACCCTGGGGTCTTCTGCTGTTGTAGCCCATCCGCCTCAAGATTGTGCGTGTTGTGGCTTCACAAATGCTTTGCTGCACACCTTGGTTGTAACGAGTGGTTATTTCCGTCAAAGTTGCTCTTCTATCAGCTTGAATCAGTCGGCCCATTCTCCTCTGACCTCTAGCAACAACAAGGCATTTTCGCCCACAGGACTGCCGCATACTGGATGTTTTTCCCTTTTCACACCATTCTTTGTAAACCCTAGAAATGGTTGTGTGTGAAAATCACAGTAACTGAGCAGATTTTAAAATACTCAGACCGGCCCGTCTGGCACCAACAACCATGTCACGCTCAAAATGACTTAAATCACCTTTCTTTCCCATTCTGACATTCAGTTTGGAGTTCAGGAGATTGTCTTGACCAGGACCACACCCCTAAATGCATTGAAGCAACTGCCATGTGATTGGTTGATTAGATAATTGCATTAATGAGAAATTGAACAGGTGTTCCTAATAATCCTTTAGGTGAGTGTACATCATTATATTCTCTTAAGTTTCTATTTTTTGTGTACAGTCACAATAAAAACACAATAAAATAAGGGAAACAAACATGATTCGCAATCTTCAGCCTCTCTCTCAATGATGTCTAATCTGATTCTCTTCAGAAAATGACCTCTAGCTTAGTGAGAACTTGACACACAAACATGAGACAAATGTCTAAAGAAACGTTGAAATGTCAGGTTTCAAATCATGTAAATCAAAACGAAAACAAATATTCTGTGTTTATGTAATCTGTGTGAAAAGTGGGAGATATCAGTCAACTCATTACTGCCTCATTACCCGCTAATGCGGCCATGCCCACGACTGCACGCTCATTCAGATTCAAATACAGGCAATCCATGCTTCGACGCCCACACACACATCAACTCATGCAAACACAACTAGTGAAGTTATGGTTCAGATACATCGCTTTGAGTAATAATCCTGGAATAATTCTCCTCGCGGAAAGCTGATGCAGGGCTCATTTTAAGGTAGGCTAAGTTTAAAAGGCTCAGTTAGCATCTGTGAATGGCCTATTAAATGCAAAAAGACTGTTTAAATATAAATCCTGATGCAACATGACGCAAGACTGTTTAGATAAGATTTATTTGGCCTGTTTTCGTTTTTTGTATAAATTGTATCTTAATTTTAATCAATGTTTTTTAGTTGCTTCTTATTTTATAAGAAGTCAATATAACATACAATAGCCTTAGCGCGCCATTGCACTCGTCTCATAAATTAACTTAAGATGGAAATTATATTTGAGTATTAATTGCCTTTTTTACAGTGAATTTCGTTTTGTATATATTGTATCTTAATATTAATCAATGTTTTTCAAATTTTGCTTCATATTGATGTTTAAATATTATACCCCATGTTGTTGTTGTTGTTTTTTTTTTTTACAAAGTTAATTGCTTTTTTAAACTGAATTTCGTTTTGTATAAATTGTATCTTAATTTTAATCAATGTTTTTAATATATTTGATATAATATAACAGACTGGTATAATACATATATTAGTATATTTGATACCAATATAGCAGACAATAGCCTTAGCGCTGGCTCATGCATTTCACGTGTTTCTGACTGAAGCTCGAAATGATATTCGAGTATTTTGTGTATTTGATCGTTTACAAATGATTCAGAAAATATTTGCCATTGAAATGACTGGGAAAAAGTGTCCCAATCAACCTAAAGTCACCAGATACTATTTGAAATCATAATTGCATTGCATTATGTTGTTTTAAATCCCAAATATTTTACTTATAACATTCATCATTACTAATTGTCACAATATTACTGTTTTTTAGCTCTTCTTTCAAAAACATTTCTGATTGAAATCTTGTTTCTTTTTTTGGCAGATAATTTAGCTTGCTCTAAGTAAAAACTTTAAGTAAAAATCGCAAAAATCGCCTACTTGCATAAGGCCTGAGTAAAGAAAAAGTGTTTTACAAAATGTAAATGAATATATTGTTTTATGTGAATGAGTAGGCTCAATGATTCTCACATCAGTTTGAAGCAAAAACGCTAAACAAAAACACCCAATAATCAAAGGGCTTGTGAACACATATCTATTGTGTGTTTTGAAGCCTTAATTTTAAAACATTTTTTTTTTTTTTCCAAAAATTATGCATAAACATTATTCTCTCAAAAATACAAGCATGTACATACATGTTGCTCACATATTATGGTAGCCCAGTTTGTGCTGAATACAGTGTAATTACACTTTTGCCATTAATGTGTTTATAAGCAACTGAAAAATGCACAAATGTCAGAGCATGTCAAAACTTCTAAAGGGCCCCAAAACAGACTCCTAGGGGTTAAAGAGAACACTATTTTAATAAAAACTTTGTGAATTATTTTGGTTTAGTTGTCATATTTCAGTGCGTTGTTACAGGAAAGTAGCATCCACAAGAGGAGTTACACATTCTGACTAGCACATAACTTAGTTCAAGTTCACTTGTGCATTTTCGTAATTTTGTGCAGATGTAATTTGTTTATGTCAAATAAATGTCTGAATAATCTCATATAGGACGTTTCATTGAGTTCCCTTATGAAAATTAACCATGGTTTTACTACAAAAAAAAAAAAAAAACATGTTAATCACAAATTAACCATGGTATTTGTAGTAAAACTGTGGTTATACAAATGGTGATCATCAATTATACAAAAACCTACACTTTTACTATAATAAAATAATGGTTAATTTTCATAAGGGTTAATTAATCCATTAACAAAGTAATTCAGTTTACCTGCTTTTCAGATTCAGCACACGCAGCTCAAACAGCAATGCTGTTATTTGAAAAAGGAATACAGATTAAAGACATTTCTTTTTCAAAAACATTAATGCATTAATAATAATAATAACTAGCACTTTTCATCAAAAATATGGTTTAATTAAAATAATTGTATTATTGTCCGTGAGGAGGCTATTTCATTTTATTTATTCAGGGTACAGGCATTTTGATTCTTTATACGCAAGTAATGTTGTCCAATGACTTGTTTGCATTATTTAGGTATACTTTCATTTATTTATTTATTTGTAAGGTAACGGATATCTTTTTTTTTTGATAAAGAAAGTTGACCATAGGAGTATTAAATCAATTTAAAAACTGACACTGGTTCAAACTAGGCTACTGTACTGTATATGTTTGATTTATGTTCAAGTGCTTGGGACATGGCTTTTAATGTGAGACTTTTGTTTTGTTTTTGTAATCAGGCTCTCAACTATTGGGATTTGGATTTATTGGCCAACATATCGGGTATCAGCTTTCAAATATAAAGAATTATTGTATCGGCCAACATTTTCATATCGGTGCATCCCTAATTACAACAGGTATCACACAATTCAAAGATCTTCAGAAAGTTTACCTGAAATCTTCAGAGCCTAGAACCTCAGTGTAGTACATGACTTTACACTTGTGAGAGGACACCTGCAGAGTAGCCAGAACATCATCCACCCTAGGTAGGTTTGTGGTGGCGTATGCAGGCATAGAGTGGAACTTCCATTGCAAAATATAGAAACCTGGCCATCGAGTCACATGTGAACCCTAAAGGGTGTATACACATGTTGGCAAAAAGGTTGAAACAAGGGAAGGAAAAAAAAGATGAAACTATTATCAAGACAACTGTCTTTAATTACAATCATCCACTACCATAGACACCATTGTAATTATTTTACACTTTTAAAGGTCATATTTTTAGAGGTCATATTATGAGAAATCAATTTTTGCTTGAAATAGAATTTACATAGGTCTAAAGAAGCAACGTATGGTATGACCACTATAAACCTGCTTTACTATGGAAACTGATGGAATCAGTGTCAAACTGGATGCTGATTGCATGTGACATACCTGCACACTTTCTCCCTCTTTGCAGGTGAGTGGTGACTCCACCATGCTGTAGTCCTGTCCCAGCAGCCAGAATTTATCTATAAGCTGCACGTTGTTGCCTGCAGGAGAGGTGATGCCATGGGTAGCCAGCGGATCTTTCCTTGGTGGCTGTGGAGCTCGTTTAGAGTGGTAGATATTGAAGATCACATCACCTTTACATACATCAAAGTCCCAAGTGATGACTGAGGAGGCATCGATGATCTCAATCAGTAGCTTAAGGAAAAGGTATAAAAAGGAAACTTTAACTAAATGTGTAGCTTTATTGCTGTTCAGTAGGTGGTACTCTGGTTTAAAATGTGATCAATGTTGTGTTTTCTCAGACTGAAATCCAGATGAGATGATCATATTTTGCAAATGCACCAAACACAACCCAAATCATATATCGATTTAATGCAGTCTGACCTCATGTGGAGCTCCTTTAAAGATGCTGGCACTCTGGTAAATAGTCTCCGTCCACAGTCTGATTTCATCATTCTCCAGTTCCTCTGCAGTTCTGTACAGCGACTTGGGCACCAAGCCACCCTCTGGCACTTCACACTGCACATATTTGACAGTGCCACTACTTTAGTTCAATAAGCTACTTAAGGTGAGACAACCCATAACACCCCAGTTTGAATACATGTTAGTGGGAGCGAAAAGATACCATTCACTCACAAATCATAAGGAAAACATCTACATACCATACACTCTCCTCCAAGGAAGTCAGGGATGATCTCTTTATCAATGTAGTCCACAAGACCGCCAGGGCCCTGGTAGTCATTTCCCGCATAGATCAGAAACTTCTTTCGTGTATTCTCATCAATGAAAGGGCTCACCTGTAAACACAGATGGGAGGGGGAAAGCACAGTTAATAGATAAATAATATGCTTCCTTTGGGTTAACTCCAGCTATGAAGTTTAAACTAGAGGCTAGGGATGCACAATATTATCGGTACAAAAAATCCCGATACGCCTTGCCGATATGATAATGTGTTGATATGCGCCTGCAATAACTCACGTGTGCAAGGAGTGCTATAGTGATAAGATCATGTCAGCAGCGTGGTCATTCTTGAAGTGAACTTGTATGTCAACAAGAAAAAACAAGCAAATACATTGCATATACATTGCATGTATGGTGATTTATATTGACAGTTTTTAAATGCTGCCTTGAATTTGTTAATGCGCCCGTCAAACAGTGACTCCCCACGTGCGCGTGCGCAGGCGCAGCAGCAGAAGCCTCCTCCAGGTCCTAGTGCCCGTCCGGTAGAATGTTATATATATTTAGTGGGGGCACTGTTGTGTACAGTAATAAAATGAAAAGTAGAATACACAAATAACTTGGAGTTACTTCTTTTTCTGAATAAATAAAGCAGTAATGTCATAAATCACAAGCATGACACTTGTAAATTAAATACTTTTATATACAGTGTATTAATCTGTAATATAATTTTATGAAATGGATGATAAAAAATAATTCAAGGAGCTAATTGAATATTTTTTTATTTGACGCTAAAGACAAAATGTCAAACTGATGTCATGTCACCCCCATTTCATGTGCACAAACTTTAAATCTAAAAATTTAATATTTAGGTTACAAATTACTGACTTTATTGTTATTATTTTCAGACCTTTTAATAATTTTCTTTTATGATAAAAATAACTTATTTATCTTTTATTTTAACATTTATTTATCTTTAACAAGTATCCTTTTAGTAAAGAGACCTCAGAAATCTACGGAAGCCCTGAACCGCAAAGTAAAAAAAAAAAAAGAGAAGAATTTCGAGATTAAAGTCTAAATATTTTGAAAATAAAGTCAAAATATTTCGAGATTAAAGTGAAAATTACAAACGCAGCCTCATTGATGTAGCCTAACAGCGCTGCAACCGCTAGTGTATTTGAACTTTCATCATCCATCAGGTAGCCTAAATATCACTAAACAAGAGATAAAATCGAAATATAAAACATAGTGTTGAGGTTATTTTAACGTTCATGAAACAGTTTTCAAACTGCGAGCACCTGCTTAAGAAGAATAATTGGTTTAGGCGAAAACTGCTGTGATTGTGAATATAATTAAATCAACCCTTTTAATCACTATTATCTTATACATTAATATCTGCTTCATGATTATGAATATGATTTATGACGTTCCAGTAAATTGAAAAAATAATCCAGCTAAATTCAATAAAAAGCAGTACAAATTATATTATTAATTATAATAAATGAAGACATTCAGATTTCATCATGGATTTTATACAATTAAAACAATTATCACAGAATAATGGTTTCTATAGCCTACTGTAATAAAGGATATGGCAATTAACATTGCATTATTCATATAAATATTGAAATACCCCAAGATGGCTTGAAAAACACACATAAAACAATCACATCATTTGTTAATTGTCCTCATGTTTCATCAGTCAAAAGGTTTCTGCTTTTTATTGAATTTAGCGGGATGATTTTTTTCCGTTCTGCCTACTGGAACCTCATAAATCATTACTTCTACGAGACCATTTTTGGCGTTGTGTGTGAGCACGCCCTGTGGCTTCAACCCTCGAAGTTACACTATACAAGGCTCACATGATCATCTCATTTTGGATAGGAATAATCCAAATCCGTCAGGTCACGCGCTAGTCTCTCTGAATTTAAATCTAGATTTATCCACATTGACCCATATAAATCTTTACGTGAACACAATCCGAAAAAAGTGCGGGGATTTTTAATTAGATTTTGCTCTCAGAGCAGATATTAATGTATCAAATAATAGTGATAAAAGGGTTTATTTAATTATATTCACAATCACAGCAGTTTTGGCCTAAACCAATCATTCTTGAAAACTCCTGTCCTATCTGTTTCATGAAGGTTAAGATAACCTGAACATTATGTTTTATATTTAAATTTTATCTCTTGTTTAGTGATATTTAGGCTACCTGATGGATGATGAAAGTTCAAATACGAGGCTGCGTTTGTAATTTGGACTTTAATCTCAAAATATTTCGACTTTAATCTCGAAATTCTAGATTTTTTTTGTACAGATTTTTTTTTTTTACTTTGCGGTTCAGGGCTTCCGTAGAAATCTGAACCCAAAATGAAAAAAAAAAAAGTTTTTGCTCAAAATGGTGTTGTTTCCAAACAAAATGAAAAAATATAAATGTATATCAGTATCGGCCAAAATGAGTTGAAAAATATCGGCACATCGGATATCAGCAAAAATCCAATATTGTGCATAGGGATGCACCGGCCAAAAACCGGAACCGGCCGGTTTTTGCTTCTAGCGCGCGATCGGCAACCGACCGGTTTTCTTTGTATTTTTCTGCCGATTTATCCGGAAGTGCGCCCGCGTGCACATACGCCTATATTGCAATCATTCGCGAACATGTCACTTGTGTGTTACAAACAGAAACTGGAGAACTGAGGAAGAGCCGCTTTCCTGCGCAAGCCTACCTCTCCGCGCCCTGCACAAGTGCAGATAGTGAGCGTTTGTTCAGCTCAGCTTCATCTGCACACACAACGCGTCTGCTAATGTCCGATTCGCGAACCAATGACTCATTTGAACCGAATCATTTTAACGACTGGTTAGAACAACTGATCCGTCCAACACTTGAACTAACGAACCAGTTTATTAATTTACTCAGAACTCCTCTGAAATGAGAACACAAGTGTGCTTACCCAATTCAGCAAGAGTGAATAGTAAGAATTAGTTTAATCATCCACAGTCATTCAGCTTATGTTGACAATGTGTAGTGAAATATAATTTAGTGTAGACTGGAGTTAGGTGAGACCAGAACAAAGTTGTTAGCTAGCTGATAATTTTACTAAATTGTATATGGTAGAAAATTAGGCTATTTATTAATTTATGCTACTTTTTAATATTGATATGATTATACCAAAACAATTATCATTAAATAGTGTAAAAAATGAGGATCAAAAGAAACAAACATCAAGGTAGAGATCATACATAATATCAGATGTCAAAATAAGATAAGCAAAAATTACAAAAGTTTAATTTTAATAGCCTTTTAATTTCCAATTAAATTTCTTGTTAATTTCAGATTGCGGACTTGTTTTCATTAGCCAAAAGCCAATTTAGCCTGTTAAATACCAAATAAACATCTTGTTCATGTATACTTTCATTCTTTTATTGTGTTAAAAAAAAAAAAAAAAAAAAAAAATCAGAAATCGGTATTGGCCAGTTTTCTTGAAAAAAATCGGTATCGGAATAGGCCATGTAAAATCATGATCGGTGCATTCCTATTAGAGCCTATTACTTCAAGCAATTATTTTCATATTAGGACCATGTATATAAGGGGGTAGATAAGGCACAGTGCTTAACAAATAAATATGACATGCATGTCATGTTAAAAGAACATTCCGATCTCTAGTTTTGAGGAGAGAAGAACAATTTAAAAGCAAAAGCAAACAGTGGTATCCCTCACCAGCGTCCACAAGACAGGAAAAACTCTGGGAGCTCTGAGGATGAGCAGACAGCCTAGAGTCTCAGGGTAATTGGCCTCCACTACCTCAATAATCCTTAGTAGAGCTTTGACTCCAGGGCGCCACAGATGCCTCATATTGAGCCCCTCAAGATCAACCAGACATGTCCAGCAACTACAGAATGAGAAAATATCAATAACCACCTGCCACTGAAACATGTCACTTTGTGTTTCAGTTGTAAACTATTTTATCGGAAAAGACAACTGCAAAAAATGTTGTGCGTTTATGTTTCAGTATGCGTGCGTGTCTGTCTGTACAGTGTGCATGCAAGAGAGAGAGAGAGCGCAGAACAAAGAAAGTGTGCTTCCAATAGATAATAAAAGGTAACTTTGTAGGTAAAGCATAGAAATTGTTCGTTATTTTTATCCTATTGTTTGTCATTTGTTTGCTTGCTCAGTGTATTTGTGGATTTTGGTTCATTTGTTATTGTAATGTAGGCTGCAAGGACCTTTGAAAAAACAGAACATCAGAATTAAAAGGAACACGCCACTATTTTTAAAAACAAAGTTAAACAGTTGAGTTACAGTTTTCGAATCCATTCAGCCGATCTCCAGGTCTGGCGGTAGTGCCTTTAGCATAGCTTAGCATAGATCATTGAATCTGATTAGAGCGTTAGCATCGCGCTCAAAAAAATGACCAAAGAGTTTTGATATTTTCAAGTTTCGACTCTTCTATAGTTACATTGTGTAAGACCGACGGAAAATGAAAAGTTGCGATTTTCTAGGCAGATATGGCTAGGTACTATACTCTCATTTCGGCGTAATAATAATGTGCATTATATACAGGCTATCTTCCCATTTTTAAACATATTTAAATAATTGAATAATAACTAGGATATTTTTTCCGTGTTAAATTAAATATGCATTTATTCTTATTATTCCAAGCATATGACATTTTATTTAAAGCATACAATCCTAGCCATATCGGCCTAGAAAATCACAACTTTTCCATTTTCTTAGTACAAGATGTAACTACAGAAGTTTTAAATAAGAAAAATATCGAAACTCTTTGGTCACTTTTTGAGCAAGACGCTAATGGTCTAATCATATTCAAATGATCTAAGCTAAGCTATGATAAAAGTGCTACCGCCAGACCCAGAGATTGGCCGAATGTATATACGAAAACAGTAAAACCAAACTGTTTGACTCTAGGGGAGTTGGAAAATGAGCCTATTTTCAAAAATAGTGGGGTGTTCCTTTAAGCATTCCACAGCCTCATGGTATAAATGTAAAGGATTTTAAAGGTGCTCTAAGCGATGTCACACGTTTTTTTTAGGCCAAAACATTTTTTGTCACTGGAAATCATTCTTGTCGGCTATTGGCACTGTTTGTTGTGCTTCGTGGTCCAGACGGCCCACGTTTGTTTTTGTTGTAGTTTGTGGAGCTTAGGCGGACTACAGAGACCGCGTTTTTTTTTACAGTGTGTTCAGGGGACAGGTAGCTAGCGGATAGCGAGGAGATGTTTGCTGTATGTTACAAAAAATGTTTTGGCCTAAAAAAAACGCATGACATCGCATAGAGCACCTTTAATAGCAACTTAATGGTTAAAGAAGGAAAATCTGTCAGTACCTAATTGGCCGGCCAAAGACTTTAGTGTTCTCCTCACAGCGTCGCAGACCCTCTTCGTTGATGGACAGCACCTACACATTCACATACGTTGTTAGACTTCGTTAAGATCCATGTGAATTGAATTAGTGGTGGACAAAGTACACAAATCAAGTACTTGAGTAAAAGTACAGATGCCCTAATGAAATATTACTATATTAAAAGCACAGAAGTAATTTAACATACTCAAGTATTAAAATGAAAAATTACTGATTGACGTATATTTATTTTATATACTTCATTCTACTGCTGGGGAGGGGATGGGGATATAATGTACTGTATTGTAAAAAAAAGACTATACAGCAACCCTCTACGGACACTTTGGCAATAGAATAGTGGCAATAGTCATTTTTTTGTTTACTCGCCAGACTGATAAACTATTTTATTTATACGTTTCTGTCAAACAATTAATGGCAATTAACCGCACCCAAAAAAAAAAAAAAAAAAAAAAAAAAAATATCTATATATATAATTGTATAATTAAATAAATGTATAATTATTTTGTGTGAATAAATATGCACACATGCATTTATACATTTAAGAAATGTTTTCTATATTTATATATAAAATTTTATATATAATATAAATTATATGAATATATATATATACACAGTATATACATGCAAAATTTCTTATATACATTTGTGTATTCAAATATACATCTATATCGAGATCTACATCTATATTATACATCAAGATTAATCGTTTGACAGCCATAATATATTATATTATATATACACTCACCTAAAGGATTATTAGGAACACCATACTAATACTGTGTTTGATCCCCTTCGCCTTCAGAACTGCCTTAATTCTACGTGGCATTGATTCAACAAGGTGCTGAAAGCATTCTTTAGAAATGCTGGCCCATATTGATAGAGATTTGTGGGATGCACATCCAGGGCACGAAGCTCCCGTTCCACCACATCCCAAAGATGCTCTATTGGGTTGAGATCTGGTGACTGTGGGGGCCATTTTAGTACATTTTAGAACTCTGTCATGTTCAAGAAACCAATTTGAAATGATTCAAGCTTTGTGACATGGTGCATTATCCTGCTGGAAGTAGCCATCAGAGGATGGGTACATGGTGGTCTTAAAGGGATGGACATGGTCAGAAACAATGCTCAGGAAGGCCGTGGCATTTAAACGATGCCCAATTGGCACTAAGGGGCCTAAAGTGTGCCAAGAAAACATCCCCCACACCATTACACCACCACCACCAGCCTGCACAGTGGTAACAAGGCATGATGGATCCATGTTCTCATTCTGTTTACGCCAAATTCTGACTCTACCATCTGAATGTCTCAACAGAAATCGAGACTCATCAGACAAGGCAACATTTTTCCAGTCTTCAACTGTCCAATTTTGGTGAGCTTGTGCAAATTGTAGCCTCTTTTTCCTATTTGTAGTGGAGATAAGTGGTACCCGGTGGGGTCTTCTGCTGTTGTAGCCCATCCGCCTCAAGGTTGTGCGTGTTGTGGCTTCACAAATGCTTTGCTGCATACCTTGGTTGTAAAGAGTGGTTATTTTAGTCAAAGTTGCTCTTCTATCAGCTTGAATCAGTCGGCCCATTCTCCTCTGACCTCTAGCATTAACAAGGCATTTTCGCCCACAGGACTGCCGCATACTGGATGTTTTTCCCTTTTCACACCATTCTTTGTAAACCCTAGAAATGGTTGTGCGTGAAAATCCCAGTACCTGAGCAGATTGTGAAATACTCAGACCGGTCCGTCTGGCACCAACAAACATGCCACGCTCGAAATTGCTTAAATCACCTTTCTTTCCCATTCTGACATTCAGTTTGGAGTTCAGGAGATTGTCTTGACCAAGACCACACCCCTAAATGCATTGAAGCGACTGCCATGTGATTGGTTGATTAGAATCTAATCAACCAATCACATGGCAGTCGCTTCAATGAAAAGTTTGGGAACCCCTGGATTAGATAATTGCATTAATGAGAAATTGAACAGGTGTTCCTAATAATCCTTTAGGTGAGTGTATATTAGGGGTGTAATGGTACACGTATTCGTACCGAACCGTTTCGGTACAGGGCTTTCGGTTCGGGGCGCGTGTGTACCGAACGGTTCCGAATGCAATCTTTAACAGTTGGCTTGTTTTAAGTGCGGAACACACTTCAATGCTAGTTCCCACTCGAACATATTAAGTATTTAGTCCATTTCATCACGAAATTCAAACGATAAATGCCGTTTTGACGCTTTTTAATGTGACGACTGATCATTGTATAGGCGCGTCAATTCAAGCGGCTGTATCATATGTCGTATCATAACGTATCATATGTCGCGTAATTGCTCAATCAGTGTTTCAACCGTGCAAGTTAGTAATAATGTGCAAGTTAGGGCTCCCTATATAGTTTACAGCATTATCCTTAAGAAACTTTTAGTTATAATTGAATTAATTTAAGGTCAGACACAATTTTTTCAGTAAACCATTGTTTAATAATAATAAAAAAAGCTATTTTTTAAAACTGCTGTACCGAACCGTGACTTCAAAACTGAGGTACGTACCGAACCATCAGTTTTGTGTACCGTTACACCCCTATATAAATAAAACACACAAACAAATGCATATTTGATATTTTAACTGAACTTAGTAAAATTATAATAGTAATAGATAATAGTAATTATTAATAAGATAATACTACTACTAATTCTACTACATAAACAATATACAATGCACTGCTGGGTTCATGAATATTTATCATGTTGTCTGCATTTGCTCGAACTGATTTGCTGAAATCAAAACAAAAATGAAATCAAAAGTGAAGGTAATAGATGAGCACCAGCCAATGAGATTGTCGTTTGCGCATTATTCAAGTCAACTTTATTTATATAGCGCTTTTTACAATGCAGATTGTTTCAAAGCAGCATCACAGTGTTAAACAGGAAAAATAATGCAACAGAATTTTTTCCAGCTGTACAGCCGCTCCGGAGAAAATGGTGATGCCATCTAGCTCATTTCAATTATCATACAGTGACAATGTGGGCAGATCAGTAATTTAGCTTATATGGTTACACTCCAAAAATTATTTTATGAAGCTGTTCACTTTGTGTTAAATCAAGATGAATTTCTAAAATAATTATATCAGGTTTCTGGTTCAAATGTAATTGATTCATGTTAAACGGACTTAAAACCGTTACTCTTTGACATAACTTGATGTTTTCATTTTGAAATAACATGTTTCAATCAAGTAACCCAATCAAACAATATTTTCACTTCCCATCATGCTTTGCAAAGGGGCTGAATTCGGAGAGTAAATGTTTAAATAAAGTGCTATTTGATGCGTTTTTAACAAGATGAGAAAATGGAGAGACTTTTAATGCCTAATGGTTAGTTTTTAAAAGTTATGTTAGTGTTTTGGTGGTTACCACTCAGAGATGCTCACAAGTCTCTGAGCTAGAGTCCAAGTCAAGTCTCTGGGCTCGAGTCCAAGTCAAGTCTCAAGTCTCTGGGCTCGAGTCCAAGTCAAGTCTCAAGTCTCTGGGCTCGAGTCCAAGTCAAGTCTCAAGTCTCTGGGCTCGAGTTCAAGTCAAGTCTCAAGTCTCTTTATTATAATAAGTCTCTGGTTATAATAAGTGTTGCATCACATACGGCGACCCATCCAGGCTGTGCAGAACACTGCAAAGCTATATATAAGGAATTCAAAGCATGTAATAAGTTATTTTGACACCTTTCTCTATTAACATACCATTATCAGCTCATTAAACCTGCAGATGTCGATCAATGAATATGAAAAGACAACAAGCAAGATGCTTATCTAATAGCTAACAATTTTATGTGCAACAAAGCACATCTGAAACCACAAAGTTCTGGTACTCAGGGTATCACAAAAACATTGCAAAATTTATAAGCAATAACACTTTTTTATAAGCAGAGCACACACTCAAGCAAACACACAGAAACACTCTCTCACAGTCACACACACGCACTCAAGTGCACACACACTACCCACACGTGGTTTACGGGGACTCTCCATAGGAGTAATGGTTTTACTAATGTACAAATGGTATAATCTATCCACCTACACTAACCCTACCAATCAGAGAAAACTTTTGGCCTTTTTTGAATTTCAAAAAGCACCATTTAGTATGTTTTTTTTAAGCAGTTTGGATTATCAACCATGATTAGGTTTTATTTTAATACCCATGTTGAAATATAATCTTAGTGACTGTCCTTTTCATGACAGATTTATCTAAACATAGTATTAAATAATCAAAACATCACTAACAGGTTAAGTAGAATTTATATATATAGTGCATATATTTAGTGAAAGAGTTGATTTCTCTAGTGAATTAACAGCTGTGGACACTGAAAGACTTCTGACTCTGAGGTAAATGATGCTGCGTGACATTGTTTACAAGCTGTTTGACATCTTTGCGCGATTTAAACACTGATTGAGCGATTACACGACATATGATATGTTTCAGTAAGTGTTATCCTCAACATACCTTAAGATATTAATTCATGTTTATTCTTCTGGAAGAGATGATCGATCGCGTTCACTCGCGCGCGCGCCACGGGCGGTTGAATTGACGCGCCAATACAGTGATCAGTCATCACATTTTAGAGCGTCAAAACGGCATTTATCGTTTGAATTTCGTGATAAAATTAACTGAATACTTTATATTCTTTATACACATTTGTGTCCTCATAAACCATATAGGCTACAAGAACACACACACTTTTAAAAATGTTTTTTCCCCACTTTTTGAAAACGGGTCTGTAGGACAACAAGGGTTAACATTAAACAAACGCTCATTTATATTTCATAAAGAAAACAGTCAGAGTTAACCTCCCGTAATATTAGGTAGTAGCTTAAGCAAGAAGCAAGCTAACGGTTGATGGTCAATCCTCTAAACATGTTTACTGACCTGTCAGGGTGCGTTTTCAGATAAAATTAGATGTGGTTGAGCCAGAATCTTTTATCTTGAGACCGCATATTTTGCATTGAGCGCTTCTTTTGTTTGGGCCGTCGTGTTGGAAGTTTTTAAACCCAAAACTTATGATGAGTGGCACAGCAGAGGCAGGTGCAGTCGACATGATTGTTCGTTGTCCTCTCATGTGTGGCCGTGCGCAGCAGATACGTAGTACGTCACTAGTTACGTGGTAGGTTATAGGTACCGGAGGGAGGGGAATAACATCGAGCTCATCAGACGTTTCCTAAAAATAAACATTGTTCACGAGTCCCGCAGCTCGAGTCCGAGTCGAGTCTGAAGTCTTTTGAGGACGAGTCTCAAGTCGAGTCTGAAGTTACTGTGTGTGCGACTTAAGTCGCACTCGAGTCCGAGTCTCAAACTCGAGTCCCCATCTCTGTTACCACTGCGGTGAATTGTAGAGCATGTGCTAATAACAATTAAAGATGTTTTAATAATAAAAAACAACTACTTTGGGCATGCCATGGATGTAACAAAACCATCTTCTGGCTAGCCAATAAGACCTTGTAAAAGGTTTTGTAAATAAAGTAAAAATACATTTTCACTAAATAAAAATAATAAATTAAACGGGATTACTTGTTTTGTTAATTAATTTTTAGAATAATTAAATTGAATAGTTTTGGACAAAATTAAGAATGATAACCTGATTTAACCAAATGGCATTGAATTAACCTTTCGTAAAAAATTAAGGTTTACTGAAATAAACAATATTAATTAAATTCAACATAAAAAAAATTAAGTAAATTCAATGTATCTTTTTTTTGGTGTAATTTAGTTTACTAATCAGATTTATTTGGATATTTAGTTGAAAATGTAGTGTCCCCAACTGAGCAAGCCAAGCCAAAGGCGACAGTGGCAAGGAACCAAAACTCTATCAGGTGGCATAATGGAGAAAAATAAACCTTGGGAGAAACCAGGCTCAGTCGGGGTGCCAGTTCTCCTCTGGCCAATTAACAAAGAGCGTATGATTATTATTCTGGCAACTTTACAGGTCCGGGGTCATATTAGATTGGAATATTAAAAAAAGATCAGAGGCAACACGCCATAGACGGGTTCATCGAGGATGACATATCGATTACAATTAAATTGCAATATTCAAAAGATCGGAGTCATGCCGGAGACAGTTTGATTGAGGATGCTGTGTCGATGTGGAAATTTCAGGAGGAGTCTAATTGACACGGTCCCTGCAGACACTTCAGGGTCATGCATTGGTCATGTTTGGCGCAGGTCCACCATCTGATCTGGATATGGCCCGGATCCGGCTGGAGGAGGAACTTTCTCCAGGAACTAGGAACTTTGGGGTGGTACTCGGTGTGTTTCGACCGCAGGAACCAGGGTCTAAATGAAGTTCCGGGTAAATATTTCCCCCTCTAAACGGCCCTGCTCCCGAGGTAGTACTTTTTTCAAAGTTCGGGAACTTTCGGGGGTGGGACTTGGGCGCTGAACATGCCAATTGGTTGAACTCACGCAGCATTTTATTTCAACCTGCATTTTTAAAAGTCTTTTGTGAGGTTCGTTCTGCGTTCAGTAAATATCCGTCTTGCTCTTTCTGTCCAATGGCGCGCGTTCGTCTCAGCAATCGCACGGTCAATGTCCGTAACAGCTGATAATAACATGCGTTGTCTTATTTTAAATCTAGCTTTACGAGCTTTCGGAATACGCTTTAGTATCAGTGCTTGTCTCTTTTCCGCAGTTTTGTTAATGACCTCTTTAGTAAACCAATACATAACCAGCAAAAGCAGCGCTGCTTGAATCTCCTCCATACTTGTTATTGTTGCAGACAGTGTCGCGCAAAAATGATTACTGTCTGTCAATGACTGGGAGGAGCAGTCGTGCGCAGTCCTACATCACCGGACTAATTTGCCTAATCTTCACGGTACTTTAGACCGCAGTGGAAACGCAGACAGTAGCAGGTCTGGGGGGAAAAAAGTTCCTGGTACAAATTGTTCCGGGTAATTTTGGTGGAAACGCGGCTTAACATTAGAGTAGATGCCATTATTTTTATGATGTAACGAGTACATCAGGTGTTATGGGAAGTGTTCACAGTTCAGGCAGATATAGTTAATGCAGCCTAACAATCATTTAATTGAAAAAGTGTTTTATGTGTATGCCATAGTAAAGAAATGTGTTTTTAGTCTAGATTTGAACTGACAGAGTGTGTCTGCTTCCCGAACAATGCTAGGAAGACTGTTAGAGTTTAGGTGCTAAATAGGAAAAGGATCGACCGACTGCAGTTGATTTCAATATTCTCTGTATTATAAACTGGCCAGAGTTTTGAGACCGCAATAGACGTGATGGTGTATAATGTGTTAAGAGCTCGCTCAAGTACTGGGGAGCTAAACCACTTTGTAAGTAATAAGCAAGATTTTAAAATGTATGCAATGTTTAATAGGGAGCCAATGCAGTGTTGACAGAACTGGGCTAATATGGTCATACATCTTGGTTCTAGTAAGAACTCAAACTGCTGCGTTTTGGACCAGCTGGAGTTTGTTTATTAAACGCGCAGGGCAACCACCCAGTAGAGCATTACAATAATCTAGCCTTGAGGTCATGAACGCATTAACTAACTGTTCAGCATTTTGCATTGAGAGCATGTGCCGTAATTTAGATATATTTTTAAGATGGTAGAATGCAGTTTTACAGATGCTAGAAATGTGGCTTTCAAATGAGAGATTGGTATCAAAGATAGGGCTGGGCACCGAACGGCGATACTTTTATGGTATTGAACGAAAAACTCAGATACTATGAGTATCGAAAAATGATTTATCTTTCGGTGCCATATTTCGGTTCCAAAAGCCAAGCAGCTGTGTCTGTAGCATACTTGCATGTAAGGACCTAAAGCACCGGCGATTGGCTGTCCACCACCACGTAACAGGGAGGATTTCTGAAGATACTCGCAGTCACACAACACAAGTGTAGTTGTTTTTTCTCATGGGTTCTACCGCGTCGTGCCAAAGAGGTCTAAAGTGTGGCTATACTTTATAAAAGTGGGTGCTGAGTCAGCAAAGCGATAAGAGTACTGCAACCAAAGGCAAACTTTCTGTGAGACACAGTTTCACAAACAGCGTGAGTGAATCACCCTCATTTCCCTCTCAAAATTCTCAAATGGCTTCACATCAGCGCAACGCATCTACACTAAAATCGAGCTGCACAGTTGACACAGGATTTGCCACATTGCACAATCGAGGCAGTGTCGCATCCTCACTAAAGTTTATCATTTGCATTTATTTTTAAGTCTTGCCAGTGTTTAAACCGCGCGCACACACACAACAAACAGGGCATCTCACAAAAAGCTCACGAGTACAAATTGCGCTTAAATGGTCAAATACACACAAATGTTTGTACTAAATTACCGTCTTGACGAGTATGCACGTGAACCCCATCGTGACTCGTGAGTAAACATTTGTGCAACTGCATGTAACAGTATCCGTGTTCGCTCTTCAATGTGACAGCAGTCGAATAAACTGCTTCTGTCTCTGAGTTTCTCTTTGTCTTGTGTTGTTTGATTAACCTTTATGACACTCACTGCTCTTGAATGACTAACTTTTGCAACCTTAAGTGTAAGGATTAATCTAATTTAATTTATTCAGGGAATACCAATATTAATTTACATTTGATTCCTTATTAAATGTCTTTGGACCTGAAACCTGAACATTTGTCTTTAAAAACAAAAATGCAATGCATGATTAAATATTTAGGTGAGATAATTATATACATTTATATGACAAGAGTCACCTAAGGGGGGAATTCACCCATTGTCAGAAATAAAATTCAGGCCCTGAATGAATGTCTGTAAAATTCCCTATAATTAATTCTACATGATAAAAAGAAGGCTTCAAATAGATCGGTAACAGTGATCGTATCGGCAGATACTGCTTCCTGTGATCGACGATCGGTGATTGGCTCCAAAAATCCTGATCGGAGCACCCTTACAAAAAGCACAACCAGTTTTATTAATAATGTTACCCTGAGTGAGAAGTGTTACCAGAATTCGTTTTAATTAAGGTGAAAAATAAAAGTTGTGTGTTTAATGTATTTTTGTTGATGTTGAAATGGATTTTAAAACATATGGTATCGGAAAAAGTATCGTTAGGAACCGGTATCGAAACTGAGGTATCGAAATTGGGACCGGATCAAAATATTTTGAACAATACCCAGCCCTAATCAAAGAGCACACCCAGGTTCCTAACTGACGACGAGGACTTGACAGAGCAGCCATCAAGTGTTAGACAGTATTCTTGGTTACTACTTGTGGAGCTTTTTTGTCCAATAATTAAAAATAATTTTAAGTTGCAGGAAATAACTAGTCATCCAATTTTTTTATATCAGCTATGCATTCCGTTAATCTTGTGAATTGGTAAGTTTCGTCAGGGTGTGAAAAAATATAGAGCTGAGTATCGTCAGCCTAACAATGAAAACTAACGGCATGCTTCCTAATGATATCTCCCAGTGGTAGCATGTACAGGGTGAAAAGCAACGGTCCTAGCACTGAGCCCTACGGTACTCCATACTGAACTTTTTATTGAAATTTACTGCTACAAACTGATAACGGTCAGATAAGTATGATTTAAACCATGCCAATGCAATTCCACTAATGCCTACATAATTTTCGATTCTATTCAAAAGAATGTTGTGGTCGAATGCAGCGCTAAGATCGAGTAACACTAATAGAGAGATACAACCACAATCAGATGATAAGAGCAAATCATTTGTAACTCTGAAGAGAGCAGTCTCAGTACTATGATGCGGTCTAAATCCTGACTGGAAATCCTCACAGATACCATTTCTTTCTAAAAAGGAGCATAATTGTGAAAACTACAGAAAGGGTAGATTTGAGATTGGCCTGTAATTGACATTCTGTAGGATCAAGTTGCGTTTTTTTTAAACAAGTGGTTTAATAATAGCCAACTTAAAGGTTTTCGGTACACATCCTAATGACAATGATGAATTAAGGATATTAAGATATGGATATAAGGATATTAAGCATCTCTTTTAATAGCCTAGTCGGTATAGGGTCGAGCATACATGTTGTTGATTTTGATGATTTAACGAGTTTAGCCAATTCTTATTCTTCTATAGCAGTGAATGAGTGTAATTTTTCCTCAGTGACACTACAATGCTTTGTCTGATGTGATACTGTAGTAAACGGCTGCATGGTTAAAATTTTCTTCCTAATATTATCAATCTTACATGTAAAGAAGTTCATAAGGTCATTACTGCTGTGCTGTTTACAAACATCAGAAGTTGAAGCTTTATTTTTGGTTAATTTAGCTACTGTATTGAATGAATACCTAGGGTTGTGTTTGTTTTCTTCTAAGAGAGTTGAGAAATAAGCAGATCTAAATTAAGTATACATGATACTAGGTAATGATCTGAGATGTCATTTATATGATGTTTAATAGGGCGCCAGTGCTAATATGGTCATATTTCCTGGTTCTAGAAAGAACTCAAGATTCTGCGTTTTGGACCAGCTGCAGATTATTTATTAAGTGAGCTGGGCAACCACCTAGTAGAGCATTACAATAATCTAGCCTTGAGGTCATGAATGCATAAACTGTTCAGCATTTTGCATTGAAAGCATATGCCGTAATTTAGATATATTTTTAACCCTCTTGAGTCGGCCGTTGCACCGGCGTGATTGGCTTGCTTTTTTTCTTATCAGTGCCAAAGAGACTCAAATAACGCTGCCATTTTTTTATCATTCAGGAAAGTGTTATACACCATTATAATCTGTTAAGTTTCTTTTTTGTGTGTGTACAGTCACAATAAAAACAAAATGTTTTGCTTTTTGCAAAATAAAGAAAACAAACATGATGCGCAATCTGCAGCCTCTCTCTCAAAGACGTTCATTCAGATAGTCTTCAGAAAAGGAACTGTAGCTCAGTGAATACTTGTCTCACAAACATGAGACCTATGTCTAAAGAAACATTGAAATGTCAGGTTTTAAACAATGTAAACCAAATCGAAAACAAATATGCTGTGTTTATGTAATCTGTCAGTCCCCTGCGAGCCACTTCATTATCCGCTAATGCGACCACGCCCACGGAGCGCACGTTACAGATTCACATTACCGGTAAAAATGTCTCCAGTCTGACGGACAACCGGTAAAATTTCTCCAGTCTGACGGACACCGTGACTGTTATCATTGGACAAACCGCAGATTTCCCCGCGCTGTAAAATTAGTTTATGCATCGTCATCAGAAAGAAGTGCGGTGGCAGAATCCAGTTGAACTACAGCAGTTAGCTGACCAGCCTCCTAACTAGTTAAGATGGGTTCATGCAAGTTTACAACAAATGGCAGCATCATATCACGAGAATGATTCTTCTGATTTTAATCACATTCAGTGATAGACAATGTACAATGTACATTGGCAATATCTAAAATATCCAGATCAGATGGTGGACCTGCGCTAGACGCAACCGACGCAGCCCTTAAGGGCTTGTCATTGTCAATTTTCGATCTTTTGAAAATTGCAATTTAATTAATTGTTTAATCGATGGGTCATCCTCAATAAACCAGTCTCTGGCGTGTTGCCTCCGATCTTATGAATATTCCGATCTAATATGACCCCTGACCTGAAGTTGTCAGAATAATAATCATATGCTGTTTGTTAATTGGCCAGAGGAGAACTGGCACCCCGACTGAGCCTATTTTCTCCCAAGGTTTATTTCTCTCCATCATGCCACCGCTTGGTAAGCTTTGGTTCCTTGCCACTGTCGCCTTTGGCTTGGCTTGCTCAGTTGGGGACACTAAATTTTCAACTAAATATCCAAATAAATCTGATTAGTAAACTAAGTTAACCATATAAACTTACTGATCTGCCCACATTGTCACTGCATGATAATTGAAATAAGCTAGATGACATCACCGTTTTCTCCGGAGCGGCTGTACAGGCAAATCAAATTTTGTTGCATTATTTTCCTGTTTAACACTGTGAAGCTGCTTTGAAACAATCTGCATTGTAGAAAGCGCTATATAAATAAAGTTGACTTGACTGAAGTGTCTGCAGAGACCGTGTCAACTAGACTCTCCCCTGTGACAGCCTCATCGACACGACATCCTCAACAAACCCGTCTCCAGCATGATGAGTCCGATCTTCAATCAGATGGAACTGGACAAATATTCTTGTAATGTTGCCTGAATCATAATCATACACTTTGTTCGTTGGCCAGAGGAGAACTGGCACCCCGACTGAGCCTGCTTTCTCCCGAGGTTTTTTTCTCACCTGATAGAGTTTTGGGCACTAAATATTCAACTATATTACTGATCTGCCCCCATTAACACTATATGATAATTTAACTGAGCTGGATGACATCACTGTTTTCTACAGAGCGGCTATACAGACGAATCAAATTCTGTTGCATTATTTTCCTATTAACACTGCGAAGCTGCTTTGAAACAATCTGCATTGTAAAAAGCCCTATATAGGTGACTTGACAAACTGACAGTCGTGGACTAAATCTGATTTTCATTTTCAATAATAAATCGTACAATTCTGCATTACTTTTCGCGCCATCAGCCGTGCACACACTCAAGCTCTGAGGATCTCCCATTCAGTTTAAATCACACTTGTGAATTCACTGAATTGTTAACTGGAGACTCACTCTGACCGGATAATTTGAATCAATGAGTTGTTGACTCGAGAACAAATGCAATCGGATCGGTCCAATTCACAAATGAATCGTTCTTTAGGATTTGCAAACCAATATAATAGGTTATTTGAAAAGAATCAGCTAATTTACGAATCGGACACTGCTATCTCGTCTCAGGGCAGGTGACGATATCTTCAGCTCAAACTAATGTGGAGCTACAATTTTTTATGAAATGTAGTGGAGTAAAGAGTATGATATTATGCTTTCGAATGGAGTAAAGTAAAAGTTTCCCAAAATAAAAATACTTTGATAAATTAGTTACTGTCCACCACTGAATGGAATACACCAGAAAGCATGCTGAAAAAGGTTGGCTATTGAATCTCTAACATGTCTAAGCAGGGATTCTTCTCCAAGTGCTCGAACCAGTCCTTTAGTGTCCATATGTCCTAGGCGTAGGATATACAGAGGTCGGCCATCTATAGACAGAAACACAAGTGTTTAAGAATGTGAAGTACAAAGCATCCTATAATCACCATCATAAGCCCTGTTTCCACCAAAATTACCCGGAACAATTTGTACCAGGAACATTTTTTACAGGAACTTTTTTCCCCCCAGACCTGCTACTGTCTGCGTTTCCACTGCGGTCTAAAGTACCGTGAAGATTAGGCAAATTAGTCCAGTGATGTAGGACTGCGCGCGGCTGCTCCTCCCAGTCAGTGACAGACAATAATAATTTTTGCGCGACACTGTCTGCAACAATAACGAGTATGGAGGAGATGCAAGCAGCGCTGCTCTTGCTAGTTATGTATTGGTTTACTAAATATGTAATTAACAAAACGGCGGAAAAGAGACGAGCACTGATACTAAAGCGTATTCTGAAAGCTCGTAAAGCTAGATCTAAAATAAGACAACGTATGTTATTATCAGCTACTACGGACATTGACCGTGCGATTGCTGAGACAACGCGCGCCATTGGACAGAAAGAGCAAGACTGATATTTACTGAACGCAGAACGAACCTCGCAAGACTTTTAAAAATGCCGGTTGAAATAAAATGTTGCGTGAGCTCAACCAATCAGCATGTTCAGCGCCCAAGTCTTACCCCCGAAAGTTCTGGAACTTTGAAAAAGTACTACCTCGTGAGCAGGGCCGTTTGGAGGGGGAAATATTTACCCGGAACTTCATTTAGACCCTGGTTCCTGCGGTCGAAACACACAGAGTACCACCCCAAAGTTCCTAGTTCCTGGGGAAAGTTCCTGCGGTGGAAACGCGGCTATATAGTGCTAAATCACAACAGACCATGACGTATTCTCCTGAAAAATTGAACTGAAAGACCTGAAAGTATAAACAAGTACAAACAAGTTCTGTCTTGCACTTCTCACAGGTAAACGCATTCTCTGTTAGTGTAGCTATCTTTTAAACAGACCATTTGAGAAAAAGCTCTTTCTGTTCACTGTAATTGCATGCTATTCAATAGTGTTTGTGTGTAGCATTTAAGGTAGGGTAGGCAATTTTGGAGCGGCTAGCCATATCAAGCTAGCTTTGAATGCATTTGATCTCACTCTCCCTTCAGATCACTCTCCGAAGCCACACCTCCAAAACATAGAAACACAAATTCATGA
The DNA here is from genome assembly GCA_023566225.1 of Romanogobio albipinnatus. Classification (NCBI taxonomy): domain Eukaryota; kingdom Metazoa; phylum Chordata; class Actinopteri; order Cypriniformes; family Gobionidae; genus Romanogobio; species Romanogobio albipinnatus. The sequence goes on along the minus strand of CM042250.1, from coordinate 31,018,309 downwards.
GGACATGAACAGCTCTGGGTAGAATGTCACGGGTTGCCGTCTCTAAATTACGGTTACGTCATGGTACGAACACAGCATAAGCTTGCTGTTTTCGTTCAGGAGGAATTGTAAAAGATGGCTGCTGTTCTTTTGCAGCGCTTAGTGACGGTGTCAACAACTCTGCATAGCCTCATGGAATGCGCTGATGACACGTAATGTCTGCCTGAGCAGGGTGCACGGAGGTATGGAAATACATAAGCTGATAAGCAGGTAGGACATTGTATCATTGCATTCGGACTGAATGATACATCAACTAGAAGAGGCTTAGTTGACCACAATTTTATTAATCGGTTAGTATCAGGAAAAAAAAAACCTTGTGGTAAAAATCACGCAGTCCGAGAGGGACAGATGACAAGCTATTTGCAGCAGATCTTTTAAGTCCTGTAAGTTGCGAGGTGGGGCCTCCATGGATCGGACTTGTTTGTTCAGCACATCCCACAAATGCTCAATTGGATTGAGATCTGTGGAATTTGGAGGCCAAGTCAACACCTCAAACTTGTTGTTGTGCTCAAACCATTCCTGAACCTTTTTCGCTTTATGACTGCTTTTGTGAGGAAATAGCTTGTCATTTAATGAATCGACTGCCTGTCTGATAATCTTCAACATGATTTACTCTAAACAATATTTTTGTTGGGAACGAGATGTAGATTTTACTATGATAAAAATATAATGGAAGGCAGAGCAGAGAAAGTCGCGACAGGCAGGACTCATTTACGGCATTACCAATAGTATTTAATAGTAATATTGAGTGATATTGCATATTTTCTAAAGAAAGTAATGATGATGAATACAGATGATTTCTTTCTTTGCCTTTCAGGTTTTACCAGTTATAATAAGACTTAAATTATAATGACTAATGACTACGTGATCAAAGTTAGTAGTTACGCTTTTTCCAATGGTAAGAGATACAGACCCTCTCATCTCCCAATAATAACACAATCTCTTCTACAAGACTTGACTTGGGTTTGTCTGATGAGGGAGACATCCAAAAAGCGCATTGGTGAGGGGGTCCTCATGACAGGTTTGAAAAGCATTGTGTTAAACTATCTATTTTCAGTAACTTCACTCTCTATGCCCAATCAGCAAAATCTTTTTCATGTTTACCCAGTACCCACTGATCCTGATTCAGAGGTTAAAGGATCCTTGAGACACCACTAGAAAAATGAGATCATAAGCAAACAAGAAACCAAAAAAATTGCTGCTGCTTATTTTTGCAATGGGCATATGTGTGCATTTTAACCATTTAAATTGGAGCAGCTAGCTAATTTAAAAAAAATTATTCATTATTAGTCAATTAGTCATTTAAGTTTAAATCATAACTTACTTAAATAAGTTAACATGTTTTACTAATTCCTATATTAATAACTAGTAGAATAAATCTAGTTTCACTTGCATATGAGAAATATCAAACGGCCAACAAAACGAAAGTGGAACAAAACCGTGCTACTCGTTTGAACTGCATGGACCAAACGCTGAGCAATAAAAGAGCAGCTCGGAGCAATAAAAGAAATGTGAGACCGTTAGACTACTCACAGGCCAATCTATAAACGCGCAACACCATGACCACAGCGCTGGGAGATCAAGTGAAAAAGCATTTGAATTCACCACAGTATTAATAACATCACTGTGATATCTGGTGAGAAGCATTCAAATTTGGCGCAGAATTCTGTTATAACCCATATCAGATCAAAAAGCGCACGTTTTTTGTGGAAACCAACATTCACCATCAGATTTGATGTAGTAATGCTAACTGTAACCATGCTATTGTGGCAGAAATGGTCAAATGTTTTTACATTATTCATCTCCGTACAACCTTTTGAGAGTAAAATTCAAGCAAGTGCCACACACTTCCAAGACTACAAAGCTATAATTTTTTCTTATTTTAATGTTATTTTTAATGTGATTTGTAAACCTAAAAGTTCAAATATGTAGGAAAACTAACACTCAATAACTGTAAAGAAACTTAATTTATAGATAAGTAATTTATAGAAGTGTTTATGCCAGAGAAACTTTTTTTTGTCGAACAACATGCTGCATAACTCCGCTTTATACTGTTAAAATGAAAACATGGAAGAAAAACTGAGTTTTGGTAATTTATTATTATTATTAAATTGGTAACACTTTACAATAAGGTTGTATTAGTTAACATTAGTTAACATGAACTAACCATGAACAACACCTCTGTTCAGCATTAGTTAATCTTTGTTAACGTTAGTTAATAAAAATCCAGCTGTTCATGGTTTGTTCATGTTACCCCCAATTTCCACCGGCTGCGTTACGGCTGCGGAACGGCTCCGCTGCGTGACAGCTCCGTGTTCCGTCGTCCGTCAATACCCACCAGGTCCGGATTTGTTGCGGAACGGCTGCGGTCATGACTGACAGCTGACGTCACGAGGCCCCATGTAATCTCGCGAATTCTGGTGTGATCGCGCGATATGTAGTTTCTATAAACAGAACTACCAAACCAGGAACAGTTTTCAATCCTTTTTAATGTTGTCCTTATAAAAAGGATGTGAGGGGTCATAGATGATGGGTTGATTCTGTACCTCAATAATCAGCATTTCTTCATCCATCGTGTCAACGGGGTTAAAACAAGCCTGTCTCCGCCCATTATGACGTTTTCAAGGTGTAGTGTAGGGAAATATGAGCGCGGTGTATTTTATTTTGAAAATTAAACGGATTTTTTATTTTGTTTCTGGCTGTTCTGTTTTGTAACTCGACTTCCTGTCCTGCGTACTCTGCCCTGTAGTGCTGCGGAGCGCTCCGGCATCCGGCAAAAATAGAAGCTCTGCGTATCTGCTCCGGAGGGCTGCGGATCGCCGGAGTCGGAACGCAGCTGTACCGCATTTAGTGGAAATACAACTCATTGACTTTAATGGAAACCTATTGACTCCGCCGCCGTGCCGGAGCCGTAACGCAGCCGGTGGAAATTGGGGGTTAGTTCACAGTGCATTAGCCCTCTGGTGCTGTTCGTTTAGGGATTCCATTGGTTATCTTCCCGGTCAGAAGTGATCGGACACTTAAAAATTAAACTTCCTCCACCCCAGTAAAACCAATGTAATTTATTTTTCTTCAATAATATTTTTCCTATTTTCTTTTGTATTTTGAGATGATTTGATGGTACTTATTAATATTTATGCAATAATTATGGTCTATTTTTTTGCCACTGAAAATAATAAAAAAAAAATTACATTTTTTTAAAAACTATTTCAGGTTAAAATAGAGTCTAGACCTTCAAAATATTTTTTTTTTGAAGGCAGATTAGCACCCTCTGTTGGAATTATTTAAGAAAACATGCAACCATGGGTGTAACCACTAGAGGTCTCTATGGAGAGGTTTGTGAATTCCCTAGTTCTCTTTTGAACACGTTTAATGATTTTTCTTTAGATAGATTTGAATACATATTTAATCAATCTCAAAGACTATTGATTATAAAGCTTTATATAATTTATTTTGTTAGAAATATTGATTTAAAGTGTTGGTTTTTGCATTATGATTATAATAATAATAAATATAGCTACAAGCAGCCATTATCGGGGCCAAGCGCAAAGACAAGACATGCCAAAATGGCTGGCAGTGTCAGATCAACCGCAGCAATGAGCAATTAAAGACATATTAAGGTGATTTTAGGCAAAATAGCTGTAAAATTATAAATACAGTCAATAATAATGATTTAATGATTTATCACTTTCAACCAATAGGTGGCACAGTTACGAAATTGATGTGGTGTGGTCAGAATAAGGGAACAATGACACATGGAAAGATTGGTGTCAATATATCAAAGCAGGGTGTCAATATAGTGTCAATGTCATTGCAGAGATCTAGCCTCAAGAGGCCTTTTCATTATAAGTATGGACCACATGGCGGTGCTGTTTTGAAACCTTTTAAGTACCTTAAAAGGCATGGTGCTGATGGCACATACCAAGTTTCGTAATGATACATCAATTCCTTTGTAAAGTATAGCATTTTATATCATAATACTGCATTGTAGTCAATGGGAATTTCATGTTTTGTGCTATTATAGCGCCACCAAGAGGCACAATGATACAATTTTTTTTCTGTGTCCTCGGAGTGAGCCCATACATGTGTGTCAATTTTTGTGAAAATATCTAATTTCGTTTTGGAGTTATAGACATTTATATGAAAAAACACATGAAAAATGACTGACACCTGACTTTGATTGGATTTTACAACCCCTTACTATCAATATTTTGACATTTGGGCATTAACATATAGCTATCGACCTATGTTTCCGAACTACTGACGCTGGTTTCGTCTCGATCGGACTAGTGGTTTCGAAGATATCAACTAACGTTATTTAAGCGCTAAATTACAACGCTGCACAAACCAGACCGAAACCTGGCAAATCTGGTATTGTTGGACTCGGCAAGGATTCAGGAGACAAAAAAAGTTACTCCCATGAAAATAAGTCAAGTTCACCCAAAGTTATAAGCATTTGGAGAAATTTTTTTTCCACTAGGTGGCGCTGTTTCGAAACTTCTCAGGCTTCTTCAGGGAATCGTGCTGATGACCCAAACCGAGTTTCGTAACAATCCGTTCATGCGTTCATAAAATACAGCATTTTAGCACATAATTCAAAATGGCCGACAGTCAAAATGGCCGATATGGTAAAATTGGATATCAGACGACTTGGCATGACGTCCTGAATCTAACAAGACCATTATGATTTTTAGACAAACAGTTTAGAAGTTAAGCAAAAATAGCCATTTTTTGTATCTCCGGACCAGTAGGTGGCGCTGCGCCGAAACGCTGTACGTTGCCTTAGGTCATGCTTGTGACTACATGTACCAAGTTTGGTTCGAATACGATAAAGCGTTGCGGAGATATTGCCTTAAGTGTGTTTTTGCAACCGTTACAAATCAAATCACTTTATTTGTCACTCTACCATATGCACAAGTGCAACAGTAGGTGAAATTCTTAGGTGCAGTTCCGAGCAACTGCATAAAATTTGTTTGCGCGATTATCAAAAACGATTTAACGAATCAACTTGATTCGCAAGATTTTTTGTCAGCGTGGTCTGGAGATGATCTGGTTAAATTTTCGTGCAAATCGGATGAACCGTCTAGGACGAGTTCGCAAAAGTAGGTTTTTCGGAAAATTCAAAATGGCGGGAACATTTTCAATCGAATTGGCGTGAGCCAAGGAATCAGAGGAAAAAAGAATTTTGTGTCTAGCCCTTATGGTTCAAAAGTTATTCACATAAATATGAGTGCAACTTCGGACAGGTGGTGACGCTAGAGGGATTGAGTTAGAGACTCCAAATTTGCTATGTTGACACTTCAGACTGTCCTCTATGAGTGTGCCAAATTTCATAACTTTTTACCATACGGTTCTATGGGCTGCCATAGACTCCCATGGTGGAAGAAGAAAAAACGAGAACGGTTTCAATAGGTGCCTTCGCACCTTCGGTGCTTGGCCCCTAATAAAAAGGGCATAAAAAGGGTCTAAAAAGGCCTATAAAAAAAACTATAGGGTCTGAGCACTTGGTTTTTGAGCTGCTGGTTGCAAAAACTTTATCAAGCCTGGTGACATGTGCATCGGAAAGGTCAAAGGTCGCTTTTTGCATTTTCAGCTCATTTATTGTGGAAATGTGGTGTTTTTATTTGACTTTTTAAACTGTTATGCCTCTACTGATGGCCTGATCTCGGTCAAAGTTTGCACACGTCTTTACAATAATGTGGCGCACATGCTCAGCCGATTTGGTGAAGTTCTGCACAGAGCAGGCAATTTTTAGTCATTTCAATGTCATTTTGCATAGGATAATATAGAGCATTTTTTTCACCTTTATAACGGTTAAAGTGCCACGGCGGCCATAAAAGTTTGCAAGCCTCATTAGGGTCATGTGACGCATGCACACGTGTGATTTCGTGAAGCTGTATGCAAATCAGGCAGGAAGCGGACCGCTTTCAGGCATTTAATGGGATTTTCCATAGAAATATTTAATTTTGACACATTTTTAACCGTTATAGCGCCACCAAGTGGCCAGTCGCCGCGTCCTTTCTCATGCGGCCACAGAATGAGCTCTTGCATATGCGTGCTGAGTTTGGTGAAAATACATTGTTCCGTTCACGAGTTATAGCCAATTTAGTAAAAATGGCTCCTCCCCCTTCCAACATTTTGGCGGCCCTTAGGGACCGTGAACCCAAATTTCCACTTTTTTTTAATAACTTTTGACAATCAGACTACAGAGAATCTCGCTGCGCTGGTTTGGTTCCGGTCGGGCCAATAAACTAGGACTAGTTTGCAAAAGTAGGTTTTGCAAAAAAAAACAAATACCCAAAATTTTTCCCAATCTGACGATCAAATCCGAGGCATGCATTTTGTTTATATTGAGCCAAGGATTCCAGTGATATAAGACACTCGAGGCTACGCCTTACGGTTGAGGAGTTATGAGCCGTTTCGTACTTCTGACGCTAGTTTCGTCTCGATCTGACTAGCGGTTTCGAAGATATCAGCAAAAAAGTTTTAAGCGCTAAATTACAACGGTGCACAAACCATACGCGAAACCTGGCAAGTGTGGTATCGTTGGACTCGGCAACGATTCAGGAGTTTCAGGAGATGAGTCTCGTGAAAATAAGTCAACCACACCCAAAGTTCTAAACATTTAAAAAAAAAACTCCACTAGGTGGCACTGTTTTGAAACTTGTCAGGCTACTTCAGGGTACCGTGGTGATGACCCAAACAAAATCTCCACTAGGTGGCGCTGTTTCAAAGCTACTCAGGCTACCTCAGGGCATCTTGGTGATGACCCATACTGAGTTTTGTCAACCCTATGTCAACTTACTTAAATGTATTACTGAGACCACAAAATACGGCGGAAAATGAATACTTAAACAATAATACTTAAACAATAGGCTTAAACAATAATATTTTATACAGACTAAACATGCTCACACACACGCATTTTGTTGTAGAGACAAATATGTGAAATATATGGTGAAAACAAAAGGTTTACTGCAAGTCTTTTTCAGGTTTCACATTACTCATCATGTGGCACAATTGTCAATACCAATACTTCAATAGAAAGGAAGTGATGCATTTTACTAGATGTGATTGTAAATATTATAATAGTTATTTTATAATGTCTAAATATGAATTACAGATCAATATTAGTGAGTAGTATGAGCACAAATTGCTGACAATAACTTAGTAGAAGCTGTATCGTTAGATTTTTGCTCAGCATTTTATGGAATGGATCATAAATTATTGCTGGATAAATTGAAATGTCAGAAATGTACTTCTTACTGTGTGCATTGGTTTAAAAGTTATCTGTTTAATATGTGACAATGTTTATGTTATTATGGAAGTTATTCAGATTTTAAAGAGCAATGTGGTGTTTCTCAAGGAAGTTGTTTAGGACTACAGGGAGTGCAGAATTATTAGGCAAATTAGTATTTTGACCACATCATCCTCGTTATGCATGTTGTCTTACTCCAAGCTGTATAGGCTGGAAAGCCTACTACCAATTAAGCATATTAGGTGATGTGCATCTCTGTAATGAGAAGGGGTGTGGTATAATGACATCTACACCCTATATCAGGTGTGCATAATTATTAGGCAACTTCCTTTCCTTTGGCAAAATGGGTCAAAAGAAGGACTTGACAGGCTCAGAAAAGTCAAAAATAGTGAGATATATTGCAGAGGGATGCAGCAGTCTTAAAATAGCCAAGCTTCTCAAGCGTGATCATCGAACAATCAAGCGTTTCATTCAAAATAGTCAACAGGGTCGCAAGAAGCGTGTGGAAAAACCAAGGCGCAAAATAACTGCCCGTGAACTGAGAAAAGTCAAGCGTGCAGCTGCCAAGATGCCACTTGCCACCAGTTTGGCCATATTTCAGAGCTGCAACATCACTGGAGTGCCCAAAAGCACAAGGTGTGCAATACTCAGAGACATGGCCAAGGTAAGAAAGGCAGAAAGTCGACCACCACTGAACAAGACACACAAGCTGAAACGTCAAGACTGGGCCAAGAAATATCTCAAGACTGATTTTTCTAAGGTTTTATGGACTGATGAAATGAGAGTGAGTCTTGATGGGCCAGATGGATGGGCCCGTGGCTGGATTGGTAAAGGGCAGAGAGCTCCAGTCCGACTCAGACGCCAGCAAGGTGGAGGTGGAGTACTGGTTTGGGCTGGTATCATCAAAGATGAGCTTGTGGGGCCTTTTCGGGTTGAGGATGGAGTCAAGCTCAACTCCTACTGCCAGTTTCTGGAAGACACCTTCTTCAAGCAGTGGTACAGGAAGAAGTCTGCATCCTTCAAGAAAAACATGATTTTCATGCAGGACAATGCTCCATCACACACGTCCAAGTACTCCACAGCGTGGCTGGCAAGAAAGGGTATAAAAGAAGAAAATCTAATGATATGGCCTCCTTGTTCACCTGATCTGAACCCCATTGAGAACCTGTGGTCCATCATCAAATGTGCGATTTACAAGGAGGGAAAACAGTACACCTCTCTGAACAGTGTCTGGGAGGCTGTGGTTGCTGCTGCACGCAATGTTGATGGTGAACAAATCAAAACACTGACAGAATCCATGGATGGCAGGCTTTTGAGTGTCCTTGCAAAGAAAGGTGGCTATATTGGTCACTGATTTGTTTTTGTTTGGTTTTTGAATGTCAGAAATGTATATTTGTGAATGTTGAGATGTTATATTGGTTTCACTGGTAAAAATAAATAATTGAAATGGGTATAAATTTGTTTTTTGTTAAGTTGCCTAATAATTATGCACAGTAATAGTCACCTGCACACACAGATATCCCCCTAAAATAGCTAAAACTAAAAACCACTTCCAAAAATATTCAGCTTTGATATTAATGAGTTTTTTGTGTTCATTGACAACATGGTTGTTGTTTAATTATTAATGTTGTAAAATGAATCCTCAAAAATACAACTTGCCTAATAATTCTGCACTCCCTGTATTATTATCATCATTATTTTACCAATGATCTTCCTCCTGTTTTAAACTTTGCACAGACAGTCATGTATTTTGTTTTGAAAACCACTGCAGAACAATGGACTATAATATCTGGAGGAATGAAAATATGGAATGATTTACTATCAGATATTACATATTTTAAGAAATAAAATGAGTTTTAAAAGGAAGGAACATTTAATGGGATTTGTATGTTTCATTTTATTGTTGTTGATTTAATTAGGGCCCGAGCACCGATGGCGGTCTACATGCCAATATTTAGTCAGTTATAGTGCCACCTGTGGGCAACAGTAAACTGTGATTAACTCCTCATTAAGATTGAACCAGAATCATATTTGGCCTTAGTGATGTTACATTTCAAAGATCTTGAGTTTTGTTAAACGGCTTTGTTGTTTCGGCAAAATTTTAGTTAGTCATAGTGCCACCGGCTGGTCAAGTCAAGTCACCTTTATTTAAATAGAGCTTTTAACAAGTCCAATTGTTTCAAAGCAGCTTCACAGTGTTAACTTTCCAACTATCCAGCTAATTTCAATTTTCATATAGTGTCAATGCGGGCAGAACGGTAATATAGTTGAAATGTAGGTGTCCCCAACTGAGCAAGCCAAAAGCCAAAGGCAACGGTGGCAAGGAACCAAAACTTCTTCAGGGCCAGAAAGGAGAAAAAAAAAAACCTTGGGAGAAACCAGTTTGGGTGCCAGCTGTCCTCTGGCCGACGAACAAACAGTGTATAATTATAATTCTGGCAACATTACAGTTCAGAAGTCATATTAGATAAATAGATATTCGTAAGATTATTTGATAGATTGGAGTTGTCGTGCTGGAGACAGGTTTATTAAGGATGTCTTTTCGATGCGGCATTTACAAGGCAGAGTTTAGTTGACACGCTCTCTGCAGACATTTCAGGGATGCATTGGTTATGTCCAGGCGCAGGTCTACCATCTGATCTGAATACAGCCCAGTAGCAGGTGTGGCAAATACAAATGATTGATGTAGTTCTCCTATTTTTATATACTTTAATGCATATTGCCCACTGGGCTCTGTGTTCCTAAAGCCACAAGGTGGTGGTGGGCACAGGTGCTTTCATTGCTCTTGCAGCTTTAATGTAGTTTTGTATTTTTTACTTTTTGGGGCATCATGAAGAGTAGTCACTGCCTAGGTACTTGCTAATGGGGATCCAAATAAACAAATAAACTTAGATCATAGATGGGAAAGACCATTCACAGCAATACAGGCAATTTAACTAAGGAAAAATATGTTTTTTTTTAAACAGTTATAACACATCGCTGCTTTTTTTTTTTTTTTTAGGTGTCCCATAAATATATGTGTCAAATTTGTTGTAAATATTTCATTTTATTTTAAAGTTATAGCCAATTAATATTTATGAGAGAATGGGCTAAATTGATTGGATTTTTTTTTTTTTTTTTGCCACTTCCTTCCAAAATGTTGGCTTTTGGACATTATTGTTTAGCTATTGACCTATGTTTTTGAATTTCCTGTTGTGGTTTTGTTTTGATCGGACTAACTGTCTTGAAGACATTCGCAAAGGATTTTTAGGTGCTAAAGTACACCTTTTCACAAACCATAAGGTGAAACCTGGCATGTTTGGTATCATTGGACTCGGCAAGGATTCAGGAGTCTAAGGAGGTGAATGCTGTGAAAAACGCTAGCTTGAAATTTCTCAGGTTCCTTCAGGGCACTGTGCCAATGACGTATACAGAGTTTTTTGAGATATGCTAGTGTTCTCATAGACTATCATGGCAACCTGGATGAAGACAATGAATGCCCATTTTTATCTGAGTAATGTTTGGATGCGTATATTTTCATGTGTTTTTCACCTGTTATAGCACCACTAAGTGGTCAATTGTTGCGATTTTTTTTTCATGTGATCTCAGACTGAGCTCACACACGTGTGACCTGAATTTGGTGAAAATATCTCATTCCGTTCACAAGTTATAGCCATTTTAGTAAAAGAGGTCCCAGTCACATCGAACATATTGGCTCCCCTTAGCGACCATGAATCAAAATGTTTTTTTTTTATTTTATTTTTTTATAATTATTGATAATCACTCTCCAGAGAACATTTCTGCAATGGTTTGGTTACGATGAAGCAAATAACCTGGGAGTAACTTGCAAAAGTAGGTTTTGCAAAAAACTTAAAATATCTCGAAATTGGCGCCTGAAGGGCGAACAAATCGGAGGCATGCATTTTGTCCGTCTTGAGCCAAGGATTCCAGCGATATAAGACACTAGAGGCTACGCCTTATGGTTGAGGAGTTATGAGCCGTTTCGTACTTTTGATCGCTGGAGCGCCCCCGTCAGGCCGATCGGGGCGGGCTTCGGTGACGTCTGTAGTAGTTGTGAGTACTACCAGCCCTGCAAGTTTCAAGTCTCTACGACTGACGGTTTGGTCTGCCCGATCAGTTTTAGCTGGAGAATGATGCATCTTGGGAAAATGAACAGTTACAATAGGGTTTCAGCCTGACACCTGACTTTGATTGGATTTTACTACCCCTTACTATCAATATTTTGACATTTGGGCTCGCGCTCAGGCTATGTCAGGCTAATTCAGGGTATCGTGGTGATGACCCATACCGAGTTCCGTAACAATCCGTTCATGCGTTCATAAAATACAGCATTTTAGCACATAATTCAAGATGGCCGACAGCTAAAATGGCCGATACGGTTAAAATTGGATATCAGTCGACTCGGCATGACGTCCCGAATCTATCGAGACCCCTTATAATTTTTGGACAAACGGTTCAGTCATTCAAAAAGCCATAAAAAAGCAAATAGTCATTTTTCGGATCTCTGGACCAGTAGGTGGCGCTGTGCCAAAACGCTGCATGTTGCCTCAAGACGTGCTTGTGCTGACATGTACCAAGTTTGGTGTGAATACGATAAAGCGTTGCGGAGATACAGCCTTACCTCTGTTTTCACAAGCGCTACGTAAAATTTGTTTGAGTGTTTATTGAAAACGATTTGACGAATCAACTTGAATTCCATGTTTTTATGTCAGCATGGTCTGAAGATGATCTGGTTCAATTTTTGTGCAAATCAGATGAACCGTCTAGGACGAGTTTGCAAAAGTAGGTTTTTCTGAAAATTGAAAATGGCGGGAAAATTATTATGACGGAAAATGACGCCATATGGTGCAATCGAATCGGCATGAGCTCAGGAATCAGAGGAACAAATAATTTAGTTTCTAGCCCTTAAGGTTCAAAAGTTATTAGTATAAACATGAGTACACATTTGAACAGGTGGTGGCGCTAGAGGGATTGAGATAGAGACACCAAAATTGCTATGGTGACAGATCAGACTGTCCTCTATTAGTGTGCCAAATTTCACAACTTTTTACCATACGGTTCTATGGGCTGCCATAGACTCCCATGGCGTAAGAAGAAAATAAGGGAACGGTTTCAATAGGTGCCGTCGCACCTTCGGTGCTTGGCCCCTAACAAGCAGCCATTATCGGGGCCAAGCGCAAAGAAGTAGACAAGACATGCCAAAATGGCTGGCAATGTCAGATCAACTGCAGCAATGAGCAAATAAAGACCTATTAATGTGATTTTAGGCAACTATACGATAAATACGAACAATAATAATGATTTATTGATTTATCACTTTCAACCAATAGGTGGCACAGTTACGAAATTGGTGTGGTGTGGTCAGAATAAGGGAACAATGACATGCAAAGATTGATGTCAATATATCAAAGCAGGGTGTCAATATAGTGTCAATATGTCATTGCAGAGATTTAGCCTCAAAGGCCTTTTCATTATAAGTATGGACTACATGGCGGTGTTGTTTTGAAATCTTTTAAGTACCTTAAAGGCATGGTACTGATGGCACATACCAAGTTTCGTAATGATACACCAATTCATTTGTAAAGCATAGCATTTTATATCATAATACTGCATTGTAGTCTATGGGAATTTCATGTTTTTTTATATGAAAAAACACATGAAAAATGACTGACACCTGACTTTGATTGGATTTTACACCCCCTTACTATCAATATTTGGGCATTAACATACAGCTATCGACCTATGTTTCCGAACTTCTGACGCTGGTTTTGTAGATATCAGCTATCGACCTATGTTTCCGAACTTCTGACGCTGGTTTTGTAGATATCAGCTAATGTTTTTAAAGCGCTAAATTACAACGCTGCACAAACCATATGCAGAAAACTAGCAAGTCTGGTATTGTTGGACTTGGCGAGGATTCAGGAGACAAAAAAAGTTACTCCCATGAAAATAAGTCAAGCTCACCCAAAGTTATAAGCATTTGGGAAAAAAATTCTCCACTAGGTGGCGCTGTTTCGAAACTTCTCAGGCTACTTCAGGGCATAGTGCTGATGACCCATACCAAGTTTCGTAACAATCCGTTCATGTGTTCATAAAATACAGCATTTTAGCACATAATTCGAAATGGCCGACAGCCAAAATGGCCGATATGGTAAAATTGAATATCAGACGACTCGGCATGCCGTCCCGAATCTAACAAGACCACTTTTATGATTTTTGGACAAACAGTTCAAAAATTATAACAAAAAAACAGACATTTTTTGTATCTCCGGACCAGTAGGTAGCGCTGCGCCGAAATGCCGCATGTTGCCTCAGGTCATGCTTGTGACGACATGTACCAAGTTTGGTTTGAATACGATGAAGCATTGCGGAGATATTGCCTTAAGTGTGTTATTGCAACCGCTACATAAAATTTGTTTGCGCGTTTTTCAAAAACGATTTGACGAATAAACTTGATTTGCAAGATTTTTTGTCAGCATGGTCTGAAGATGATCTGGTTCAATTTTCTGAAAATTCAAAATGGCGGAAAAATTATCATGACGGATGACGTCATAGGGTGCAATCGAATTGGCTTGAGCCAAGGAATCAGAGGAATTTTTCTAGCCTTTATGGTTCAAAAGTTATTAGCATAAATATGAGTGCAACTTTGGACAGGTGGTGGCGCTAGAGGGATTGAGTTAGAGACTCCAAATTTGCTATGTCGACATTTCAGACTGTCCTCTATGAGTGTGCCAAATTTCATAACTTTTTACCATACGGTTCTATGGGCTGCCATAGACTTCGTGGCGGAAGAAGAAGAAGAAGAAACGTAAGAATAATAATAATAAGAAGAACGGGAACGGTTTCAATAGGTGCCGTCGCACCTTCGGTGCTTGGCCCCTAATAATAGGAACGGGAACGGTTTCAATAGGTACCTTCGGTGCTTGGCCCCTAATAATAATAATAATAATAGGAACGGGAACAGTTTCAATAGGTGCATTCGCACCTTTGGTGCTTGGTCCCTAAATAACAATAGGTGCCTTCGCACCTTCTGTGCTTGGCCCCTAATAATAGGAACGGGAACGGTTTCAATAGGAGCCTTCGCACCTTCGGTGCTTGGTCCCTAAATAACAATAGGTGCCTTCGCACCTTCGGTGCTTGGCCCCTAATAATAATAATAATAGGAACGGGAACAGTTTCAATAGGTGCCTTCGCACCTTGTGTGTTGTGTGTGTGTGTGTTTGTGTGTGTGTGTGTGTCAATAGATTAGATTAGATTCAACTTTATTGTCATTACACAAGTACAGGTACAAGGCAATGAAATGCAGTTTAGGTCTAACCAGAAGTGCAATAGCAGCAAGTGCAGGATATACAATGGTTGAATAAGTGCAGGACATGGATATGTACTGAATATATATAGAGATGGTTGTTACTATAAACAGAATTAACAGGTGAATATGTACAGTGAATAAATATACAGATGGCTATTACTATAAACAGAATTTACAGGTGAATATGTGCTATGAATATAATATAATATACCGATGGCTATTACTATAACAGAATTTTTAAAGATAGAGGTATACAATGATATGTTAGGCTAAGATGAGGAATATAGCAGTGGATTAAGGTAGTGCAATAAAGTATGGACAGAAGCTATCTGAAAAAAGTGTAAAAGTGCAGTGGAAAGTGATTGCATATTACAGTTAGAAGTAATATGTAATACGGTGCAAAATGCATATGTAAACAGTTGGTACTGTAAATAACAGTCGGCAGTGCAAATGAGCATAATCCAATTAAGGTATGGCAGTGCAAGTTGCATAAGTAAACAGTTGTTACTGTAATAAACAGTCTGTAGTGCAAATTGACATTCCAGTAGTGCAAATAACAAGTGAAGGCAGATGTGAGGTGGGAGAGGAGAGTTAGCAGTATATGAGGGAAGTGGATCAACGGGGGTTCGAGTTCAATAAAGAGACAGCTCTGGGGAAAAAAACTGTTCTTTAGTCTGCTGGTCCTGGTCCGGAGGCACCTGAAACGCCTGCCGGAGGGCAGGAGAGAAAACAGTCTATGGGCTGGGTGAGAGAAGTCCTTAAGGATGCTGTGAGCTCGATGCAGACAGGGTTTCCTCTGGATGTGCTCAGCGGCAGGTAGTGGAGTCCCTGTGATGCGCTGGGCAGTTTTCACTACCCACTGCAGTGCCTTTCGCTCCGCAACAGAGCAGCTCCCATACCATACTGCGACACAGTTGGTCAGGATGCTTTCTATTGCGCAGCGATAGAAGTTCACCAGGATAGCCGAGGAGAGCTGATTCTTCCTCAGTGTCCTCAGGAAGAAAAGGCGCTGGTGAGCCTTCTTGACCAGGCTGGAGGTGTTGGTTGTCCAGGACATGTCTGCCGAGATGTGGATCCCCAGGAACTTGAAACTGGAGACTCCTCAACAGCCATTCCATTGATGTGGATGGTGTCTTGTGTGCCTCTTGACTCTTTCCTGAAGTCCACGATGAGCTCCTTCGTTTTGGTGGTGTTGAGGAGCAGGTTATTTTCAGTGCACCATGTGGCCAGGTGCTGGATCTCCTCCCTATAGGCAGTCTCATTGTTGTTACTGATGAGACCAATCACCGTAGTGTCCGCAAACTTGACGATGGAATTAGGTCCATACACAGGCTTGCAGAGCTGAAGTCAACAAACAGCATATGTGCATAAGTGTTCTTATTGTCAAGATGAGTGAGCACAGAGTGCAGTGCCATGGAAACTGCATCCACTGTGCACCTATTGCTGCGGTAGGCAAACTGGTGTGAGTCCAATGTGGATGGTATAGAGTCTTTTAGGTGTTCCAGGACCAGCCGCTCAAAGCACTTCATAACAATGGGTTTGAGTGCTACGGGGTGGTAGTCATTAGGGCACCTCGGGCTAGAGTGTTTTGACACTGGCACAATGGAAGTGCATTTAAAGCATGTTGGTACAGCTGCTTGGGCAAGAGACGGGTTGAAAATGTCTGTAAAAACCTCAGCGAGCTGCTCCGCACATGCTCTGAGAACACGACCAGGGATGTTGTCTGGTCCAGCAGCCTTGTGCGCACTGATCCGGCTCAGTGCCTTGCAGACATCTGTGGAGGAGAGTGTGATTGGTGGGTGGTCAGCTGAGGGTTTGAGCTTGGTGGCAGTTTCTCTGTTGTCTCTTTCAAAGCGAGCATAAAAGTAATTTAGCTCGTTCTGGAAGTTGACATCAGTGGCTGCGGGGGTGGAGTGGGTGGGTTTATAATCACTGATGGCCTGAATGCCCTGCCACATGCATCGAGGGTCAGAGTTGGAAAAGTGTCCCTCTATCTTTAGCTTGTAGCAGTGCTTGGCCTTTTTGATGCCCCTCTTCAGGTATGCTCTGGATGTGCTGTAGGCTTGTGCATCTCCTGATCTGAAGGCAGTGTTGCGTGACTTCAACAGGAGTCGCACTTCCTTGTTCAAGGCTTCTGATTTGGGTATGTGGTGATCTGTGTCTGGGTTGTAACACTGTCAATGAGCGTCACCCCTTTACTGCTGTGTACTTTTTTGCTCTTTTGCCGATTTTCCATTAATTTCCTATGGTAATAAGATAATTTCCTAAGATAATGAATGCAAATTTTTTTTTAACGACTAATTAGCATGCTCGAATCATGCCCTCAAATTTTGCTGTGTGTTCACAGTCCTAATGCCAGAAAGTCACCAAGTTTCATATTCCGATGAAGCTGTGATTTTAAGAATTTCAAAACCGAAAATTTTCTGGTCAGAAATAAATAAATAATTAATAAATAATAATAATAATACATTTTATTTGTAACACACTTTACATTAAACTAAATACAGATTTAAAACAATAAAAAATAAAATAAAATAGAATAAATAAAACTGAAAAACGAAAGTAAAAAATTAATCAAAAGCTCTGCTAAAAAGGTGGGTTTTAAGACCACATTTAAAAGCATCAACAGTCTGTGGGATCCGCAAGTGGTCAGGGAGAGCATTCCACAGATGAGGGGCTGCTGAGCAGAAGGAGTTTGGTTGTGGGAGTTTTGAGAAGATATGTTGAAACAGACCGGAGGTTACGTGTGGATGTTTGTGTGGTGAGGAGTTCCTTGAGATAGGTGGGTGCGTCACCATGGATGCACTGATGAGTGAGGAGGGAGATGTTATCCTCAATCCTGAACGAGACAGGAAGCCAGTGGAGTGATTTGAGAATGGGGGTGATAAGGTCGTATTTGCGCACCCTCATCAGGATCCTAGCAGCGCTGTTCTGAATATACTGCAGCTTCTGGAGATTTTTGCCAGGGATCCCGATAAGGAGCGCATTGCAGTAGTCCAGCCTGGAGTAGATAAAGGCATGGACAAGCTTCTCCGCATGTGCCAGTGTTAGTAAGGGACGAAGTTTGGGAATATTTCTGAGGTCTAAGAAGGAGGTCTTACACAGATGCTTGATGTGGGCTTCAAAAGTAAGTTGGGATTCCATTCTGACCCACAGGTTGGTGACTGATGTGGAAAGTGGAATGTCCTGATCAGAGAAAGCAATGCTGGTGATAACGGATTTCCGGACCTGAAGTGGAGTGCCGACTAGGATTGCTTCAGTCTTGGAGCTGTTTAGCTGCAGAAAGTTTTGCTTCATCCATGCCTTTATCTCGTCCAGGCAAGGGATCAAAGTGGATGGAGTGAGGTCAGCAGAGGGGGAAGAATTTGTCCTTTGGTAAAGTTGAGTGTCATCAGCATAGCAATGAAAAGAAATCCCATGCCGGATGATGACACGGCCAACGGGGAGCATGTAGAGGATGAACAGGATGGGGCCGAGCACTGAGCCTTGAGGGACACCCCAGGTGACGTTGTGTGACAGGGATGTAGCTTCTCCCAACGCAACATATTCAGCTCTCCCAGTGAGATACGATGAGAACCAGTTGTGGACAGAGTCAGAGAGCCTGATGGTGGAATGTAAGCGGTGAAGGAGGATTTTATGATCAACCGTATCGAAAGCTGCAGATAAGTCCAGGAGGATGAGAAGGGATGGGGAACCAGCATCTGCCTCCATCAATAGGTCGTTTGTGACCCTGACCAAAGCTGTTTCTGTGCTGTGTCCTGTGCGGAAACCAGACTGAAATTTCTCATAAAGATTGTTTTGTTTTAAATGGACCTGAAGCTGTGCAGCAACAACTTTTTCCAGCACCTTAGAGAGGAATGGAAGGTTGGAGATGGGTCTGTAGTTGTCAGTAATATCTGGGTCTAAAGTGGGTTTTTTAAGAAGTGGTCTGATGATAGCAGTTTTGAGTGATGAAGGAACATGGCCAGCCTGGAGGGAATGATTAATGATCTTGGTTATAAGGGGACTTAAGACACAGAGGTTAGATTTTTACCAAGGCTGTGGGAAAAGGATCCAGTGCACAGGTGGATGGTTTCATCTTTCTGATGATGTCCTCAACCTCGCGCTGTGTGATGATGGAGAAGCAGCAGAGATGTTGGAAAGTCCCAGGCTGTGGCTCGACAGTCGGGACAGGCAGAGCGGAGGTGCTAGAAAGGTGAAAGTGGATGTTGTCTACTTTGTTCCTAAAAAAGGTCATGAACTTATTGCACCTCTCTTCTGTGGCTTCTGAAAAAGAGTGAGTTTGCGGTTTGAGGATGTGGTTTATATAGTGGAGAACGGTTTCTTGGAGTTTCCAGGGTTATTGTTAATGATGCAAGAGTAGAACTGCGACTGAGCATCTCTCAAGGACCTTGCGTATGCCTTCTGATGCTCTCTATAAGCTAGCCTATGAACAGTGAGTCCTGAAAGCTTGAGGCGCCTCTCAAGTACACGCCCAACCGTCTTCATCTTCCAGAGTTCGTCTGTGTACCAGGGGGCTGAGCACGAGAAGCGAGAAGGTTAACATTCTAGTTCTGAAAGGGGCGTGAAGATCCAGAATGCTGCTCAGAGATTGGTTGTAGAAGTCAACCGACTCCGTGACTGAGGAGAGATCAGCAGAGGAGAGTTGCTGGAGGTCTATAGCTAGAGTGTCTTGGTTAATCTTTTTCAGGTTCCTGAAGCAAATTTGACAAGTATCTTTGGTATGGGAAGAGGGGCGTGGCAGCTCCATTGAGATGGCCTGGTGGTCAGACACACCCAGATCATACACCAAGAGGTTTCTAATATGAGGAGAGTTGGAAATGACCAAGTCCAGAGTGTGCCCCCTAGAATGAGTGGGGACATCCACATGCTGTTGGAGATTGAGGCAGTCCAATAATTGCAGAAACTCATCTGTCAGGTGGCAGGAGGGGGTATCAACATGAATATTAAAATCTCCTAATATTAAAATGTTGGCAGAAGTAGAGCAGAGAGTTGTAATAAAGTCATGCATCTCAGTGATAATAAAATAATTTGTTTTGGGAGTAAATAAGGAGTATTGTCAAAGAAAAAGGGGGTTTACATTTAAAAGCAAGGTATTCAAATGATGACACTGTGGGCAAAGGGAGAAAAGACAGCTCCAATGATTGTCTATGAATTACAGCTAAGCCACCACCACGACCAGTGTTACGGGCTTTCTCCAGGTAGCTTTAACCAGGGGGGGACAGGCTTCATTTAGTGCTGAGTAAACAGCAGGCTGATGCCATGTTTCCGTTAAGCACATAAGGTCTAATCCCTTATCCATGATGTGGTCTTGGATGAAAGATGATTTATTTGTGAGGGATTGTGCATTAGTTCCATTTTGAGCGTTGATGGGGTGATGAATCTCGTTATTGGCCGTAATACACTAAAATCCACTCCACGTTTTGTCATGCTCCGTGCTAAAAAAATCTTGCAGTGTTTCCCATGCAGTCCAGCTTAAATTGCAGAGATCTTGCTGTGTTTCCCGTATTACAGAGAGCAACACTGTTCTGATGACGCGGTAGATGTGCGACAGTGGTTCAGATCGATGGGATGGCCGAAGCAGAGTGTTCAGGCTGATGGTAAATAGCCCCTATGGATGTATCGTGGTCGGTGCAGAAGTCCATGTTCCTTAATGACCGAAATGCACGCGGGAATAGTGCAGTTGTTGAAATTTAGCAGCTGCGGGATGGAATATTTGAGCTTAATGACGGCCGCTGGAAGGTTTTGACTAGCGCTAGGCATTAGCCAAACACAGAGCTGGAACACTGTCAGGCACAGCGAGAAGATGGTCCATACCATGACATGAGCCAACTCCCAGCTAGTACTGCAAGGGCAGCGGTCCTAGGCTTGAGGGCAAACTGCAACGGGACAGCTGATGGGGATCACCAGCAAATAGCCGATATTTAGAAGAGATAGCAATAGGTGAGTAAATGTCCTTCAGATTAGAAGCAAGCCGTAACAATCCCAAAAAAAGGTATTAGACGTAACAATGGGCGTCCTCTCCTGTCATGAGAAAATCCATTCAAACTACCAACTGCCAACGACCAACTGTAAACAGCCGAGTGGAGTCATCTGAGACGATAAGATCCAAGCAACGGTCCCAATATTAGCGCTGACTGATTTTACTAGTTACGGTCCAAAAAATAAAAAAAATCTACATCTAACATTACAGTTTAAACCAAAGTCGGGTGGAAAAGCGGCGAACAGACAGACAACGCCAGCGTCCTCTCCCCCTCGTTGCTAGGCAACCAATGAACCAGAAATGACTGAAGAGCTTAACTAATGTTAGCAAGATTTTAATAATGCATTAGTAAATGTTGAAATTAACATTAACAAAGATAAATAAATGCTTTATAAGTGCAGTTCATTATTAGTTCATGTTAACTAATGTAGTTAACTAATGTTAACTAATGAACCTTATTGTAAAGTGTTACCATTACATAGTGTTAGCATTTTTATTACATTGAGACGCATCTAAATTCTACTGTAGTAATTTATTTGTCAAGTAAAACCGAACTTATATTTTGACATGTTGATGTGAAGACCTTTCAGTTTGATAGGTAGTTGATAGTTTTTCTCAAATTAAACGGTAAAATGCTCATGAAGTGACTCTCAGAGCAGCTCTCTGCAACATTCATTCACACAGAGACACGCAGGATTTGTATTTAAAATAGTCTTTTTGCGTTATAATATTCAGACACTAATCTATATTACCAGATGCGTTCTCAGGTACAAAAATTTGGTACTGATTGATTTAATGTGAATCGGTACTCCGTAGTACCGCCGTAATTCGGTCAGTGCCCTTAAAAGTACAGAGTTCGGTACCCAACCCTAACTAGTAGATGAGGAGCACTTACATACAGTCATTTCCACTCCCTAATGTATGGAAAAAATAGGAAGTCACAAAGTCTCATGAAAAGCAAAAACTTTTCTTCAAATTGTGACTGAATTACACAGAAAGCAAGTAAAGAGTGCTCCTTTTATAATAACTGAAGCCAGGGCTCCAGACTACGACCAAACGGTTGCATTTTGCGACCTTTTTTCCTGCTGGTGCGACTGAATTTGGTTAGAGGTTGCACTGGTGCGACAACCGCGGTGCCCAACTGATAAGAGCTGCCATTTCTGTTACATATGAGAACCATAGAACGGAACAGCGCTACTTGTTTGAGCTGTGCTGTGTGGATCGTTTATCAGCTCGGAGCAATAATAGACAGCTCATACACGGGCCAATCTCGATCACGCGGCACTGTTACTAAACAGTGCTGGGAGATCCAGTGAGAAAGTGCTTGAATTCACCAACGTATTAATAACATCGCTACTGCAAGACCTAGTGGGAAGCGTTTGGTGCAGAATTCTCTGTTATAAACCACAGATCAGTTCAAACAGCACTGATGTGGAAACCAGGAAAAACATTGGAACATTCAGGGGTTTCAGTCCACAAATCATAAACATTAATCATGGATTTAATGTAGTAACACTTATTTTGGAAGAAATAGTTGAATGTTTTTTTTTTTTTTTTTTTTTTACATTATTCATCTCGTACAACCTTTTGAGAGTGAAATTCAAGCACTTTTCACACTTTGCCCAGCACTTCAAAGCTCTAACTGTCAAGTCACAAAGTCAAAAAAATATTTTCTTCAAATTGTGACTGGATTACACAGAAAATAAGTAAATAGTGCTCCTTTTAGTTCAGTACGGTACTATAGAAGAACAATAGTACATTCAATAAGAGTGGAATATAAAAATGTTCCTTATAAAAATTAGGTTTTTGCAAATTACTGTTGTTAATAAAAGTAATTTTTTTCTGCATATCAATTCAAGCTCAGCGCTTCACTATTAAATTTCCAATAAAACACATGTACTATTATTAGTAACTGCACTTATTAGCAAAACAATAGTAATTTTATGATTAAATTAACTTTATGATGCAATTTCCTCCAGCGCCACCAAATCAAGTGCTGGCGTCACCATCTGTAGAACTCATTGGCGCTGGTGCCATTGCTCTCAAATGATAGTCTGGAGACCTGGAAGCTGTCGGTCAGTTTAGCATGATACCATAGAAGAACAATGGTACATTTAATAAAAGTATAATATTTAAAATGCCCCTATAAAAATTAGTTTTTTGCACATTACTGTTGTTAATAAAAGTTCATTTTAATGAACATTTTAAATTAAATTAACTTTGATTAAAAATCCCCTCAGCGCTACCAAATAAGGTGTTGATGCAACCATCTGTAGAAATTGGTGACAGCGGTGCTACTGCTCTAAAACGCCGGCAGCCCTGTTATGAGTATTTGTATGTGAAAACTCTCAAAAGCATGAAACAGTATGTGTTCAGTATGACCAAATAGTTGTGCATTTTTAAGCTTAACTGTATCCTTTGCTGTATGGAACAATCAGACATGTCATATAACCGGTAACATCATTATTCTGTAAATGCAGCTGACTCATCCAGAAAGAATTTCTCAAGATCCTGAACCAAATTTCATTAACTATACATTTTATCGCACATCACTGTGCTCACTCACCCATGTCGTGGTGGTGCCAGCCGCCGGTGTAGTAATCGTGCAACACCTGAGGAGAGCTCCATGTGTCCAGCAGGTAGTCCACCTGATGCTGCTTCCTCCATGTCAGACTCTGACAAAGGATCTCCCGTGCCTTATCTATGTTGAAGTCCCGTGCACGCAGGAACCGTAGAATATGCTCATCTTTTGGAATCTGAGTGGAAAGGAGGACCAACAACTAAGCTAAACAGGTGGGTTTGTAGACTGCCAATTACCAAGGGTGTGTTCACACTTATCTACTGCAGTATTTCCTCTCTCACTCAGTAGAAAATGTAGTTAACACCATGTCATGCATAGGGAAAAAAAAATACCGTCATATACTGCAAAACCGGTATAATTTAGAAAAATACAGTGATATAAATATTTGTTCATACCGCCCAGCACTAAACAAAGTTGTATCGGTTACCATTAGCTAATGCACTAGGAACTAACATGAACTTTATTAACTAACATTAACAAAGGGTATTGCTCTCTGTTAGTTCATGTTAGTTAATGAGTTAACAAATGAGACCTTATTGTAAAGAGACGGACTCGTAGACCAGACGGAGAGCTCTGGAGAAAGATAGCTGAGAAAAGTTTTATTGTACTGAGTTGTTGTGAGCGCGAGTTTAATTTGCTTGTATCCGAGAGTTCTGAATAAACACGAGTCCCAGTCACGCCGACCCTGTCTTCTTCCTCCTTATTCTACGAACTTTGTAACATGTGGAACCACTCTCGAATACTTTTACTATGTTTTTTTACCATTACAGCTGTCGAGCATTATTTTTATATATTTTCCCATCACATGAAAAGCTGCAGTGATGAGCATTGAGTACACAGACAGTCTGTTGATCGCGTGAATGCAGTGATCTCGTCATTGCAACGTGTTTTCTCTCACAAAATGCTTTGACCACAACTAACAGCAAACACAACATCGATATGAATACAGTAAGAACTTTGTTGTGCAGTATAAGTGTCATTATTTATAATGGCAGTTTGGGCAATTGTGCAGATACACTTGCGACGTGTGATTGACAGCTCTGAACATTATAAAGAGAGTGTTCTTTGATCGCTAATCTAGCATCTAATCACAATTTAAATAACATTTGTTTCATGCTACTAAGAGAAACGATGTGAAGTTGATCGTTTAGTCACTGGCTTGATTCACGGATGCATAAACGATTTATAAAGAAAGTGTGTGTGAACTTGAATATTTAGCTACACATCAGAAATTACTGATCACAGATCAGGCATTAATGAACACTGTTACTCACTGTTTGTGGCGGTGCTGTCGAATCCATATCGTAAAAGCCTGTGCTGACATTGCTAAACGGAATCCATTTTCTCCTAATTCTCTGGGCGGGCAAAGCCATAGGGCAAAGCAGAGGAAGGGGAGGTAGCGTTTCCCAGTATGTCGACATATAGGGAAGATTCCAGATCGGCTCGTCTGAGCTTTCATTTTCTCAAAGGCAGAGCAGGACACCCAGAACTCGGTTTAGACCTATCAAAATTTCTAGCCACTTGGGGACCATATACAAGCTAGGGGAACTCATATTAATGTTAAAAAACCTCATAAAATGAAATTGTCATGCCATGGGACCTTTAAAGGAGGGGGTGAAACACTCAGTTTCAGTCACTCTCATGTCAAAATTGAGTACCTATAGAGTAGTATTGCATCCTTCATATCTGCGAAAAATCTTTAGTTTTATCATATTTATAAAAGAAAGATAGGCTGTACCTTTCTGGAAAAAAACGAGCGGATGGAGGCGCGTCATGTGGATGGAGCTAAACAGCAACGAGCGTGCGCAGCTCTTGCGTTGAGAGCGTCTGAAAGCTGTGACATCCTTAAACTCAATGTAATGTTATGTATATGACAGTCCTAATAACGTTGTGCATTGCTGTTTGAGCTGCGTGAGCTAAAGCTAAAGATGATCACCGGAACAATGAAGCACTTTACTCAACCAAAAGCACCCTATATGAAATTAATCAGATATCTATACATAAACATATTACAACTTACAATGGCACAAAAAGTTGCGAATACACAAGTTAAATTAGCTGTGTAACTCCGTGGACACGCTGCTTCCACAACAACGCACTGAAACAGGCCCACAGAGAATTCTTTTACAGTAGTTCTCATTATATTTTTATGTAGCATATAAGACAGATTTGTGCTGCACATGTTGTACTTAACTGTCTCTTCCTTTTCAAAGTGATTCCAATCATATCCAGCAATTCAAAACCATAATATAATAATATATCGGCCAAATTTTCTTACCAGATCGATAACATAAAAAAAATATAGCTGCAAGCAGCAATACCGGGGCCAAGCGCAAATAAGACATGCCAGCATGGTAGGGAGTGTTAGAGCAACTGCAACAATTAGCCATTAAAGTATAGCATTAGCATTTTATATCATACTACTAAATTGTAGTCAATGGGAATTTCATGTTGTGTTCTATTATAGCGCCACCAAGAGGCACAATCCCACCACTTTTTTTATGTGTCCTCGGAGTGAGCCCATACATGTGTGTCGATTTTGGTGAAAATCTCATTTCGTTTTTTTATCATGTCTAAATATGAATTACAGATCAATATTAGGGAGTAGTTTGAGCACAAATTGATGACAATAACTTAGTAGAAGCTGTATTGTTAGATTTTAGCTCAGCGTTTTATGTAATCAGTGTTTCCCCTACAATGTATTCACAGCGGCGCAGCGCCGCTGGATTTTCAGCGCCGCTGCAAGTTCTTCACATAATCTGTAATATTTTTGGGGAGAATCTGTTCTTTACTTTTTATATTTCTGTCAACTTTTACCTTTACTCCACTACATTTCCTACATAAAATGTATACTTTTACTCCGATAAATTTTCCAAAAGCATTTTTGTTACTTACTACAGATTCAGATTCAGATTATTTTATTTAATGCCATGTGAGCATTCAAAGCTATTTTCATGGCAAAAATTCAACTACAAAAATACAAATATCATATAAATGCAATAAAAAACAAAACAGCAAGTCATATTATACAAGATGTTTTAAATTAACATATGATAAAAAATCCAAAACCTTTTCAGGCATAATCTCATTAAATACGTCCTTAAGTGAAGTAACTTCATAAAAGAGCATTCTGCTTGTAATAATTCCAGGACAATCCAATAAAATATGTTTAACAGATAAAGGAATTTTACAAAACATACATAAAATTGGGTCTTCACCCTTAAGCAAAAAAGCATGGGTCAAACTTGTGTGACCCATACGACATCTGGTATAAACCACTTGATCAAGTCTAGTTTTAAAATTGTGAAAAAATCTGTTTGTAATTTCTGGATGAATTCCATACAATTTATTAGTCTTGTACATATTCCACTCTTCTTGCCACTTATTTAAAATATATCGATTAATAATCGGTCTGATGTCTGAAGGAGGAATTTGACATTCATTAACCTCCTGATTAAGAGCGTCCTTAGCAGCTGCATCAGCTCGTTCATTTCCTGAAAGTCCCACATGTCCTGGAACCCAGCAGAAGATGATACTGAAGAACTGATTTAATAGATAATCCACTTTTGTTAAGATGCAGTCCACTAAAGGATGATCAGTTTTTAAAGTGTCCAATGCTTGAAGACAAGATTTCGAGTCTGTAAAAACTATAGAATTTTTTTGTTGTGTATTTTCAATATGTTCCAAAGCCAAAAGTAAAGCACGTGCTTCAGCAGAAAAAATTGAGCATTGTTTTGGAATACGTATTCCATAGCGTTGATGTCCAGTCACCATTGCTGCTGTTACACTATTTTCCACCTTCGAACCATCTGTGAATATAGGTATATGAAAAGGGAATTGGTTTCTTATGTCCAAATATTGCTGTCTATATACATTTGGATGAGTCACTCCTTTCCTCTGATGAGCCAAATCCAAATTGATATTAGGCTTCTTTAATTTCCAGGGAGATATAGAATTAAATTGTATTTGACTTAAAATGTTCAAATTTGTATTTAAGTTCTCCAAGTGTGGTTTAATACGTATACCAAAGGATCTGATGCTTTTAGGTTTGCTCTCATACAAAGGAGTAAATTGTGGGTTGAAGACTGTAGAATAGGCAGGATTGGTTTTATTTGCCTTTATTTTGACAGCATATTGGAGTGAGAGCTTCAATCGTCTATTTTGAAGGGAAGGTTCATTGGCTTCAATGTACAAACTTTGCACTGGCAAAGTTCTAAATGCTCCCAAGGCAAGTCGTAAGCCCTGATGATGTACTGAGTCAAGCATCTGCTTATATGATTTTCTGGCAGAGTCATATATTATGCTTCCATAGTCCAGACGGGAACGAATTAGTGTTCTATAGAGTGTCAAAAGAACAATGTAATCTGCTCCCCATTTTGTTTTTGCCAATACTTTCATTATATTCATAGCTTTAAGACACTTGTTTTTTAGTAATTTCAAATGAGGGATGAAAGTCATTTTGTTGTCAAATAGAAGTCCCAAGTACTTGATTTCCTTAACAACATTAATCGGTTCTCTATTAATGAAGAGTTCTGGATCATGATGAAGGGATCGCTGGATACAGAAGTGGGTACAAACAGTTTTTGATTTAGAGAACTTGAATCCATTTTCAACCGACCACTGATATATTTTCTCGATACATAACTGCAGTTTCCTTTCAATTGTATTCATGTTCTTCCCTCTATAACAGATACAGAGATCATCCACATATAGGCTGCAGAATATATTAGAGCCGATGATACTCTCAATGCTGTTTATTTTAATGCTAAAAAGAGTGACAGAGAGAATGCTTCCTTGAGGAACTCCAAGTTCTTGTTTGTGGATATCCGACAAGGTGTTTCCTACTTGGACTTTAAAATATCTGCTAGCCAAAAAGTTTGAAATGAAGATGGGTAATCGCCCTCGAAAACCCATGTGGTAAAGATCTTTCAAGATTCCATATCTCCATGTTGTATCATATGCTTTTTCCAAGTCAAAAAAGACAGCGACCACATGTTCTTTTCTAATGAAACCATCTCTGATATAAGTTTCCAGTCGGATTAATTGATCCAAAGTGCACTTTCCACGTCTAAAGCCACATTGATAATCACTTATTTGTTTCTTCGATTCCAGTGTCCAAACAAGTCGATTATTTACCATTCTCTCCATTGTTTTACAGAGGCAACTGGTAAGAGCAATTGGACGATAGTTATTTGGATCTGTATGGTCTTTTCCTGGTTTAGGTATTGGGATTACGGTTGCTTCTTTCCAAGAGGACGGTATTTGTCCAGAAGACCAGACAAGATTAAAGTTATCCAAAAGAAGAGATAATATACTTTGGGGTAAGTGCTTTAAAAATTGATAATGAATTTTGTCTGGACCAACAGCAGTGTCATGTGAGCATTTTAAGGAGTGTATTAATTCTTCTATCTTAAAAAGTTGATTATATACTTCTTTGTTATCTGAACAGAAGTTCAATTTTTTCCTTTCCTGCGGTGTTCGTATTAACTGGAATTCGGGGAGGCAGTTTTCTATTGACGAATTCTTTTCAAAAGATTCTGCTAATGTATTTGCTATATCCATTTCCTTTGTCTGAAGAATATCCCGTTTTTTTATATGTTGTATATAAGACCCATTTCCAATGCCCTTCATTTTGCGAATCATGTTCCAGATCCTCTTCATGGGAGTATAACATGTTAAACTTGATACAAATTGTCTCCAGCTCTGTTTTTTTGCTTCATTTATAGTTCTGCGAGCTTGAGCTCTACAAATTTTAAAAAGTGTAAAATTAGTCGTTGATGGCTGTCTATTAAAAAGTCTTTCCGCCTTTTTCCGTGCCCCAATAGCTTTTTTACACTGCTCATTAAACCAAGGGTTAGTCTTACAGTGTGATTTAGAGGACGTCTTTGGAATTGTTTCATTTGCAATATCAATTAACTGTTCAGCAAAAGTTTCTATAGAGTTCTGATTATCTTGAGTTGCTGAAATAAATTTTTCATAACACATGATTTCAAAAGAAGGCCAATCTGCTTTCTTAAGTAGCCATCTTGAAGGTCTTTGTTGGACATCCGATTTTGTAAATGAAGTAATAAGTGGAAAGTGGTCACTCCCACATAAATCATCCCAGACCCTCCATGTACAATCTAAAAACATTTCAGCACTGCAAATAGTCAAATCAATTGCAGAATAAGTGCCATGACCTGGATGAAGGTAGGTTTTTGTTCCATCATTTAGTAAACACAAATCATTATTATGTATAAAATCTTCCACTCTCTTTCCTTTAACATCACATCGATCTTCTCCCCATAAAGGATTATGACTGTTAAAATCACCCATAAGTATAAATGGAGTCGGCAATTGTGCTACAAGTTTATCCAATTCTTGCGTTGTAATAGCTTTACTGGGAGGTATGTAGATAGAGCATAGTGTAATGACTCTATGAAGGGTGATTCGTACTGCTATTGCTTGTATTTGGGTATCCAGTACAATATGACTGTGGATTATATCCTTTTTAACCAAAATGGCTGATCCACCAGAGGGTCTTTGTACATTTGGTCCATATACACTAAACATCTTAAAATTTTTAACAGTCAAGGGATCATTTGGAGATAAATGGGTCTCTTGAATACAATAAGCAAGGGGATTTAAAGCAGCTGTTAAACGTTGTAACTCCGCAAAGTTAGCTTTTAAACCCCGACAATTCCATTGAATTATATGGTTACCTATCTTCAAGTGGGGAAGATAGGTACAGGTCCTTTATTCTTGCACTTTGGAGAAAGGCTACGACTTCGACTAGTCATAGGTTCTGACATTTCAACATCTTTTGGATTATCATGTTTTTTAGTTCTATTTTTTTCTTGACTTGATTGTCGAGTTACTGTGCTTTGAGATTTCTTTTTCTCTCTGGATTCTCTTTGTTCCAACTGGATGTCTTGAGTCGGATTAGTTTGGATATATACATTCTTGCTTTTTTGTGAAGACAAGTTCTTATTACTGCTTACAACTTGAGGTTTGTCTGTAGATATCCAAGTCAGTTCTGTCTGAGTACTAATTTCCCGTATGTTTGGTTTAACCACATCAGAATAGGATTTATTCAATGTGAAGGCAGGGAAACCTTCAACAATTTTGCGAGCTTCAGGATAGCTCACCTTCTTTGTGTGTTTAATTTTTTGTATTTCCTTTTCTTTAATCCAGGCAGGGCATTTCTTTGATGAAGCTGCATGATCACCAAGACAGTTTTTACATTTAGCGAGATTAGTACAGTTTGTTTCATGATCATCCTTACCACAATTGTGGCAAACAGCCTTATTTTTGCATCCAGCAGAACCATGTCCAAATTTTTGACATTTATAACATCTCAACGGGTTCGGTATGTAGATATCCACAGTGACACTTAGATATCCTATTTGAATTCTCTCTGGCGGATGAGGTCTGTTAAAAGTCAGAATGTATGTTCCTGTTGGAATTATTTGTCCATCTTTTTTGATGCTTATTCTTTTGACATCAATCACACCCATATGATTTAGTTCTGAGGTTATATCAGCTTCGTCCATGTCTTGCAATTCTCTGGTGCGGATCACTCCTTTGCTGTTATTCAGAGAAGGGTGACAGAATGCTTTCATAGTGACTCCTGCCAGATTTGTTGCTCGTAATAAGTTCTCTGAGTTTGCTTTCCGAACACATTCCACCAAAATTTGTCCCGATCGCAGCTTTTTGATATCTTTGACTGTTCCTGCTATTCCTGTGACTCCTTTCTGAATAGCAAAAGGAGACAGTTTAGTGAGGGGGCTATCAATTGATAGAGACTCAAGTAATATAAATCTTTGCCAATTTTCATTTTTTGAAGTAAAGATAAGATTAGTGGTTAGTTCAACTTCCAAGTCTTGATCCAGTATCCGTTTTTTGGTGTTTTGTTTATTTGCCATGTTAGAAAGAATTGGTTCATCATCTCTGCTCCTCACCCACCTCGGAGTCCTACAAGGGGATGTACAGTGCCGCGGAAATCCACCGGATGTACACCAAGGATACAGTAATGATATACTTGAGCATATAAACACAAGATTTATACTACTCAATTGACCCTACGCCAGTGCCTTCTGGAAGTGGTGATAACTACATAGTTGAGTGTGATTCAAAGCCAAATCCAGGGCAAATCCTGACAAGCCGATTGGTTAGAATGGGCCATTCCAACCTCTCGTCTAAATGAAGTAGGAGCCAAAGTGATGTGTTGGAAATATGGCGGCCGCAGCAAGCCAAAATCCTCAAGCACCAGGATCTCTTCCTCCACTGACACGAGTCGCAACCCACGGCACACAAGCTGCCCCATTTGTCGCCTCTTACGATCAGCAAGGGGGTGCTAGGGACCTATTCTACCCCGGGTCCCCACGGGGGGTTACTTACTACAAAATAAATTCGTAAGACTGTAAGCAAGCATGTGCAAACAAATGCTCGCGCAACCGCGGTGATCTTGCATCCGTTGCTATAGCGACTGACACGTGAGACTGCGTGCTGCACAGAGCGGGACACGGGACAAGCGGGATTTAAAACAGACAACAAAACGGTACGTTATACACTACAGTACATGCTTTACTATCACTATAAAGTAATTAATTTGTTGACTAGATGCTGTATTAATGCAATCGAGGCTGATGCTAACATTAGCACCTCAAGCAGATAAAACAATGCAAGTCTGACAAAAACACATGCAAGTCTGACCCAAACGTTTAATGCCACGTTTGTTACCATCTATTTGCATTCTTTTATATCCGTCTGGACACTTTTATGCAGCGAAGTGCCATATTTGAAGCTAGTGACATGAGGAATCAAACTGTATCCTCATGCAGCCGACAGAAACATAAACAAATAAGAAACTCATTCGTGTTTTTTTAACATCACTGTAGCATATTTTGATTTGATGACCATCAAGTGTTCTACAGTAGAAGCAAATAAAGTTTGAAATATACATATAATATACATAACTGTGTCTAATTTCAATGATATGACTGTGTCCTGCAGCCCATACGTTCTGAACATTACGGCTACAATGTTTGGCTATCCCATGGATGGGGTCTTGCTCCGCCACAATTTATGGTGTCATTGTCCAATATGCCAATGTTAAACTTCAGCAATTCCTCTGATCCATTCCCTTTGTTAAAATGAACGGTCGCTCAGGCACACTTCAGTCAAGTAGGTCAGCTACGTTAATATTGAGGAAGGTCTGTAGTTGAATAGGTTAGGATAGCTAAGTTACTTTATCGGGTTAATTGCGAGTGAGCTGTATATTATGGTAACTGAGGAGTGACATAGAAGAATAATGAGTATTTACTTTTTTATATGTGAGTTTGTTATTTTGGGACACCTACTGCCCACAGCCCTGATAGCTAAATCATATAACATTTTTCAGATGAGTCTACTAAACTGGTTGGTGAAGAGAAAGGCAGATGGGGACCATGGAGGAGCTGAGGTTAGCTGGCATGTCCAGAGGGCCCCAGAGGCTTTGTCACTTTGTGGGGCTTCAGTGTCACATGAACCTTCACAAATAATTCTAATATGATGATATGTGATGTTCTTTTTATTTTTTTATATATTTTTTTAAGATTATTTGATTAATAAGTAAAAAAATAACAATGTAATAATATTTCACACTATACGGCTACTGTTTTTTACATTCTAAAAATTATTCCGGAGGTGCATGCCCCCAGACCCCCCGCACGCGGCTTGGTAACAACCTCCGGCACGTAACAGCACCGCTGCTGGAAAATTTTCTAGGGGAAACACTGGTAATGGATCATAAACTTTTGCTGGATAAATTGAAATGTCAAATGTACTTCTTACTGTGTGCAGTGGTTTAAAAGTTATCTGTTTAATATGTGACAATATGTGTTATTATGGAAGTTATTCAGATTTTAAAGAGTAGTGTGGTGTTCCTCGAGGAAGTTGTTTAGGACTATTATTATCATAATTATTTTAGCAATGATCTTTCTCCTGTTTTAAAGTGTGCACGGACAGTCATGTATTTTGTTTTGAAAACCACTGCACAACAATGGACTATAATATATTGAGGAATGAATATATGGAATGATTTACTAGCAGATATTACATATTTTAAGAAGTAAAATGAGTTTTAAAAGGAAGGAACATTTAATGGGATTGGGTTTCATTTTATTGTTGTTGATTTAATTAGGGCCCGAGCACTGATGGTGGTCTACATGCCAATATTTATTTAGTTATAGTGCCACCTGTGGGCAACTCCTCATTAAGATTGAACCAGAACAACATATTGGGTCAGTCTAATCTTAAGCCTTATGGATGTTAAATTTCAAAGATCTTGAGTTTTGTTGAATGGCGTGTCCGTGGCATCCTGAAAAAGTCTGATGTTTTGCCAAAATTTTAGTTAGTCATAGTGCTACCAGCTGGTAGCAGGGAGTGTGGCAAATACCAATGATTGATGTAGTCCTCCTATTTTATACACTTAAATGCATATTGCCATGCTCTGTGTTCCTAAAGCCCACAAGGTGGTGGTGGCACGGGTGCGAGGACCCTTTCAATGTAGTTTTGTATTTTTTACTTTTTGGGACCTCAGGAAGAGTAGTCACTGCCTAGGTGTTGGCTAATGGGGATCCAAAGAAACAAATAAACTTAGATCATAGATGGGAAAGGGCATTCACGGTAATACAGGCAATTTAACTAAGGAAAACTATGTTTTAGTTTTTTTTTACAATTATAACATCTCTGCTTTTTTTTAGGTGTCCTCAATGTGTACCCATAAATATATGTGTCAAATGTGCTGTAAATATCTCATTTTGTTTTGAAGTTATAGCCACTTGTATTTATGAAAGCATGGGCTGCATTGATTGGATTTTTTTGCCACTTCCAAAATGTTGGCTTTTGGTCATTATTGTTTAGCTATTGACCTAGGTATTCTTAACAGTTTGTCCAATCAAAACAAAACCACATCAACAAATTCAGAAACATTTGCAAAGGTTGTATCATGTTTGGTATCATTGGACTCAGCAAGGATTCATAAGTCTAAGGAGGTGAATGCTGTGAAAAACGCTGGCTTGAAATTTCTCAGGCTCCTTCAGGGCATTGTGGCAATGACGTATACAGTTTTTGAGATACACCAATATCCTCAGACTATTATGCACGGGCGTCGGAAGCAAAAAAAATGTGGGTGGGTCCTCAGAAATGTTTTAATGGAGTAGATGCCGTTACATTAAGTACAAATATACCGTTTTGCTTGCTAAACGTATAGATTGGAAAGACAAAATTACGGAAATCGCCATATCATTGAGAGCGTCAGTAGTGTAGGGGTAAGACGCACGCACGGCATCTAGTTTTGACACAAATCGACCCGCGGTTCGAGTCCGCCTTTCGCCGAACTCAACCTTCTCCCTTTTCCCATCACATATCAGATCGGAAAAGCATTTATTTTCAATAAAAATTAAGAAAATATTAGAAAAGTGGAAATAAAGCATCTAACATGTGATTAATAATAAGTGTTTATCGATTAGGGGTAGGTAAACAGACATGTGCTGATTTTCATGTGATCTCAGACTGAGCTCATGCACATGTGACCTGAATTTGGTGAAAATATCTCATTCCGTTCACAAGTTATACCCATTTTAGTAAAAGAGGTCCCAGTCACATTTTGGCTCCTCTTAGCGACCATGAATCAAAATGTAATTTTTTTTGATAATTATTGATATTCACTCTCCAGAGAACATTTCTGCAGTGGTTTGGTTCCGATCAGGAAAATAACCTGGGAGTCATTTGCAAAAGTAGGTTTTACAAAAAACCTAAAATATCTAGAAATTGGCGCCTGAAGGGCAAGCAAATCCGAGGCATGTATTTTGTCCGTCTTGAGCCAAGGATTCCAGCCATATATACACTCGAGGCTACGCCTTACAGAGTTATGAGCCATTTCGTACTTTTGATCGCTGTAGCGCCCGTCAGGCCGATCGGGGCGGGCCTCGGTGAGACGTCTGTAGCCGTTGTGAGTACTACCAGCCCTGAAAGTTTCAAGTCTCTAAGACCGCTCAGTTTTAGCTGGAGAATGATGCATCATGGGAAAATGAACAATTACAATAGGGTTTCAGCCTGACACCTGACTTTGATTGGATTTTACTACCCCTTACTATCAATATTTTGACATTTGGGCCCACCTACTTGACTATCAACCTATGTTTCTGAACTTCTGACGCTGGTTTCGTCTCGATCGGACTAGCGGTTTCGAAGATATCAGCTGATTTTTTTTTTTTTTTTAAGCGCTAAATTACAACACTGCACAAACCATACACTGAAACCTGGCAAGTTTGGTATCGTTGGACTCGACAAGGATTCAGGAGACAAAAAAAGTTACTCCCATGAAAATAAGTCAATCTCACCCAAAGTTATAAGTGTTTAAAAAAAGAAACTCCACTAGGTGGCGCTGTTTTGAAACTTCTCAGGCTCTTTCAGGGCATCGAGCTGATGACCCATACTGAGTTTCGTAACAATCCGTTCATGTGTTCATAAATTACAGCATTTTAGCACATAATTCAAAATGTTGTTTCTAGCCCTTAAAGGGTTAGTTCACCCAAAATTGAAAATAAAGTCAGTAATTACTCACCCTCATGTTGTTCCAACCATGTAAGACCTTCGTTCATCTTCGGAACATAATTTAGTATATTTTTGATGAAATCTGAGAGCTGTCTCACTCCTCCATAGGCTTTCAGAGGGAATGAAACTTGATGGCCCAGAATAGTAAGTAAAAACGTAATTTAAGGAGTCCAAATGACTACAGTGGCTCTGTATTAAGTCTATCATGCGACGAAAATACTTTTTGAGCGGAAAAACAACAAAAATAACGACTTTATCCCACTATTATTGTTGTTCAATTTGAGCCTCTGACGAGAGTTCGCGGGAGTGCCACGACGCATGCGCGAGAACTGAGATTAGTAGTAGTAGAATCTACTACTACTACTATACTAAATTATGTTCCGAAGATGAACGAAGGTCTTACATGGTTGGAACAACATGAGGGTGAGTAATTACTGACTTTATTTTCAATTTTGGGTGAACTAACCCTTTAAGGTTCAAAAGCTATTAGCATAAACATGAGTACAAATTTGGACAGGTGGTGGCGCTAGAAGGATTGAGTTAGAGACACCAAAATTGCTATGGTGACAGATCAGACTGTCCTCTATTAGTGTGCCAAATTTCACAACTTTTTACCATACGGTTCTATGGGCTGCCATAGACTCCCATGGCGGAAGAAGAAGAATACGGGAACGGTTTCAATAGGTGCCATTTATCGGCCAAGAATGATATGTTGGCAATATATTGTGCATCCCTACTTCGGAATAAATAACCCTATTACAGACATTACGCGTAGGTCAGGGGAAAATATTAAATGCACATTTGTTCACAGACATGCCAATATCTATTAATCTATTACTAGTTGAAAAATCAGAAAACTTTAAGATTTATATATTTCACCTTGCCCTTGTGTGTCTCCTGTAACCAGCAGCGTAAGCGAATGAGACAGCTCTCCTGGAGGGGTGTGAGGTCACCCAGGTAACGTTTGATGTAGTCTGCATCCAGTTTATCTAAAAATTTAAATTGAAACCATTTACATCCACTATACCTTAAACAAAATTGCTAATATGAAAAGTTAAGCAAAGTGTGATAGTTTTTTATAAACAGAAGCCTGCTTCATTTGTTGTATAGATGCATTTTTCTTGTGGATTGTTAGAGACAAAGAACAAAAGAGGAGCAAAGAATACAATGTTCTAATATCAAGTACAAAAGGTCCCCAGAGTGGCAACAGTGTAAATACTAACCATCTGGACTGGCTACCAAGGTGTCGTTTAGGCTGCCAGGAGGACTGCTGCCCTCTTTACACACTTTAATCTCATTCATGCTTTCAGGAGGGGCTTCAATGGTGATTGTGGGAGTGATAGGCAACACAGGGTGAACAACTGACACCATAGGTTTTGTGGGTGATGGTAGGCAAACGTTCCATCGAGGTACATAGGTGACCCCTTCTTCCTCCAGCTCCCTCAGATAGTATTCAATAATCTCCTTACCCTATAGAGAGATAAGAACATGTCGTTTACATTTGAGAAAGGCGACTACAACTATATAAGGGTACATTTTCTTTGGATGAACTGTACCTAAACATAATATTGATATGACATTTTTGAAAATGTCCTCACTAATATGCCAAAAACTGATTTGTGAGAACATCTGAAGTGGTCCTCATGTGAAATGCTCATAAATCGATAAAATGTGTGAGGGATTTAGCAAATTATCAACTATTGCCAACTAAAAAATAAAACCAACATGTATGTTTTTTGAAGGCAGTGTTGGTTGTGGCTTTACACCTTCTTGATGCTGCTGGCATACTGTTTCATGGCGATCTTCTCTACTGTACTCTCAAAACCAAAGAAAGATTTGATGTCCAGACTGGCAGATTGTTCAAAACACGTCCATTCTTCATTTTCTGGGTGAACCTAACATTGGACAACAGACATGCCAGTAAATTGCCAATAAACACAATGATGAAATATTTTACACAGTAATGGTTATAAACAAACTATGGCCATTTAATTTTTAATTGTTTTCAGTTTGAATTCCAAAATACCCACATGAAATCCAATTTGTGCAAGTTGTTTAAAATCTGATTAAAACACCTGACAGAAAATCAAAGTAGATTTTATTCAGATTCAGGATAAATGCATGTAATAACATCAATTTGTTAAATTGTCTATAGTTAAATTTTCACTCACTTTTCCTTCACAGTTTATTAGGGGTGTGGCGAGACATCTCACGAGACGAGACACGAGATTGGGTTCACGAGGAGATTTTTACATAGTATTTTTAAGAAATCCTCAATGATGAAATACATGAGTAGAAGAATTGTTTGCGGGTGCATTTGAAATGTTTTAACTGATGATGATCTTGTATTGAATGTAATTACAGTTCTACTTTCAGAGTATGAATTATCATATGCAGTAAAAAAACAACAAACACTGTAAAGTTTTTGCACAAACTCAACTGATTGGCTTCTCTCCTCTATATGATCATCTCTTCAGACCTTAGAACTGCACATGTATGGGATGATTTTAGACTCAAAATGATTGATAAATGCACACACAATTATCCATGAACTTGATAAATGTTGCAGACATGTTTTACTATCCACAAACAAATGCCTTTTAACTTGTGTGTGCAAAATACAGAATTACATGAATGTGCAGCGATTTGTACAAATAGAGACATAGTTGTGAATACAAAACTTCGATTTTGTATTCATGTAAGTCAGAATTTGTGCGTGCAAAGAGTAAGATGTGCATTTGTGGATCCGGCATGCATTCATTGACTCATTGAGTCGATCCCATTTGATTCATTTGGATTTTGAGACTTTCATTTTCGCCGGTTTGGCCTTGCACAAAAAAGACAATGGCACCGTGAGCGTTATTCTGCCTATAAGACGCATTATGTGTCCTCGTTATAAAGAAGAGGAAAACGCTTAACAGTAGGCTAGCATTAAAAAGGTAGGCTATTAATAAAGCATAGGCTACTTTGTATAAGCAAGCAGATTAAATCAGGTTATGAACACAACATTGTTCATCACAACAACAAAAAATCCCATAGAAAACCATTATAAAATGCTTAATATGCTATATATTGCATGTTCAATAAAGTGTATAGCCTACTTTTAACATCACCGTTTTACTGCAGGAAGCCACATTAAGCGTTTTCTTTTATAATAGACTTTTGGGTGAAAACGCTTACTATGTACATGATGAGCCCAGGATGCATTAATGCATTAAGAAGATAATTACAAGTATAAAAATAATAATTATTAAAAAAAAAAATTGAAATTGAAAAACGCATTAAGACCGTGCAAGACTAAACTCTTATTAATAAAGCATGTGCAAAAAAAGGCAGATGAGCCCAGAAAATAAATGCAAAGCGTTTATAATTACACATTTAAAGCATTTTCCTGCATGCTTAACGTGGCTTAATTACAAACAGGGATATTAAAAGAACAAATTCTGTACATACCTCACTAATAAAGAATAGGAGAGTAGCTATGTAGTACTCGCTGATTCATAACGCTTCGAAGCTTCATGATGCATTGTTTTGAAATCGGTCATCACTATAAGTCATTATTTAGGGTTTTTTTTGCAAACAAAAACTATTCTCGTCGCTTCATAAAGTTATCGTAGAACCACTGTAGTGAGATGGACTTTGTAACGTCTTTAGTACCTTTTATGGGTCTTGAGAGTGTAAAGTGCATTGTGCCAATGGAGGCCTTTCTGAGCCATTGGATTTCAACTAAAATATTTTCATTTGTGTTCCGAAGATGAACGGAGGTCTTACGGGTGTCGAACGACACGAGGGTAAGTAATTAATGACAGAATTTTCATTTTTGGGTGAACTAACCCTTTAAGTGTTTTTGGTTTGGCTTTGTTAATTCTCGCTGTAGTGAGTTCTAACAGGACAATGTATTTGAGTTCTAAGAGCCACAGTTTGGCTGCTGTAATTGTAGGCTCGTGCCAAATCTTGAAGATTATCTTTTTGGCTGCAGTTAGAGCAGTGTGAAGAATCCTGCGCTGGCTAATAGTCAGATCAAGATCTGCATCATCATTCAACAGACAGAGACTGGGATGTTTAAGGATAACCTTATCACATAGTTCTGTCACAACTTGAAAGACCTAACCCCAGAAGTTACCAATATGTTGACACTCATAAAACGTGCATATAGGTACCCACAGAATTTAAATTACAGAGTGAGCAGAAGGGGGTAGGCAAGCGCTTCATTTTGTGGAAGATATTTGGAGTAGCATAGGCCTTATGAAGCAGTTTACAGTGTATTAACTGATGGGCAAGATTTTTTTGACATCGTTGGTATAGCGTCCCATATCCAGTCCCAGTTTGGTTTGCAAGGAGCCAATTCCTTTTCCCATATTGTAGTAATAGGAAGCATACCACAGCCGTGCTTGAGCAGCCTGTTATAAATTAATGACACTGCTCCTCTCGCCTGCGAAAAGCTCACACAGTCCATCAGAGGGTGAGAATCCAAGTTACAGTTCCATGGTACTCCATAAGCGCGCATAGCGCTTCTCAACCGTAAGTACAGAAAATAAGAATGACCAGGAAGATTGTAACACTCTTTCAGATCTTGAAAGGACCTTAAGCCCTGATTGTCGAATAAATCACGCAGAGTATGTACACCTTGATCCGACCAACGGTCTGTTGTCGGATTGTAAATTATGATTATGCCAAATCGGAGATTCAGATGTGAATTGGACAAACTTCCCATGAATTTGCACACCTCATGATTTTAAGAAAATTGCACACAATTGTATTCCCAAACTTCAGGTCTTTTTTTGATAAACCCGTGAATAAAATATCCTGGAGCCGATGCGGGAGCACAGCTGACGCTTCCACGTCCACATCCCTCCAGGCGATCTGTGAGTCAACCTTTAACCAAGTCTTTAGAGAGCGCAGCTGACATGCCCAAAAGTACAATTGTAAGTTTGGTAGTGACAAGCCTCCTTTGTCATATCTTCTCTGCAATGTAGAGAGTTTGATTCTGTCATTTCTTGTTCCAAATGATATTTGTAATCAAGGAATTAATTTCTTTAAAAAAGGTTCTATGGGGAGATAACGGGATCATAGAAAATAGAAATAAAAGTCGAGGGAGGATATTCATGCAGTGAGGCTAGAATAACGTACCATCTTTGTAAATATTGTCTGATAGTAGTAAATAAAGAATTATAATTTTCCTTAGAAATAGTCTGGAGTGAGGAAAAATTGTCTGATAGTAAATAAAGAATTATAATTTTCCTTAGAAATAGTCTGGAGTGAGGAAAAAAATCTGAATTCCTAAATATTTAAATGTCTTACTAATTGGGATCAGGGAGGATGCTAATGCAATATTGGTCGACAAGGGTTTAATACAGATTTTCCCCAGTTGATTCCCCAGTTGATGACGCTAAAGTCATTAAATATTTTAAGACACTGAGGTAGAGATGAGGAAACATTAGACATGTAGAGAAGGATATCATCCGCGAAAAGAGAGATCGAATGCTTGGAGTCACCTAGAGTAATCGGAGAGATAATAAGGCCCTGCTGAATTGCTTGCGCTAAGGGCTCTAATGAAATGGCGAATAACAGGGGCGATAAGGGGCAGCCCTGACAAGTGCCTCCATTCAACAGGATTACATCCGAACGGCACAACCCCGTTGAGACCCGTGCAGAAGAATAAACATTGGCCTCAATAACTGCCATTAAGGATAATGCAGAGGTTCTTCACACAGCTCCATGTGATGTAAACAGGATTGAAGTTAAGAAGTTATTGAGGCCAAGGCCTCATTGCGTTTCATTATTAGTTTACCTGGCCGCTCTCCATTAAAATAATAATTTTGTTTGGTACGGTGTATCAAATTCTACCCTTTTTAGTAGAATTTCCTTATAATCAGTTTTTAAATTCCTCAAGATTCTGCTTTTCTGTTCCGTAAAAGTTTTTTTAAGTCTCTACTAGGGGTGTAACGGTACACGTATTCGTATTGAACCGTTTCGGTACAGGGCTTTCGGTACGGTGCACGCGTGTACCGAACAGTTATGAATTGTATGAACTGTTATGAATGTAATCTTTAACAGTTAACAGTCGGCTTGTTGTAAGCACGGAACACACTTCAATCCGAGTTCCCACACGAACATATTAAGTATTCAGTCCATTTTATCACGAAATTCAAACAATAAATGCCATTTTAACGCTCTTTAATGTGACTTGACTGATAGACGCGTATCAGTTCAACTGAAAGCGGCAGCGCGCGGGTCAATGCGATTATAGACGCATATCAGTTCAACTTACAGGCAGCGCGCGAGTCAATGCGATCATCTCTTCCTAAAGAATAAACATAAATTAATTCATCTTAAGGTATGTTGAGGATACATTACAACTTACTGAAATGTATCATATGTCGTGTAATCGCTCCATCTGCGTTTCAACCGCGGAAAGACTGCTTGTAAACAAAGTCATGCAGAATCACGTTTACTCAGAAGTCATTCAGTGTCCACAGCTGTTAGCTCATTAGAGAAATCAACTCTTTCACTGAACATGCACTATATTAGCCGTGGCACTCCCGCAAACTCTCGTCAGAGAGTATATAGTGGGATAAATAGTGGGATAAAGTCGTTATTTTTGTTGTTTTTCCGCTCAAAAAGTATTTTCGACGCATGATAGACTTAATACAGAGCCACTGTAGTCATTTGGACTCCTTAAATGACGTTTTTACTTACTATTCTGGGCCATCAAGTTTCATTCCCTCTGAAAGCCTATGGAGGAGTGAGACAGCTCTCAGATTTCATCAAAAATATACTAAATTATGTTCCGAAGATGAACGAAGGTCTTACATGGTTGGAACAACATGAGGGTGAGTAATTACTGACAGAATTTTCAATTTTGGGTGAACTAACCCTTTAATGTATGTTTAAATAAACCTGTCATGAAAATTACAGCCACTAAATGATTATATTTCAACAACGAATAAAAATAATTAGATTTAGAAGTTAATGCAAAAACTGCCTTATGTGAAGCTTATGAGTGTTGATTATTATATCTAAAAATAAATAGCAACTGAATTTAGGC
The DNA here is from genome assembly GCA_023566225.1 of Romanogobio albipinnatus. Lineage (NCBI taxonomy): Eukaryota > Metazoa > Chordata > Actinopteri > Cypriniformes > Gobionidae > Romanogobio > Romanogobio albipinnatus. The sequence continues at coordinate 30,975,512 of CM042250.1, read as the reverse complement.
TAATAGTTTGGGCTCTGTTGTTAATCTTTTAATAGCTATATGTAAGTAAGGGCTCCCTATATAGTTTACAGCATTATCTTTAAGAAACTTTTAGTTATAATTTAATTAATTTAAGGACAGACACAATTTTTTTCATTAAACCACTGTTGAATAAAAATGAATAAAAAGCAATTTTGTAAAACTGCTGTACCGAATCCATACCGAACCGGGACTTCAAAACCGAGGTACGTACCGGACCGTCAGTTCTGTGTACCGTTACACCCCTCAGTCTCTACACATTTAATCTGAGCCTCCAGACGAGTTAATTGTTTTACCCTGGTTTCCTCTCAAGAAACACTTGGTTGTTTCCCATAAGGTTTGTGGATTAGTAGCCGAGCTCGAGTTTTCTATTAGAAACTGAGATAATTTAGAACCTAATTATTTCACACAATCTTCATTTTGCAAAAGAGTTGTATTCATACCCCACCTTTTTGAGTTTAGGGGATTATCGGAGGGGATAGATTACAAATCACAGCGGAGTAATCTGAAATCAGTATGGGTAGAATATCAATATGGTTTACACCTTGGGTGAGGGATTTAGAAATCCGGATGCAATCTAACCTCGAGAAAGATTTGTGGCATGCTGAATAAAAAGTGTAGTCTCTACAGTTCTCATTCTTCATTCTCCAGATATCGCATAAATCGTTATCAGCAATGAGCTCATTTAATGACTACGAAGCCTGATCGCCGTGAACCGAGGGAAGGGATCTATCAATTAAGAGATTACAAACTGCATTAGCATCCATACCTATGACCAAATTGTAGTCGACAAAGTTAAGGAGGAATTTGGTGAGAGATGGAAAAAAGTCTACCTCATAATTATTAGGGGAGTATACTGAGAAGAGAACCATTTTTAAATTATTCCATGAACCTGAAGCATATGTAAACTGCCCGTTTTCGTCCCCTCCCGTTTTCTCTACTAGAAACAGGAATCCGAAACTGTTCTGAAGTGTAATAACTCCTCTTGAAGCACTATTATGCGATGAAGAGGCTATCAGTTTAAAATGTCTATTCTGAAAGTGGGTAACGTCAGAAGCCTTGAGATGCGATTCTTGTATTAAGGCAATGTCAGCTCGTTTGCGATGCAGATAGTCTAGACATTTGGATCTTTTTATGGGAGAGTTTAGAACATTGACGTTCCACAATATCACATAAAAGTCCCTCATTCTGTCACAATATAATTAAACGTGGGACAGAAGTACCCATAGTAACCAAACGCATCGATGAGAATTTCACCCCCATGAAACACATAAATAGAGATATAACAAAAACAGCAAACCCTGGTAGTTTTAACATTATAATAGTTAAAACAGCAAAGAAATTCCCCCAAAAAAAGACTATCGGCAGCTTGAAAATAAATCTACTCGAGGCCATGCACTCAGATTTGAGGGGTAACAGTTACTCAGACATCAGCATCTCTCGCCAGAGTGTCCATCACTGCGAAAATTAAACCTATATCCCTATTCAAGTGCTATAATATATAACCAAGAGGGCCGAATTTACTCTTCAGACATCCCTGTAGGTTCAGTGATATCCCTCTCCGTAGTGGTGCTCAGAGACAAGATGAAAAGTTCCAGGTCTCCGGGGGTTTTGAAAAGCAAGTGCTCCTGGCTGTTACGCACTTTAAAGGAGAACTCCGGTGAATTTTTAAATTAATCTTGATCGTTCTACCTTTGTAAGTACCGTCTATAGAAAAAAAACGAACCGGATTGGGGATTGGGATAGTCCAGGGGGGAGGAGCATCGTGTGTGTGAAGAGTGATGATCGGCTCACAAGTGAAGAAGAAATGGTTCGTAACGCTCCTCCCCCCTGGACTATTTACATTTTACCGGATACAACTGAGTTCCCAAGGGACTTCAGCGCGAGACTACTGCTGCCGTCTAAAACACCATCTCGGTGAGTTTAAACAATGGCTAAGTTGCTAAACGCATCTCGTTGTCACGTAAGGGCCCTGTTCACGTTGGACAGACATTTTAATTGCATTTTGTGTCTGTTAAGAGGCACAAAGACACTCTTTATGTATATGCCCCCATAGCTGCCGTGTTTTCTGAGTGGGAGCTCTGGGAATTAACTGTAACATCTATGTGTTGCAAGCACCAATCCGGTTCGTTATTTTTTCTATAGACAGTACTCACAAAGATATAACGATCAAGATTAACTTAAAAATTCACCGGAGTTCTCCTTTAAGTTTATTAACCAGAATAAGCCAATAATTAAGCCTAACTACCATTAATACAGTACTAATAAATGCAATATGACCTCCTATTCTGAAGTGAAGGTTTTATCCTCATTAATCATGTCACTTACTGAGTGATATTCAAGTTTATTAACCAGAATAAGCCAATAATTAAGCCTAACTACCATTAATACAGTACTAATAAAGGCAATTTGACACCTTATTCTGAAGTGAAAAGTTTTATCCTCATTAATCATGGCACTTGAGTAATATTCAAGTTTATTAACCAGAATAAGCCAATAATTAAGCCTAACTACCATTAATACAGTACCAATAAAGGCAATTTGACCCCCTATTCTGAAGTGAACGTTTTATTTTAGCAATTTATAACAGCAAAATCAGCAGTAATTAAACATAATTACTAGCTTATTGTTCAGTTAACTAAACAGAATGGCACAGAAATATAATTACATCGCTACAGAAAAATAATATATGGCTTATTAAGCTGTAAATAATGGCCAATATACCCTTACTGTAATGTTAAGTTAATCATTAATAACTATTGTGTTCATGCTTAACTAATGCATAATTGTGAACAAGCAAATCATTAATTACTAGTTTAACTAATGCATAATTACGGACCCTTAAAATGTAAAGCTAATCATTAATTACTAGTGTGTTCCTGCTTAACTAATGCTTAGTTGTGAACAAGTTAATCCTTAATTAATGCTTAACTAATGCATTATTCTGGACCCTTAAAATAAAGAGTTACTGACAAGTTTTCACTAAACTACAGGTCATTTTCTGAAGAGAATCAGATTAGACATAATTTACAAAGAGGCTGCAGATTGTGCATCATGTGTGTTTTCTTTAATTTGCAAAAAGCACAACAATTTGTTTTTATTGTGACTGCACACACAAAAAAATAGAAACTTAACAGATTATAATAATGTATAACACTTGCCTGAACGATAAAAAGTTATCTGAGTCTCTTTGGCACTGATACGAAAAAAAGAGAGCCAATCGCGCTGGCGCGACCGCCGACTTGAGAGGGTTAAGTTTGTTCACGTGCTTGTTCTTCGGACAAGTAAATTTGTCATTCACTTGTCCGAGTAAAATATGTGCTTGTCCGGAAATGTAATTTTTGTTGTTGTTGTTGTTGTAAATATAATTTATTCTGAAAAAATATTCTGTCCAGTGTTCAATCAGCTTTGACATATTTAAATCTGCACATTTATGATATTTTTACCTTTTTATAAAAGGGCATTTTTTCCATAATCTTATTAAATATAGGCTATGCTTCAGCTTTCATTTTATATTTTTAAACTATAGGGCTGTTACCAATTAAATTAAATAATTTACACTGAAAAATTACAACTGCATTAAATAATGTTATGAGATTATTTTTGAATATACAAATAAGAAATGTTGGAAAGAATGTTTAAAAATGAAACTAAACCACCAGTAGGTGGCGCAGGTGACCGTCTTAATGTGCGAGTCAAGAGTCGATTCAGTGAAACGGCTGATTGATTCAAAAATATGGCAGTCGTTTATGAACAGGTCATTGAATCTTTGATTCAACCGATTCATTCAAACGCTGAAACATTCAGTAACACACTGTTGCTGAGAGATGCGTTATGGTTCTGCAGGGATCTTTGTTTGGAACTATTTTCGCTGCTGAAATAGAACAAAAACAGTCAATATTGCATCTAAAACAGGGGTCTCAAACTCGCGACCCGCAGGAGGATATTTTGTGGCCCCCTTCTTGACATCAAAGTTTAGTGTTAGTGCGGCCCGCGCGTTGCTCTGAAAAGCACCTTGTTGCTGAATCGTTGCGTGAGCAGCGCTTGCTGCCTCCTTTGTGTGTGTGTGTGTGTGTGCGTGCGAGAGAGAGAGAGTAGGCTCGCCCCTCCCTCGGGCAGTATATTTGGTTGACACCGCGTGATTGACAGGAACAGGCGAACGAAGCTGATCAGACAGTTGAAACGAATGTGGTCTAACAGCGCTCGTCAATGTCAAAATGATTGAGATGGCCAATCAAATCAAAGTAGGCGGGGTTTAGGTTCTCTTTTGGCTCGTGCACATTGCACAGTCTTCATACACGGACGAGCAATCTATCGCTTAATCCCGTTGCAGAGAGAGACTCTATTCTTTCTGGTGAAATCATAAAACAAAATGCAAACGTGTCCATGGTCTTATTATACAATCATTGATGGACATCTTTGATTTTAATAAAGAAAAACTACATGAGGGCAGATTAGAACCCGGAACCTTTGACACTGTTGACAAAAATTCTACCACCAGACCACAGGAGAATTCTAAAGGTTTTCGCTGATCTATGTATTTATTCACTCACTCATGCGAAGAATATCGGGACTAATAATATATTTGACGCAAATTAATGCAAATATTGTTTACAAATAGTCCTAGAATTAGACCTAGAATTTCGTTCACTGTTCTGTTTGACCTGGTTACGGCCTTGCTGTGAATTAGTCTATTATTTAAAATAAAATTTAAATCAATCATTATTTCATATTACATTTAATTTCTATAGGCTATATAATTTAGTTCAAATTCAGATGAACAGTTCATGTTCAGAAGAAACATTCATGTTGAAGAACTGTTAATAATAAAGATTGAGAAGATTGGATCAGTTGTGCTACTTTTTTTTTTTAATACTTGAAACACTTTTTATGTGTAATACTTGATGCGGCCCAGCTTGACCCAGAGTCTACCTCCAGCGGCCCCCAGGTAAAATGAGTTTGAGACCCCTGATCTAAAATGTAAGTGACTTGATGTTACTAAATTGTTTATGGAGCTGGCGAATGAAATCAGTGTCATGTTCAGTCGTGATGGTTTGTGTGATGTTGCTTAACTGTATCGTGTTATAAATATAAAAACACAATTTGTAATTTTAACCGTGTGTATGTTAACTGCGCGGCGCTCATTTGTTTTCGATTTTCACCTCGAGAGGTTGCGCGAGCGTCAACAGCACAACCTTGTTACCGTCAGTACGTTATACATTATATATTATTATCCACCATCGATCGCTACTTACACTAAATTAATGCAGAATCATTCTTGCATTTTGGTGATTCCCTAGTTATTTTTTGTTATTGACGTTTTAATCAGGATACTTGTCAATCAGGCAAGTAAAATTCTTTCACTTGCCCCTTCAAAAAATCCACTTGTCCCGGACAAGCGATAATGTCGAGCTCTAATAAATATATAAAATCTATGGCTGAGAGTCATTCTTGTGTGCATGACGGAAAATGACCACGCTGTGAGTGCATTCCGGGAGTAGAGCTAGCTTTCTGCCTTTCAATTCCTCATTTGGTGTTGGGCGGTATACCGGTTCATACCGAATACCGATGTTTATTTTTGTTATGATATGAATTTTGATTATACCGCAATACCGGTATATGCCGCTTAAACAACGGTTGACATTGTTTGAGAGGGGTCCCTTTTCACTGTTGCAAGGACACGGCAGTGGCTCAGTGGTTCATGTAGGTTGTCTACAAACTGGAAGGTTGGTGGTTCGATCCCCGGTTCCACCTGACCAAGTGTCGAGGTGTCCATGAGCAAGACACCTAACCCCAGCTGCTCCCGACGAGCTGGATGGCGCCTTGCATGGCTGACAGAGCTATATATAAATGCAGTCCATTTACACAGCTGAGATCGCATTACAGCCTATGGCTGAATCCGAAAATCGACCCCTAAACCCTCATTCACTATTCACCATGTTAGTCCACTAATATAGTTCACTTGAAATACATCGGCTGTACACTCGTTATTGCGGTGCAATGTGGGATTGAATGAGTGCATTCAATAACGTCCACTATGGTTTCAGACACCACTACAAATGGCTGTCCCCTTCAAATAATGCCCTTTTTGAAGGTATAGGGGGAGATATCGGACCGCAAAACAATACGCAAGCGTGGTTTCCGCGATGAGATTAACAACACTCACCACATGGATCAGATAGAGACCAGAGCAAGCGTGTGCGTTTAAGTTTTTTTATGGACATATTTCATATACCGGTACTCTAGTGCTCTAAACATGAACCAGCAGCGTGTATGCGCACATTTCATCCTGTCTTCTTCAAATGAAATATATGTGCAAACAAGGACACTGATACTACAGCCGTATGTCTTTTCGCTCTGTACATGATACCCTTGGGAGCCATCATTAGGAAGCATGGCATTAGTTTTCAGTGTTATGCTGATGACACGCATCTGTATATTTCTTTACACCCCGAATTGAGATACCAATTCACAAGATCAACCCCTTACCAGACACCCAAAATAAAAAGGATGTTGCACATAAGTCATTCTGAATAGACACATAACCAAGAAAGCCAACACTTGAGAGTTTACAGCTGAAGACTCAGAATTACTCAGACAGTTATTAATATGGATATATAGGCTCAAACATAAAAACAAAAAATATTAAGAATATATTTTTTAAATGTGATGTGGATGTATGGGAGGATTTTAGACTCAAAATGATTAATAAATGCACATTATCCACAAACTTAGATAAATGAGAGAAAGATAAATGTTGCAGACATGTTTTACTATCCACAAACAAATCCCTTTTAACCTGTGTGTGCAAAATACAGAATTACATGAATGTGCAGCGATATGTACAAATAGAGACATAGTTGTAAATACAAACTTTGATATTGTATTAATGCAAGTCAGAATTTGTGCGTGCAACGAGTAAGATGTGCATTTGTGGATCCGGTGACGCGCATGCAGTTTGTGAGTCGATCCTATTTGATTCATTTGGATTGAGACTTTCATTTCGCTGGTTTGGCCTTGCACGATCCACACACAGCGGCCTAAGAAAACCTGCTGCCACTAGATGGCAGAATTCTGCCAAAACAGACAATGGCACTGTGAGCGTTATTCTGCCTATAAGACGCTTTATGTGTCCTTGTTATAAAGAAGAGGAAAACGCTTAACAGTAGGCTAGCATTAAAAAGGTAGGCTATTAATAACGCACCGGCTACTTTGTATAGGCAAGCAGATTAAATCAGGTTATGAACACAACATTGTTCATTTTTCTCCCATAGAAAACCATTATAAAATGCTTAAATATGCAAATATAGCGCATGTTCAATACAGTGTATACAGTTAATTACACTGTATTCAGCACAAACTGGGCTACCATAATATTTCATACATGCTTGTATTTTTGAGAGAAAAATGTTTATGCATGATTTTTTTTAAAAACAAAAATTTTTTATTTAAAATTAAGGCCTCAAAACACACAATAGATGTGTGTTCACAAGACTTTTGACTAATGGGTGTATTTGCTTAGAGTTTTTGCTTCAAACTGATGTGAGAATCATTGAGCCTACTCATTCACGTAAAACAATATATTAATTTACAATTTGTAAGACACTTTTTTTTTTTTTTTTACAAAGCCAGTATGCAAGGAGGCGTTAAAGACAATGAATAATGATAAGATAACACCGGAGATAACAAAAGACCGCATAATGACCTGCATAATGAATGAGCTTCATACCTGACTGAGACAGCAAAAAAAATGCTCTTCTTATTTAGTTGAAATTGTACTTATCTAGTAAATGCATCTTGATTTACATTTATGCATTTGGCATGATTTACATTTACATTTATGCATTTGGCAGACGCTTTTATCCAAAGCGACTTACAGTGCACTTATTACAGGGACAATCCCCCTGGAGCAACGTGGAGTAAAGTGCCTTACTCAAGGACACACTGGTGGTGACTGCTGGGATCGAACCAGCAACCTTCTGCATATCAGTTCAGTGGTTCAACCCACTGTACCACCATCTTCACTGATTTAGGAATGTTGAAATATTTAGAAACAAGACAAAAATTACTAAGAAGAGCATTTAAAAAAAAAAAAATTTTGTACTATTTTTTGTTTTTGAAAGTAGTCTCATGCTAAAAAAATTTAAAATAATAATTAAAATTAAGATACAAAACGAAACTCTCGAAACTCAAAACGAAAAAGCATTTCACTTTCTAGAAAACAAAAAAAAAAATTCACTTTCTACAAAAAAACTCCAGAATCATTTATTTAGAATGTAGTCAAAGGCCTATTATATTTTAAATGATCCAAAGATTTGACTACACTGCAAAAAATGCTCTTCTTATTTAGTTGAAATTTGTACTTATCTAGTAAATGCATCTTGATTTAAGAATGTTTAAATACTTAGACTAGAAACAATACAAATTACTAAGAGCAGCATTTTTTCTAAATTTTTGTACTATTTTTTAAAAGTAGTCTCATGCTAAAAAAAAAATAATTTAAAATTAAGATACAATTTATACAAAACTAAATTCACTTTAAAGAAAGCAATTCACTTTATAAAAAACAAAACAAAAAAATCACATTCTACAAAACAAAACTCCAGAATCATTTCTGACAAACTTATGTTAAATTAAAAAAATACCATTAGGCTATAATATTTAAACATCAATATGAAGCAAAATACGTTTGACTGGTACTATATTTAATCGTATCTGAGCAGATATTTGCGAATAAAAGCTTTATTGATGTGACACTAGACTCTTTTACAATAAACGTGTTATAATCTGTCCAAAACAAGCCAAATAAATCTTGTCTAAACAGTCTTGCTTGTATGACATTTAATGTTGCAACAGGATTCATATTTAAATATGAATATTCAATATTAAATGTCGTTTTGCATTTAATATTCAAAGATGCTAACAATAAACAGACCTTACAATCAGCGGCGGAATCTTTTTGCTCTTAGAAATGAACAGCTTTTCATGAGGAAAATAAATCCAGGATTATTGCTCAACGCTTCTCAAAACGATGTAGCTGAAGTAACGTTACAGCTCTTCACTAGATGTGTTTGTATGAGTTGATGTGTGGGCGTTGATGCAGGGATCGTCAGTATTTGAATCTGGAAGAGCGCACGATCCGTGGGCGTGGTTGCATTAGCGGATAATGAAGTGGCTCGCGGGTGACTGACATCTATTGTTTTCAAACAGATTACATAAACACAGAATATTTGTTTTCGATTTGGTTTACATTGTTTAAAACCTAACATTTCAGCGTTTCTTAAGACATATGTCTCATGTTTGTGAGACAAGTATTCACTAAGCTGAAGTTCCTTTTCTGAAGACTATCTGAATGAACGTCTTTGAGAGAGAGGCTGCAGATCACGCATCATGTTTGTTTTCTTTATTTTGCAAAAAGCAAAACATTGTTTTTATTGTGACTGTACACAAAAAAAAATTAAATTTAACAGATTATAATGTATAACACTTGCCTGAATAATAAAAAACGACAGTTATTTGAGTCTCTTGGGCACTGATAAGAAAAAAAGACAGCGACCACCGACTCGAGGGGGTTATTAAGTTGAGTGCATTTGATCACAAAATGTTGTCATCTGACTCGCAAGGTTTGGAATTACTTGGATTAAAATTGAAAATGAGTTTACAAAATGGAGTTACTTTTGATAAAATGAATGAATGAAACTGAGTTATTATATTATCACAACCACAATGAGAAATCAAATGAAATCCAAACACCAGGCGAATGAGAAAAGACAGCTGTCCATCACTGCATTCATGAGTGCAGGTAAGCACAGAGCGAGATTACATATGAAAGCAAAATGATCCAGACAAATGCTTCCTTTAAGTCTTGTCAAGGGTTTAAGAACAGAAAACAAAGTGCTGTTAGAAACTTCACTAAACACCGTTATCCTTGTGTCTCTGTTTTTCCGCAACATTATAATGTGAAGCAATTTAAACACGTTAATCATATTCTGACTCGAGTGTATATGTACATTCTGCACGATAACTGGTGCGCTCTGCTTTATTAGCGTTCTTATCCGCTCGCGTTGCTTGAGCTTATAATGCTTTTGTTCTTTAGGCCTATTTTTTTGTTTACACATATTGTTTAATGTTTTGAACTGAATGAAAACCTTAAGATATAACGTAAGCTTGCTGTGTTTATTACCTAATCATAAGTTTGTTCAGATATGGTGACGACGACTTGATGAATAAAAAAGAAAACGTACTCGGTTACTCATGTAACCTCGGGTCCCTGAGAGAGGGAACGAGTATTGCGTATGGGAAAAGCTCCTTTTCTCGAGAATATGAAGCAACAACTTTATTCTATAAAAGTATCTATGTAAAGCACAGTGCGGCTGCACAGCAGATAGAACAGCGCAAACTGCGCGCTGATTGGCTGTGCTGCGGCAACTGCAGGAACCTATGGCGAGGCGGCTGTGAGAGCGAACCAATTAGGGTCGCTAAAAAATTCAGTCTAAAATAGAATAGAATTCTAAAATAGAATTAGCATATTGGAGGCTATAAAAGACCGTGTTCAGCCATAGGATTTCAGCTTAAAATCGACTGAAGCGATACCCTGAGAAGCACAAGCACGGCGCGTCACGCAATACGTTCCCTTTTGAGAGGTCTCTCGTATTGCGCATGGGAACCCCATTTCAAACGCTGTGCGTGCTTAACTGGCCCAAACTATGGTCTGAGGAGAACCTGAGGCACGTAAGCTGGGTAACAGTGAGCCCCAGGGAAGCCAACAAAAATGGGCCTTGAATAAGGGCATAATGTATATATAGGCCGGATAGAATCGGGCCTAATAACAAATGGCGATACCTATTAAATGGAGAGAATCCCTGCTTGTAAAGTGGGGACTTCCAGTTTATAAAACCTGATAAAAGTGGATGGAGAGGCCCAGCCTGCCGCCGCAGAGATATCTTCCAGGGGTATGCCACATGACCATGCCCACGACAAGGTCATGCCTATGGTGGAATGGGCTTTGATGCCTATAGGGCAAACGAGACCTTTAGACTTGTGAGATAGTGAGACAGCACTGAAGCACACAAAGAGCTGTTCCGACTGCAGGGGCGGAACGCTCTAGATATAGTCTCAGCGCTCTAACTGGGCAAAGCAGCTTTTTTGTCTTGTGACGCGGGCAGGGCTAATAGTGAAATGACCTATGCCCTGAAGGGAGTGGAAAGCACTTTAGGAACATAACCATGTCTTGGCTTGAGGACAACCCTGGAGTCATTTGGCCCAAACTCGAGACAGGAAGCACTCGCAGAAAGCACGTGTAAATCACCCACTTGCATGACGGAGGCCAGTGCCAGCAGAAAAGCGGTTTTGAGCGAGAGGTGCTTTATGCTCACAGACTGAAGCAGTTCGAAGGGGGAGCCCTTCATGGCTTCTAATACTGTGGCAAGGTCACATATAGGAACTGAGGGGGGGCGAGAAGAGCCCCTATAAGAAAGCGCACAATAAGCTCGCTTTTCCCCAGTGATTTTCCCCACGACCTGAACGTGATATGCTGCTATGGCGGCAACATACACCTTGAGCGTGGAGGGGGAACGACCCGCGTCCATTAGCTCTTGAAGGAATGCGAGCACTTCTGCCACCTCGCACGAGTGTGCATCGAGGTTTCGTGCTGTACACCAGTTAGAGAACACCGACCATTTTATTGCATAGAGCCGCCTGGTTGCGGGGGCTCTAGCTTCAGAAATGGCTTTCAGAACTCTTTCAAAGAGGTCCCCGGGTATCCGTTGATGGGCCATATGTGGAGGGCCCACAGTTCGGGACGGGGATGCCAGATTTTCCCTCTCGCCTGCGCGAGGAGGCCTCTCCTCAGTGGAATCGGCCATGGGGCTGTGTCTGACATCTGAGTCAGTTCGGAGACCCATATTCGGTTATTCCACATGGTAGCTACTAATAGCACTGTGGATTTGGTTTCCTTGATCTTTCTGATGGCCTGTGGCAACATCGTGATCGGAGGAAAAGCATACAGAGGGTGACTGGGCCAGAAGTGGGCCAGCGCATCCTTGCATTTGGAGAAAAATATTGGGCAGTGAGCATTGTCTTCTGAGGCGAAACGATCTACTTTCGCTTTGCAGAAGGTGCTCCAAATCAACTGAATTGTCTGCGGGTGAAGGAACGATTCCCCCAGGGAATGCCGCATCTGGATAACATATCCGGACCTTGATTCAGGATACCTGGCACATGAGCCGCTCTCAGGGAACTCAGGTAGTGCTCTGCCCATAAAAGGAGGCGTTTCGGCATTCGCCTGATTTCAGACCGCCCAGGCAATTTATATAGGATACCACTGACATGTTGTCCGTTCGGACCAGGATGTGGTGGACCTTGCCCTCGTGAAGGGCGCCCCAACCTAGGTTGGACGCATCTGTCAAGACCACTTTCCATTTCATAACTGTACCCATAAATCACACCTGTCTGGTACCAGGTGTAGGGATGGGCATTTCAAGCAAAAATAATATTCGAAGATCGCTGGTAATTATTCAATTTTTATTCGAAAATCGCAATTCCTCCCCCGCATGCACGGATGTAAAGGCTACACGCATATAAACAGAGAGAGAGGGAGAGAGACCATTTACACTCTCAATCTGTATGATAACAAACTGTTTAATTCATTAGGGAATAGGCTATATCAACTCAAGCCATATAATTAGTGTAACATGCTGAAACATATGACTGTTATTTGACATCGCCCCAAGTTACCGCAACCATTAAATGCCTAAAGTCTACAGTGTGCGCGTGAGGCGATGTGTTCTTCTTCTGTTGTCTCAGGGTGTTTTTACTCTGGCAGTTTACTTCGAAATGGAGCACGGTTCGCATGAAAAATTGCTAATGTGAAAGCTTACATACAGAGCTTGGTGTGCACTCAGGTACCGAACCCGAGAACACACAACCGGAGTTCGGTTGCACTCGAAGCTGTGCCGCGATTGACGTGAATGTAAAACAACACTCGGTGTGCACTTGTTCAGGAAGAAAAGTTAACCAGCGCATGCGTTTTAGCCAATTGCAATGTCATTAGTTCAATAACATACATGTAAGTGATGATAGTGTTGATGATTTACCTGAGATACGATCGCGAGAGCGAGTCTGCAGTGTATTCGCGCATAGAGTGCAATCAGGGCAGCAAATGAATGGCAATTGACGTCTCCTCAAAAGAGTCAGTTTGCAAGCAGCAAAGCCGCCTTCCAGCGACACACATACGGTAAACCTGTTGTTTACTCAGCTGCACATCATAGCACCAAATTAATTTAAAAAAGCCCAATATATTTGACCCGTGTTCTGTTTACTATCATGCCCGTGCACGTTTGTGATGGCGTTAGATGAACGCAAACGCACTAGGGTTCAAGTTGAGTGTGAAACCAGACTAACACTGCGGAGGCGGAGGGAAGAATCACGCTCGGACCGCAGCAAACGTGCTCAGTATAAAACACCCTGACAGCTTTAGGTGCGTTATTGGCAGCGCCTCCCTTTCGTTACATGAACGCGTCACCACCACACCGAAAACATGGGGATTTTTTTGAGGACGATAATCGCACAAACTATTCGATAGTCTATAATTAAATCAACTATCGAATATTCGAAAATCGCGACCCATCCCTAACCAGGTGGTCGCCTTCCTAGGAGCCAGAGCTTTGACACAGCTGTGGTTCACTTTGATGAGAAACTGGCCTTATCGCCATGCGTGTGCTGGAACGTGGGATTTCAAGCATGTGTAATAGACCCAGTTCGAGTACTGCCGATGCAGAGGCCATAAGACCTAGCATCCTCTGAAAACGTTTGAGAGGAATGCACGCACCAGCTTTGAATGACGGCGCCATGTTCTGAATGGAGAGGGCGCGCTGTGACGTAAGCCGCGTCCTCATTTGTATTGAGTCTATGACCGTACCCAGGAAAGAAACATTCTGGGTGGGAGACATTGAACTCTTGGCGGTATTAATCCTGAGACCCAAACATTCTAGATGGTTGAGGAGCCAGGACCTGTGGGTCATCAACTGTGTCTTTGATTGGGCTATGACAAGCCAATCGTCGAGGGTAGTTGAGTATACACATGCCATTTAGCCTCAGAGGGGCTAAGGCTGCGTCCATGCACTTTGTAAGTGTGCGAGGTGCCAGGGATAACCCGAATGGCAGGACTATGTATTGATAAGCCTGACCCTCGAAGGTGAATCTCAAGAATGGCCTGTGACGGGGAGCTTTCTGAATGTGAAAGTAGGCATCTTTCAGGTCGATTGTGAAAAACCAATCCCCCGGGCGAATGTGCGCAATGACTTGTTTCACTGTCAGCATCTTGAACAAGCGTGTCATGAGCACTTTGTTCAGATGTCTGAGATGGGTCTGAGGCCACCATACTTTTTCGGGACGAGGAAGTAGCAACTGTAAAAGCCTGACTCGCTTAGTGTCGGGTGCACGGTTTCCACCGCTCCCTTTTATAATAGTTTCGATACCTCGGTGCGGAGCACGTGATTCACACTGCTTTTCACTTTTTCGCGGGTGGGCCGCTTAGTGATAGGGATCCAGTAACCCGGTTACTTTGTGCTTGTAACACTGTGGGGATGGTGTTTATGTTTGGCGGCGAGCACTGTAGTGGGCACGCATTACATTTGTGGCACAGGACAGCGCGTGCTCTGAGTGGGAGGTGCTCAAGTGTAGGGGTGCATACTTTGAAGTGGGCACACTGTCTACAGAGAAAAAGCTTTTTGAGATTAATTTGGGTCGCCATGAAAGTCGCCAGTCACCTGATTGTAGGGAACTGGGAGACCAGGAGTGTGTGGTGGGGGTCCGGCCGAGGCGGGACCTGACCACCTTCTCTTCCTTCTCATGGCTAGGACAGCTTCAGTGGCTCGGGTCTCAACACAGCTTTGGTTCGAGGTCCCCAAAGCTCGGGCTGCCTGCTGCAGCTTGCTGAGCGTGAGCTTTGCCGATTCCTAGATGTTGAGCGAGGCTGTGAGGTCGGCTTTGAAGTCGGTTGAGGGGCCGGCGCTTTGTGACGGCCAGAGGAAGAGCTGGAGCGTTTAGGCAGAAAGTGCTTCATCACTTGCGACGCTTTCTGTGCCTCCGTAAAGCGCTCGGCGAAGCCAACTACTGCCGGACCGAACAGACCAGAGGAGGAAATGGGAGCATTCAGAAAGGAGGCTTTGTCAGAGTCCTTCCTCTCTGTGAGGTTCAGCCACAGGTGGCGTTCCAGAGCGGTCAGGTTGGCCATGGTCCTCCCGATAGCCTGCGTGTTGGATTTGGTAGCGCGCAGGGCTAGATCAGTGGCGCTGCGCAGGTCCTTCAAAATCTCACAGTCAGGAACAGACTTGTCCAGAGAACGGAGGAGTTTAGCCTGGTAAACTTGAAGAACGGCCATAGTGTGGAGCGACGAAGCAGCTTGGCCAGCGCAGGCATATGCTCGACTGGCGAAAGCTGTGGTGCGGCACGGTTTCAACGGGTGCTGTGCCCTGGTCTGCCATCCTCTGGAGGAGGGCAAGCAGAGGTGCGCAGCGACAGCCTCTTCGAGAGGAGGAAAAACTTCAAAGCCTTTTCCAATCACGCTATCGACAGCGCTGGGGAAAACGAGAATTTAGCACGAGCTGAATAAGGGGCCTTCCAAGCCTTCGTCAGCTCTTCGTGTACCTCCGGGAAGAAGGGGGCAGACTTCTGAGGGGAGGATAGGTGATGGCTCTGCAGGAACCATTCGTCCAGCCTACTTCATGTTGGCTCCTGGGGGTGGGCCACTCTAGCCCGAGGTCTCCCACAGCCTTAGAGAGTACACGGACCAGCTCTGAGTCGAAGCTGGCCTTGGCGCTCGTGGCGGTCTGCATCGATGCGGAAGGCTCCGAGACAGAGTCTGACTACTCGCTGCCAGATGCAGCCATAGAAAGGCTGTCCTCCTCCTCCTCTTCCGCTGCTGGTCCACCGAAGGAGACAGAACAGGCCGCTGCGAGTGAGGGGCGCTGTTCCCCCTGAGTGAACTCCACAGGCAAGGGCGAGGCATGTGGTGAGATACTCGGCGTACAGTCGCTTGATCGCTCGGGTGGCCTCTGGTTGCTGCGCTTTTTCTTGTGCGGTCTGAGAGGCGCGGGCGGGAACGTCGAAGCTGGCGAGGCGAGCCCTCAGGATCCGCAGCGCCATCTTGTCACACTCGGGGCAGCCACCCTGGGAGAGTACAATCTCGCTAAGGAGAGGGCCTCTACACGAGGCGCAGGAAGTGCGAGGCATTTGCAACAACACTCGGCTCTTTTTGAAAGTGGGGTTGCAGCGGCAACACACACAACATAGACAGCAGAATAAAGGATATAATATAATGCCGGATGGCGCAGCTGGAACAGCAGGCGGCTGAAGGCAGAGACCAGACCATCCTCAGGGCTGCAGAGAAGTTCCACTGAGTGCTTTTTGACAGCGTTGTTCAATTCCGAAGATCAACAAAGGTATCGCTGAAGGAGATTAAATCTGAAGTCCTATAGCTGAACACGGTCTTTTATAGCCTCAATATGCTAATTCTAGTGACCTTTTTCGGCTGGATTTTCTAGCGACCCCAATTGGTTCGCTCTCTCAGCCGCCTCGCCATAGGTTCCTGCAGTTGCCGCAGCACAGCCAATCAGCGCGCAGCTCGCACAGCTCTATCGGCTGTGCAGCCGCACTGCGCTTTACATAGATACATTATAGAATATAATGTATATTCTATGTTTTTGCTTCATATTCTCGAGAAAAGGAGCTCTTCCCATACGCAATACGAGAGACCTCGTGAAAGGGAACGTCTTATTTTCCCAAAACAACGTTGTTTAAATAAACTAATATTTTTAATATTCGTTTTTTTTATGAGCCCAAATATTCGAATACAACATTTTGGAAAAATGCCCATCACTACTAGACACGACCACAACACATCACCGAAGTGTCAGCAGAGATCCTGTCAACTAGACTAGATAGTTAGCACAGATTAATCTCAATAACTTTTTTTTGGAAGGAGATAAAGAATATTCGGCCCCACTTTATATTAGGTGGCCTTAAGTACTATGTACTTAAATCAAAAAATAAGTACAATGTACTTACTGTGTTCAAATTGTATTGCAAAACACCTTTGCTGATATTGAGGTGGGATACGGTAAAGTTAGGGACAGGTGTGGTGTCGCTCAAAACAACCGAAACATGGTCATGTCAAAGTGTCAATAATTTTGGTCCCAAATTTATATCAGTTTTTGGGTATATTATGTCAGTTTACTTTTTTTTCTATCCTCACTTACATAAATTAACTAGTGTCCTAGCCTGAAGTAGAGACCTGCGTGGGACAGATTTTTCAGTCCTGCTCCCGCAGGATTCTGTCCTGCTCCTGCAAAAATGTGTTACCTTCTAATGACTGCACAATGAATATTCCATAATGTCTACACTATCTTTGTTATAATCAGAGGATTTGCCAGCATACAGGATTTAGCACTCAGCAAAAACTCTGACCATCTTAAATGCATCTGTTCGGCCATTGCGTTCTATAAATAACATTGCACAATGCAGCAAAAACATGTTATAAACAGAAACTCTGCCAATGCTTGTGCCTGTAAATCGTTTTTATTTTGTTTTAGTTGTTCTTGTTGCTTTTGTGCAAAAGATGAATAACAATTAATTTGTTTTTAGAGGTTTTATTTTTAGATTACTACTATTTTGCAGGAGTCCCGCAAATAGTTTTATTCTCCCGCAACCCGCACACACACGAGTACCTTACCGCCTGCACTCGGCCATCAAATCTAATCCCACGGGAGTGCAGGTCTCTAGCCTGAAGTCCCGGGGCTATTGCATCTTCCAGTCGGCAACCAAAATGTATCACGGCCCTGCCCACCGGACTATTTTAAATAGTGAAATAATTCCTTTCCTGCTTTGCGCTCCCGACTTGTTATCTGAAGGAAAAATAAGTTCATGGTTATTTTGGATCATGCTGGTTCGTCCGCAGTGAAGTTTAGCTGATGCTACGTACTTGGCATGTATGTATGTGCGTGTGTTAATGATGAGCAGATTGCGATTATATCTGTGGATCAGGCGGACCAAATAATAAGATATAACATTGTAATTAATTGCAGGTGGATCTGAGATAAATAATTAATGTGTTGATTTTATTAAAGACATTGAACTCTCATTTAACGGTAAAATACAATGAACGTACGGCACTCATTTTCAAAAACAGCATCTCTTCGGGGAAAACAAATCAAGGAAAACATGTGCCTAGAGCACCTCCTAGTGGCTATTATATAAAACACAAAGGAAAAACCCTACATGAGATATTGCTTAACAGTATTACCTAAAAATACACAGAAATTATTCTAATAGGAATTCTCCAACAAAATGAATGGAAATATTAACGTGTTTAAAAAGGTTTTTTTATTTTTATTCTTCAGGTACTAATTTGCAGAATTTACATAGATTATTATAATAGATTGTATGACTTTGATGTTTTTACTGGTGTGCAATAGGATTTACTCCTATTCAATTTCCTAAAAAAAATATATATATAATTTATTTGGGTTAGTTAAATTCATTTCGGACTACCAAAATCTGAAGAGTTGTTGCCCTTAGGGCTACCAGCGATTTTGATATTTTGCGATCCCTGTGCACCCACTAGTAAAAAATTATATCTGGTGTCTGAATAATTTTTGGTTTGACTCTGTATATCATATTGTATAATATGATTGGACACCTGCATTTGTTACCTTGCTATCAATAGCAAGGTAAAAAAAAAAAAAGCAGGTGTCCAATCATATTATACAACCAAATTAAAGTTGCTAATGACATGCTTAACAGCACATCTGAGATGTGAGGGTGATTTCTCTCACCGAGTAACAGCAAAGTTCATGGATTATGACTCTGTTGGAGAAGGTTTCATTGTGGGATTCAATATGAAGAGTTCTTTCTCTGTGGTTCAGGGAGTTCTTCTGCATGAAGTAGACATAGTCCACACCAGCAATCTACACACACACACACACACACACACAGACACACAGACACACAGACACACAGAGAGAGAATGTATCATTACAGAAGAGTTAACATTTAATTATGTTTACTAGCATCTTACATCACTTACTATAACCTTTAAAACACATTTTCAAAGCAAAGCAACATCCAGAAATTTAAGGGCAAAAAAAACATGAAGGGGGAAAGGAGAGCAAGGGAAGGGATGTTTTCATTTTACCCGTTTTAGGAGTCTGGGAGCATCTACGTCCAGTTTACACCTTCTTTCAATCTTATGAATGGATCCATCCTCACTGTTTTCCTCATTGATCACATCACTGTCGACAAACATGGGGATCAGATGACAGGTGGGAAACCTCCTCTCATATGCCTGAGGAAGAGAAAAGAAGAGTTGATGAAAATCCACTAGATTTTCTGTATGGAAGAAAACAGGTACAGGATGTGTGCTTTTGCATGAGCACAGTCACTGAGGGCCACATGTTGTGGAGAAAGACATTAATCATATATGTGGCATCACTAGTGTGCACAATGGCATGATATTTAAAAATAAATGAAGACTAAATTTGAAATGTAACACTCTTAGCAAAATATAGAACTAGATTAAAAAGTTAATCAAGACAGACTTGAGAAAGCCTAGCCAGAAAGTCTGAAATAGTTTAAAAAGCTTGAAGTTTGAAGGTTTTAAAGTTAAGACATTTTAAAGCTTGCAGTTCAAAGCAGTTATAGTTTAAAGACATAGATCAGCCACAAATTTTCTAAATTTGAGGCCTTGTCATTGACCATGTCTCAAGCCAACACAAACACTCACACTCTTGTAAGCAGAACTGCTGAGAAGTTTTTGCCCAAAACCTTGTGTCCTCTGGGAAAATCACTCCTCTCTGCTGCATATGAAATATGAAACGCTCTAGGCTGTCTCGTGCAGCTTCAGGGTTTGAAGTAGTTTTATAAGATTTAAGTTTGAAGCAGTTTTAAAGGGATAGTTCAGTCATCATTTACTCACGCTACTCAAGTTCTCAAACTTATTTTATGTTCAGCAGAAGAAAGAAATTCAAATAAAGATATTTTTAAGAATATGGGTAACCCAACAGTACATGGGGTTACTGACAGGGTTACATTGACTATGGAAAGGGTTAGAAGGTGAGTAAATGACAGAATTTTCATTTTTGGGTAAACTACCTCTACGTTTAAATTAGTTTTAAAAGCTCAAAGTCTGAAGGTTTTCCGTGTCTCAGACAGATAGATTGCTACAGTATGTGAAAGCTATGGCATTATGTGGCTGCAAGGGCATTGCTAGACATTTGTAGGGCTGGACCCTAATATTCATTCAGTGGGTTGGCATTCGGTTTTAAATTTTGGGATTCGAATATTCGTTTTTTGTTTGTTTTTTTTCGCACACCTGACATCCCCCTCGAAAAAGTTCTCATTCGCGCTTGAATAGGTTTACACTATAAATTCTGGCGAAATAAAAAAAAATTGTTTACAAACCATCTTACCGTATATAGCCTAGCCGTTTTTAATAGGATGGACAGTTGAAGGAACCCAATCTCGTTATACTTAATATAGTTGCTTCTTAGCCTACTAAAGTGTTCCCTGCAACTGGAGTATTCTCTGTCTAATCTAGAGCACACAACTGCATGAACTTGTATAGACACAAGCTCAGGCATGCGCTTCTATGAATAGAACAATAGAAACTAAATGCATTAGCCCTTTTACCCATTATTAATCAATCTAAATTAATCTACTGCAAAATATAGGCACTTGTAAAAACTCAAACATGGGACGTAACAGACATGTGTTTTGTATCACTGGTGCAGTGTCGGTTATCGGAGCATAAGCTACTTTAGTAGGCTAAGAAGCAATTATATTTATTAAGTATAACGAGGTGGGGTTCCTTCAACTGTGAGGCGCACCGCTACTGGCTCACGCGGTTCTGTAGTTTGTTGAATGTTTATTATTTCTGAACGCATCGCATGTCCATATTCCACCAAATGCGACACTGCACTCCCTTGGGTCCGCAGCAACACACCCGTCCCGTGTGAAGTAGATTAGATGAACGGTTCTCGACATAAATCGAAATGCAAACAGATTCTTGCCTTTATTAGAGAGAAGAATATTTTCAGTCCCCTTCTTCTGAAGCTTCAAATATACGGTGTTGATTACTACCGACGCTTCGAAACTCAAAAAATGGTATTCAGACCAGCCCTAGACATTTGGTGTCCTGGGTGGTTGCTATACGTTTTTTAGGGTAGCTATCCAGTTGCTATGCCAAGTCCCATCACCTTTATTTATATAGTGCGTTATACAATACATTAGGGGTGTAACGGTAGACAAAACTGACGGTTCGGTAAGTACCTCGGTTTTGAAGTCACGGTTCGGTACGAGTTTGGTACAGCAGTTTTACCAAATAGATTTTTTATTTATTTTTATTCAACAGTGGTTTACTGAAAAAAAAGTGTCTGTCCTTAAATTAATTCAATTATAACTAAAAGTTTCTTTAAAAAGTTTGTTGTTGAAATATAATGATTTATACACAGTGGCTGTCATTTTCATGACATTTATTTAAATATACATTAAATAAACAAGACATAACTAACAGATTAAGTAGAATATAATGAATATATAGGCTAATATAGTGCATATATTTAGCGAAAGAGTTAATCTCTCTAGTGAACTAACAGCTGTGGACACTGAATGACTGCCTGAGGTAAATGTGATGCCACGTGACATTGTTTACAAGCTGTTTTATTGTCTTTCCACCACTGAAACGCATATTGAGCGATTACACAACATACGATACATTTAAGTAAGTTGTAATGTATCCTCAACATACCTTAAGTGATGTTATTTTATGTTTATTCTTTAGGAAGAGATGATCGCGTTCACTCGTGCTGTTGCTTGAAGTTGAACCGACGCATCTATACAGCACCTATACAGTCACGTCACATTAAAGAGCGTCAAAACGGCATTTATCGTTTGAATTTCATGATAAAATGGACTTAATATGTTCGTGTGGGAACTCGGATTGAAGTGTGTTCCGTGCTTACAACAAGTCGACTGTTAACTGTTAAAGAATGCACTCGGAAACCATTCGGTACACGCGTGCACCGAACCGAAAGCCCTGTACCGAAACGGTTCTATACGAATCCGTGTACTGTTACACCCCTATAATACATAATATCAAATTTACAATATCAAATTTAATATCAAAGCTTTACAGTGATAAACAGGAAAATAACAGAATCAGTAATGCAACCAGAATTCAATTCTGCAAAAAAAAAAAAAAAAAAAGACAACTGTCATTATTCAGTAAAGTCAGCTTTAGAAAACAGTGGCGTCATCATCAAACTCAGTTCAGTTCAAGTTTTGTTCTCATCTTATAGTGTTAGAGCAGTCAATTGAATAATTTTCCTTAATATTAAGTGCATATTAGGGCTGCATGATTAATTGCAATTAACACTATCACGCATAAATTAATTGGCTTAGTGCGATTATGAAATCACTATGGCTGCAATTATTTTTATGCTTAGCTTGTCAGTGCAGCACGGCTCTGTGATCAGTAGTAAATGCTTCTCAATCTGAAATCACTGCAAGTTTGAGTAGCTTGTAACGTGCATTTGAAAAAGCAACACACATAAAACACCTTTCCAAACATAAGCAGCATTTATGAATCTCGTCCAACAAAAGACAACATTTAATAACATGTTTTTACTCCAAACCCACTTCATTATGTTTGAGTGTTCGAAAACATCCTTCTGTGAGATAATGAGGCTTCTTACATAGGGCATAAAACATATGTCATAGTATTCCATACAGCGATAAAGGCTATGTCATTTAGCACTGAAGTATAAATATACTTTATAATCATGAAAATAACTTGGCTTGAAGAACTCAAATAAACCATGTATTGTCGTATTTGTGTGTTTATTAGTCATGTTTAAATCAAAGCATTTCAATCTTCCATTTATTCAGCTACAGCGATAGTATGATGCCCATAGGGATTGAAACGACATGCGTTATCGTACTTCTGAGGGGTATATTTGGAATTTCTGTGCAAGAGAGCCCTCTGGCTTTCAGATAACAGAGCTTTGCTGCACTGACCAGCTGCACATAATATAATTGCAGCCTTTGCCATATCACGTGGAGTTTATTTTTGATTAATCGTGAAGCCCAAGTGTTACAAATTAAATCTTTGAATTAAGACTGTTTGTGCCATTAAAGGTGACGTACGCAATCGCAAAATCATTGATATTTGAAATCAACCCAAACAAAAAATAAAGTGAAGAAGACGAACGAACAAGTACAAAAAAACGAACATACAGTACACAAGAGTATATACAAGAAAGAGCTTCTTGTTAGTTAGCAGCTCACGTACAGAGCACAAACAACGCAACATTGACATCAATATATATCAATATAAGAGTGTTCTCTTTTGTAATGTCTCAGCGATCTCTCTTTCTAAAGTCTTTCTTCAAATCTCCCTCTTGCTCAGCTCACTCTCTATCTTCTCCCATCATGAGTGGACCAAGTTATCCAAGTAAAACTCTCAAACACTGCTACAAGCTAAAGATAGAGGGACACTTTTCCAACTCTGACCCTCAACGCATGTGGCAGGGCATTCAGGCCATCAGTGATTATAAACCCACCCACTCCACCCCTGCAGCCACTGATGTCAACTTCCTGAACAAGCTAAATTACTTTTATGCTCACTTTGAAAGAGACAACAGAGAAACTGCCACCAAGCTCAAACCCTCAGCTGACCACCCACCAATCACACTCTCCTCCACAGATGTCTGCAAGGCACTGAGCCGGATCAGCACGCACAAGGCTGCTGGACCAGACAACATCCCTGGACGTGTTCTCAGGGCATGTGCGGAGCAGCTCGCTGGGGTTTTTACAGACATTTTCAACCTGTCTCTTGCCCAAGCAGCTGTACCATCATGCTTTAAACGCACTTCCATTGTGCCAGTGCTGAAACACTCTAGCCCGAGGTGCCCTAATGACTACCACCCTGTAGCACTCACACTCATCGTTATGAAGTGCTTTGAGCGGCTGGTCCTGGAACACCTAAAAGACTCGCTACCATCCACATTGGACTCACACCAGTTTGCCTACCGCAGCAATAGGAGCACAGAGGATGCAGTTTCCATGGCACTGCACTCTGTGCTCACCCATCTGGACAATAAAAACACTTATGCACGCATGCTGTTTGTTGACTTCAGCTCAGCATTCAACACTGTCATTCCAACCAAGTTAATAGCCAAACTTGGAGACCTGGGCATCGACACTTCAATGTGTAACTGGATTTTTGACTTCCTAACTGACAGACCCCAGAATGTTCGATCAGGATTCACCTGCTCCACGTCCATCACACTCAACACTGGTAGCCCGTTTCTCTACTCCCTCTTCCCCTCCGACTGCAAGCCTGTGTATGGATCTAATTCTATCGTCAAGTTTGCGGACGACACTACGGTGATTGGGCTCATCAGCAACAACGATGAGACTGCCTATAGGGAGGAGATCCAGCACCTGGCCACATGGTGCACTGATAATAACCTGCTCCTCAACACCACCAAAACGAAGGAGCTCATCGTGGACTTCAGGAAGGAGTCAAGAGGCACACACGACACCATCCACATCAATGGAATGGCTGTTGAGCGTGTCTCCAGTTTCAAGTTCCTGGGGATCCACATCGCGACGGATATGTCGTGGACAACCAACACCTCCAGCCTGGTCAAGAAGGCTCACCAGCGCCTCTTCTTCCTGAGGACACTGAGGAAGAATCAGCTCTCCTCGGCTATCCTGGTGAACTTCTACCGCTGCGCAATAGAAAGCATCCTGACCAACTGTGCCGCAGTATGGTATGGGAGCTGCTCTGTTGCGGAGCGCAAGGCACTGCAGCGGGTGGTGAAAACTGCCCAGCGCATCACAGAGACTCCACTGCCTGCCATCGAGCACATCCAGAGGAAACGCTGTCTGAAGTTTGTATATGCTGTCAATTATAGTTCTTAGAAAGAAAATTGGAATCGGCCAAGAAAATAGCTTTTAGAGCATCTCTAAATAAAAATCACTATTACACTTGTATCTAGTGGTATTTGTCATTTTTTAATTATTGCATTGGCCGTTTCCCCAATGTGTAGGTAGCTGTATTTTTCTTTTAAATTTTCAATTACATTTTCACTTTATTGTTGAAAATCACTTCCAAAAATTGTCTCACATCCCACAGCGTTTACGGTCTAACATCAAGTCACATCAATACATATCCACATCAAATAATAAAACAATACAATAAACCACTTGATACAAAAACAATATACCGTTTAATGTATGCAATTTCAACAATAAAACGTACATTTTTCTAAAAAGGAAACAAATTAGTTATTAATTTTAAAGATACCCGTCTTATTTTCTCTTGTAATTTAGTATTGCTCTTTAAAAAAGAAAAAGTACTTACCCGATTGTTAAATTAATCGATGGAATAATCACTAGAATTCAGGCATAACACCAGTTACATCACTTGCCCACTGTGGCACAAGATATCTGTGGTGCCGTACACTTCCCACGAGAGCCCGCCCACAAGCTGTTCTGATTGGCTGTAGTTATTGATTGATTTGTCACATCTCGTAGTTGTGTCACATCTGGTGCGGACAGAGAAGTTGCTTGTCGCTGGAATCTTATCGTGTCGCATGTAGTTATCTGACAGGGCAAGCTGATTTAAATTAAACCTGTCAACACTATCTTACACGTTATTTTGAAGCCCTTAATATAAAGCATGCGTCATGTTTAGGACAAATTGGATTATGCACACTGCGTCCTCCGCTATTTTTCCAATGCGCTCAATAAAACTAATATATCGATATAAACGGTATTGCCTCATTCCATATAATTTCTAAAACATATATTGATATATAGTACAAACTCGATATACCGCCAGCCCTACTTCAAACTTAAATAAAGATTTGACATTTAAAGTTATTATTATATGCGTATTTTTATCGTGATAATATTTGGCCATATCACCCAGCCCTAGTGACAGAAGGATCAAAATGCTTTTTATTGCAGTAGATTAAAGTGAATGTCTTGTGCTTGTGTCTGTGGGATTAAACATGACAGAACACAGCACAGATAGAATAGGTCAGAAAACAAAGCCCCTTAAACTAGGGATGGGCATTTCAAGCAAAAATAATATTCGAAGATCGCTGAGAATTATTTGATTTTTATTCGAAAAATCGCAACTCCCCCGCATGCACGCATGTAAAGGCTATACACATATATACAGACAGAGACAGAGAGAGAGCGAGAGAGAGACCATTCACGCTCTCAATCTGTATGATGATAAACTGTTTAATTCATTAGGGAATAGGCTATATCAACTCAAGCCATGTAATTATTGTAACATGCTGAAACATATGACTGTTATTTGACATTGCCCCAAGTTACCGCAACAGTTAAATGCCACAAGTCTACAGTGTGTGCGTGAGACAATGTGTTCTTCTTCTGTTGTCTCAGGGTGTTTTTACTCTGGCAGTTCAGTTTGAAATGGAGCACGGTTCGCATGAAAAATTGCTAATGTGAAAGCTGTGTGTGCACTGAGGTACCGAACCCGAGAACACACAACCGGAGTTCGGTTGCACTCGACGTGCCACGATTCACGTGAATGTGCAAATAACACTCGGGTGCGCATTTGTTCTGGAAGAAAAGAAACCAGCGCATGCGTTTTAGACGATTACAACGTCATTAGTTCAATAACATACATGTAAGTGATGATAGTGTTGATGATTTACCTGAGATATGATCGCGAGAGCGAGCCTGCAGTGTATTTGCGCATAGAGTGCAATCAGGGCAGCAAATTAATGGCAATTCACTGTCTCCTCCTATATATATTAATATATATATATATATATATATATATATATATATATATATATATATATATATATATAAATATATATATATATATATATATATATATATATATATATATATATATATATATATATATATATATATATATATATATATATATATATATATATATATATATGACCCGTGTTCTGTTTTCTATCATGCCTGTGCACGTTTGTGATGTAAGATTAACGCAAACGCACCAGGATTCAAGTTGAGTGTGAAACCAGACCAACACTGCGGAGGAAAGAATCACGCTCGGACCGCATCAAATGTGCCCAACCCTGAGAGCTGACTGACAGCTTTTAGGTTGGCAGCGTCTCCCTCTGGTTACATGAACGCATCACCACCACATCAGCACCAAAAACATGGGGATTTTTTGGGGATGATAATCGCACAAACTATTCGATATTCTATAATTAAATCAACTAAACGAATATTCGAAAATTGCGACCCATCCCTACCTTAAACATCTTACAAAAACACCCAATTCATAGTTGTAGGGAGTAACTAGTAATATGGTACAGAAGACCGATAATTACCTGAACACTAGGGCTGCCAAAATGTCTCAATTTATATTAGCAAAATTCAAATTATATTAGAATTCTAAAAGCAATAGTTAAATGTTAGATGGAAAAAGTACTGTATCGTCTCCTATGGCCACAAGAGGGCGCACTTCACTTTTTACAGTGCATTAACCTTTTTTAAACAATTGTTATTAAATTAAATTTAATTGAATTAATGAGCATGTAAGGAAAATTAGGTAACAAAATAGCATAAAACTGCAAGTGCATCAGTAACCTGAGAAAACACGCTTCAACAGGCAACGTAATGTGGACACAAAATAGCAAACGGACATTCAGAAACCATCCATTTCCACTCACTAAACATCTACATATTAAGCAATGAACAAAGAGTGCTTTCAGTATTTAAGAGTGTCTGAACTGTGAGTGATTTTTCTCTCTCAGCTTTACTGTTGTTTGATTATTAATGATGACAACGTCATCACAGACAACGGGAGACCTGCATTCACACTAATGCACGGATCTCTTTTGAAATATAAGATGTTTTTGCCCTGTCTGTTTAATTCATTAAGACATTACTGATGGTGTTTACATTAATTTTGCGTCATACAAGCATTTTGAGACGCACACAGACGCGTGCTGGCGAGCACTCTTCACAAAGTGCCGCGTGAGCATTTGAAATGGAAAGCCTTCTGTCAGTGAGTTTCTTATTTTTAATATACAAGCACACTGCATTCCTAACGACATGAATGAAGCCTTCGTTGAGCATTTGTAAGGAAAATACTGGCGGGCGAGAACACACTGCAAGCGTGACATCAAGCAAAGTTTCTCACAGCGCATATCCTGTGCAAAGAAGCCAGCGAATGTCATTGCAATTCGCGCCGTCAACCTTTCGGAACGTTATGAAATATTTTATGGTTTGTGTGTGTGAGAGTGAGAGTGAGAGTGAGTGAGGGAGGGTGTTTCTAAAACACACGCAGCGCCACCGTGCACCTGCAGTTAAAATCTAAGCTCAGAATCAATCCAGAATCATTGGAGAGATGATAGTAGCCTATAGTATGAACAACACAATATTAGATAGATCAAACACAAACAGTTTTTTACTTTTAGGCCAGGCATATGATATGTGTAGCGTGCCAAGTTGCTTCTTCTTCTGCAGACTTTACTCTCGCGTGTCACGTGACCAGACTTCACTGTAATCGCAGCCTTTGAGGTTAGGAAATCGTGTTATCATATCGCGATATCGCAAATGCAATTAATCGTTCAGCCCTACTGAACACTTGAGCAAAAAATGTTTTTAAAGGTTCATAACTTCAAATGCACAAATTTTAAAATGCATCGACAACAAAACAACCTGGTCAACTTAATCAATATCCACAATTCGACATATATGCATCCACAAAAACAAGTTTATGCGAGGCTTCAGGAAGAGAAATCTGAATGTGTAAACATCAGACAGCATTCTCATTAGCATCAGCATTTTGGAACAGCCATGACAAACTGCAAATAATAGGGCTGTTTTATATCAGGTTAACAATAATGTTCATTGTTTCAGCCTTATAGGGGCTTCAACACACGCTGACATCTCTGGCTCAGTTTGAGGACAATCTCACAAACCATTCCACAAAAAAAAAAAAAACTAACAAAATTCCAAACAGCACAAAATCTGACATCATTTGTCCATTCTTTCTTAAAAGCAAAAACATAGTCAAAAGGCAAATATTTGAAATGGGTATTGTTTAAACAATTTATTAAACAATGACAATTTATATGGGATGAATTTAGTTTCAAATTATTCCTAAATATAATGCACTGGTAATATAGCTATAGTTTACAAAGAAATAGGTGAAATGCTTCTAGACCATTAAAACTGCAACAACTAATAGATTAAACTGATAAATCGATAATGAAAGTCATCGACAACTATTCTTATTATCGATTAGTAGTAATGGGTGATATAAACGATACAAAATTGGACTACGATAGAGATTTTAATTCTATTGCACTATCGCGATAATGCATGTTGATGACGCAACCTACCTGTGAAATTTAGAGCGACGAGCTGAAACTGGCTGCAACCCATCATCGTATTCGTAATTTTGAGAAAACATGGCTGAAAGCGAAACGGAGGAGCTGGTGAAAAAGACAGGTGCAACAACCATTATTTGGACTTGAAGCCGTCCAACGAGCTAGCAGCAAACTATACTCTGTAGAGTGTGTGGGGCAACAGCTCCGGCTAAAAGAGGTAACACGACTAAATCTGTTGTACCACCTCAAATAATTGCCTAATACTGGAAGTATTTTCCTAATAGGGACAAAGTCGGTACTGAAATTAAAAAAATATGACGATACCAGCAGTAGTGGTAGTACCCGTACCGACTCCTGAGTATATTCGTTACCCGCAGCTACGTTCAGTCGCTTCAGTGTTTATCTAAGTGCAGGGCTCCAGACTGTAGCCGAATATATAGTGTATGTGAATATTAAACTGCAAAATACTATTTAAATATTACTCCTGCATGTTCTGCATCTCTGTATGAATGACGGGTGCAGATGGCAAATGACACTCGCTCGCTGTCTTTGTAGTCTCTGCCGTGTGTCACTGTATGAGGACACGAACGCATAAACCGATAAACCACGGTAAAATGTACTGACGGTTTGTAATATCGTTTAAAATGTAATTATCATTAAAACTGCATTTGATTATTTCGATTTTGAAAACTTTTTTTGAATGAGAAGAAATGTCAGAAGAAAGTGACAGTGGCGGGAGATTTTTCAGCCTTCTAATAGGACCAAATCTGAGGTGTGGTCATATTTTGGCTTTTACAAAAGTCCTGAGGGAAAATTAATCGAAGATGGTCACCCTGTCTGCAGAACATGCAAAAAGAAAGTCGCTGTAATAGGAGGAAAAGCTTCAAATCTGCGAACGCAAGGCATGTGGACTTTGACCTCAATACTAAAACTACGTCTAAGAAATAATAACGTGAAGCTTGAACAAAAGACAAATGAACAAGTTCAGACAAGACTAGGGTGACATTTAAGGGATAATATATATTCATTGTACACTTATTACAAATTTTTTTTACCACATAAATAATTACGGGGACATATTGAATTGAGATTAATCTTTCAAATCTTACCCGTTTATAATCCATTTTGTACAATGTACATAATCGTCCAGACAAGATCACAAGTTATAGTAATAATTATAGTAGTATAAATAGTAAAGTCCTCTGATTTCATTTTCAATACAATCAAAACAGAGACGCAAGTTGCATTTGAATGAAACGAGAGAGCTTGCGTCCGTTGTGATACATGGATGTGCGCTGCTATGAGTTGCTATTGACGATGGTCACTATAATGAAGAAAAATGACAATAGAATCTTCCTTAAAATGCCTAGAGCTGCTTGTTTTATTTGTTGCTCAAATATAAAACTTGTTGAAATGGTTTCAGTGTGTGCATCTGTTCTTTTTGAACACTTTCATCTCATTTGAACAAAACTGTGATAATATTGATCATCGTGATAATTTGGGTCACCATAATTTTCATACCGTTTCATCCCTAGTGTGTGTGTGTGTGTGTGTGTGTGTGTGTGTGTGTGTGTGTGTGTGTGTGTGTGTGTGTGTGTGTGTGTGAGAGTGAGAGAGCATGTGAGCGGAGCAGTAATATTTCCTCCAGAGCGGTGAGCGCCTTTCTGAAGATTCCACTCAACTCACTCAGTCCACCCAGCCCCGCTCGCTCAATCTGCTCAACATAGAATGACATTTGGTGATTTGCTAGTTCGAGAGTCTGTGAAATAGCTAAGCAATAGGTTATGGAGTTCAAATATTGTTTTAATGTAGTTGCGAGCCTTATACATAAATGCACATAAAAAAAAATCAAAGTTAAGAACAAGCAGGGAGAAGAAATCGAAAGGGAGTGTGGAGAGATTGTGAGAGTTAGCAAAGATTCATATTGGAATTAAGCGGCACATTGCCAGAAAGCACAAGGATGTGCTACTTCAAACATGGTAGTGCAGCAAAAGGTGAGCTATATATACCATTTAATAATAAATTAATAGATAAATAGGTAAGGCACAGTAGGTCTATCGTGTTTACGGAGCCCTGCTCGCATGACATGCAGACAAAAATATATCATGGCCACTGGCCACAAATTAAAATTTAGTTCCCATGAATTAAGAATTCGTTTTCTATGTTTCTATGATTATGTTTTTCTCTGCTCGCTTCTTGACGACTACCACTTCCCTTAGCAAGGGAACCGGGAACACCGGGAACACTTCCCATAACACCTGATGTACTCATTACATCATAAAAATAATGGCATCTTTGCTAATATTAGTCTCTCTGTTTATCCCGAGGTTTAGGATCTGGGCCGTATCCCGATCAGACCAGATGGTGGACCTGCACTAGACACGACCAACGCAGCCCTGAAGTGTCTACAGAGACCATGTCAACTAGACTCTCCTCTGTGACGGCCCATTGACACAATATCCTCAACAAACCCGTCTCCAGCATGATGACGGCATTTTCAATCAGATGGAACTGGACAAATATTCTGGACATATTCTGAATATTCCGATCAAATATGACTTCTGACATGTTTCATAACCATACACTGTTTGTTCGTTGGCCAGAGGAGACAACCACAGTGGGAAGAACAAGTGTTTGACACACTTACGATTTTGCAGGTTTTCCTACTTACAAAGCATGTGGAGGTCTGTAATTTTTATCATAGGTACACTTCAACTGTGAGAGACGGAATCTAAAATCCAGAAAATAACATTGTATGATTTTTAAATAATGAATTTGCATTTAATTGCATGACATAAGTCAAGTCAACTTTATTTATATAGCGCTTTTAACAATGTAGATTGTTTCAAAGCAGCTTTACAGTGTTAAACAGCAAAATAATGCAGCCTAATTTTATTCAGCTGTATAGCCATTTGATGTCATCAGTTCATTTCAATTTCCATACGGTGACAGTGTGGGCTTTAGATCAATAATTAGATCAGTAATTTAGTTTACATGGTTAAATTAGTTTATTAATTAGATTTATTTCGATGTTTAGTTGAAAAATATAGTGTCCCCAACTGAGCACGCCAAGCCAGAGGCAACAGTGGCAAGGAAACCAAAACCCCATTAGGTGACCTAATGGAGAAAAATAAACCTTGGGAGAAACCAGGCTCAGTCGGGGTGCCAGTTCTCCTCTGGCCAATTTACAAACAACGTATTATTATTATTATTCTGGCTGCTTTACAGGTCAGAGGTCATAATAGATCGGAATATTCAAAGGACCGGAGGCAACACGCCGTAGACGGGTTTATTGAGGATGATGTTGATTAAATAATTATTAAAGTGCAATATTCGAATGATCGGATGACATATCGATTTAAGTATTATTTAATGATAATATTCGAACAATCGGAGTCATCACACTGGTGACAGGTTTATTTAGATGCCGTGTCGATGAGGCAGTTGCAGGGGGAGGATAATTGACACGGTCTCTGCAGACACTTCGGGGTCCTGTGTTGGTCTTCTCTGGTCCACCATCTGATTAGGATACGGCCCAGATCTGGCTGACTGCAGTAAACCTCGGGATAAAACAGAGAGAATATCATTAGCGTAGATGCCATTCTTCTGATGATGTAACGAGTACATCAGGTGTTATGGGAAGTGTTCCCGGTTCC
This sequence comes from Romanogobio albipinnatus, assembly GCA_023566225.1. Taxonomy (NCBI): domain Eukaryota; kingdom Metazoa; phylum Chordata; class Actinopteri; order Cypriniformes; family Gobionidae; genus Romanogobio; species Romanogobio albipinnatus. The sequence goes on along the minus strand of CM042250.1, from coordinate 30,942,412 downwards.
GGCTGACCTAGTTAATGCAGCCTAACAATAAATTAATTGATAAAGTGTTTTATGTGTATGCCACAGTAAAGAGATGTGTTTTTAGTCTAGATTTAAACTGACAGAGTGTGTCTGCTTTCCGAACAGTGCTAGGAAGACTGTTCCAGAGTTTAGGAGCTAAATAGGAAAAGGATCGACCGCCTGCAGTTGATTTGGATATTCTCGGTATTAACAACTGGCCAGAATTTAGAGATCGCAGTAGACGTGATGGAGTATAATATGTTAAGAGCTCGCTCAAGTATTGGGGAGCTAAACCATTTAGTGCTTTGTAAGTAATAAGCAAGATTTTAAAATGTATGCGATGTTTAATAGGTAGCCAGTGCAATGTTGACAGAACTGGGCTAATATGGTCATACTTCCTGGTTCTAGTAAGTACTCGAGCTGCTGCGTTTTGGACCAGCTGGAGTTTATTTATTAAGCGAGCAGGGCAACCACCCAATAGAGCATTACAATAATCTAGCCTTGAGGTCATGAACGCATGAACTAACTGTTCAGCATTTTGCATTGAGAGCATGTGCCGTAATTTTGATATATTTTTAAGATGGTAGAAAGCAGTTTTACAGATGCTAGAAACATGGCTTTCAAACGAAAGATTGGTATCAAAGAGCACACCCAGGTTCCTCACTGACGACGAAGACTTGACAGAGCAGCCATCAAGTGTTAGACAGTATTCTAGGTTACTACTTGTGGAGCTTTTTTGTCCAATAATTAAAAATTCAGTTTTTTCTGAATTGAGTTGCAGGAAATTACCAGTCATCCAATGTTTTATGGCGGCTATGCATTCCGTTAATCTTGTGAATTGGTAAATTTCTTCAGGGCGTGAAGAAATATAGAGCTGAGTATCGTCAGCATAACAATGAAAACTAATGCCATGCTTCCTAATAATATCTCCCAGTGGTAGCATGTACAGGGTGAAGAGTAGCGGTCCAAGCACTGAGCCTTGTGGTACTCCATACTGAACTTGCGATCGGTGTGACATCTCTTCATTTACTGCTACAAACTGATAACGGTCGCATAGGTATGATTTAAACCATGATAAAGCAATTCCACTAATACCTACATAATTTTCGAGTCTATTCAAAAGAATGTTGTGGTCGATGGTATCAAATGCAGCGCTAAGATCGAGTAACACTAATAGAGAGATACAGCCACGATCGGATGATAAGAGTAAATCATTTGTAACTCTGATGAGAGCAGTCTCAGTGCTATGATACGGTCTAAATCCTGACTGGAAATCCTCACAGATACCATTTCTTTCTAAAAAGGAACATAATTGTGAAGACACTGCCTTTTCAAGTATTTTTGACAGAAAGGGTAGATTTGAGATTGGTCTATAATTGACTAATTCTGTAGGATCAAGTTGCGGTTTTTTAATAAGTGGTTTAATAATAGCCAACTTAAAAGTTTTCGGTACATATCCTAATGACAAAGATGAATTAATGATATTAAGAAGAGGATCTATGACCTCTGGTAGCATCTCTTTTAATAGCCTAGTCGGTACAGGGTCAAGCATACATGTTGTTGATTTTGATGATTTAACGAGTTTAGCCAATTCTTCTTCTCCTATAGCAGTGAATGATTGTAATTTTTCCTCAGTGACACTACAATGCTCTGTCTGATGTGATACTGTAGTAGACGGCTGCATGGTTAAAATTTTCTTCCTAATATTATCAATTTTACATGTGAAGAAGTTCATAAAGTCATTACTGCTGTGCTGTTTACAATCATTAGCTTTATTTTTGGTTAATTTAGCCACTGTATCGAATAAATACCTTGGGTTGTGTTTGTTTTCTTCCAAGAGAGTTGAGAAATAAGCGGATCTAGCAGTTTTTACGGCCTTTCTGTATGCGATCATATGCTCTTTCCACGAATTTCGAAAGACCTCTAGTTTTGTTTTCTTCCAGCTGCGCTCCATTTTTCTGGCTGCTGTTTTAAGGGCCCGGGTGTGCTCGTTGTACCACGGCGTTGGACTATTTTCTTTAATCTTCTTTAAGCGCAGAGGAGCAACTGTGTCTAAAGTACTGGAAAAGAGAGAGTCAATAGTTTCTGTTGCAACATCGAGTTCTTCTATGCTATCTGGGTTGCTGAGGAGATGATACTGATGAGGAAGAGTATTTAAAAAGCAATCTTTAGTAGCGGCAGTGATTGTCCTGCCATTTTTGAAACGAGGGGGCGGCTTTGCAACTTTAGCTAAATTAAGTATACAAGATACTAAGTAATGATCAGAGATGTCATCGCTCTGCTGCAGAATTTCAACGGTATCAACATTAATTCCATGTGACAATATTAGGTCTAAAGTATGATTATGGCGATGAGTGGGTCCTGACACGTGTTGCCTAACTCCAATAGAGTTTAGTGTATCGGCCTGAAGCCTTGTTTTATACTTTCGCCTGGCTCCGCAGCGCGAGCCTTTACTGTCTATGGCGCGAGCCCCCGCTGACTGTGCGCGCTCCTCCCCAAACGGACGAGGCGTTTAGTTTATACTTGACCATTGTGCTATTCTTTGAAGCGACAGAGGGCGACTCGGAGTATTTGTTCTATAAACCATCAGGAAAAAGCGTAGAGAAGTGGGCTAATGTACACAGGTGACGATATTTATTTTAGTACACTTCACCGAAAACCACACTACAAAAGAATAATGTAAAACAGATCAAAATAAACCTTGATATTACTTGTGACATGAGAACAAAATGTATGTAGAAATGTAACGTTAACTTGTACAACTAAATTTATGATCTCTTAAATGTTTCCTAATTTCACTAAACACTTTCGTGAGTTTTCACTTTGTTTTGTGAATTTTTCTTTATTAAACGAGCTTGTTTATGCTTTTGTAGGCTCATTTTGTAAATATAAGCAACTAATTTGTATGTGCAAACTGGGCCACCCTTACTTTGCATCGACCGCCACAAGCTCTTTGTCTGCAACACGACAAGAGGCCGTAACGGAGAAATTAATTTTGTTAATTTGTAAGGACATGAGAGCGATCAGTGTGGTGGATGGGGCAGGCTTCAGGGAGTTCTGTCGAGCAGTGGAGCCGAGGTACCATAACCCTAACATTACTAAAGTGTAGGCTATTGTACTGACTGAAGAGATGTTGCATGAATAAAGGATAAATGCACTGCTTCCACTGGTTTGATTATTTACCGTTTCACGTCAAGGAAAAGTTCCATGTTTACCACAGCACAGCTCGCTCGGAGTGTTCAATATGCTGTAAAACTTCAATTAATATTTGTTTCAATCACTGAATGAAGCCTGCTATATTTGGGACAAGAGTCGCGACCTTAAATTGCTTGCACAAAACTCTTGATCAGCACTCAAAATGTGTTTGTTCATTTAAACCGTTATGCGCAGAGAGCGTGAGGGTGAGGGCGAGAGAGTGTGAGGTCTGCGGTCTTGGCCATTAGTTGATTTATTTGTTTTTGTGTAGGTAATACGTTGTCAAATATGTTTAAACTTAAATAGACTACCTATACAAGTAGTTTTGTCTCTTTGTATTAATTTGTCCTGTTATTGACGTAATGCGCGTCATTGACAAAATGCGCAACCAGATGTTCGAATAGTTCGAATATTCGTGTTTTTTTTAGAGGGAATATTCGAACGTTATTTTTGAGCAATTTTGACAGCCCTATTGGACGCCGGACAGCGTAGCGTGGCATGGGTACGTAATGACGTACTATTAATCGAGCTATGTTCTGTAACATGTAAAATGGGAACATGAACGTAATATTCTAAAAGCAACTCATGTAAACGCCTTAATCAGATTATTGTCTTATTCAGAGCAAGGTCAATAATTAGATTACTGCTGTCCATGTAAACGTAGTCAGTGAGTAATTGCTGTATGCTTATCTTCACTGAAACCTGGCTAAATGACAACATTCCCGACTCTGCTGTACAACTGGAGCAGTTAGCATGCTACCGGGCAGACAGGGCCCTCATAGACGGAGGAAAGACGCGTGGTGGTGGAGTTTGTGTCTATATCCGAAACGAGTGGTGCCGAGACGCTATGGTGGTGTGTAAACATTGCTCACCACTGGTGGAGTTTATGATCATAAAGTGCCGACCATTCTATTTGCCTCGGGAGTTCAGCGCGATCTTGACAGTCGCGGTTTACTTGCCTCCCACTAACAACAACAGCGATAGGAATGAGGCACTAAATGAACTGTACCAGGCTATCAGTGAACAATAGACAGAACACCCAGACGGCTTCATCATCCTTGCAGGGGACTTCAATCATGCTGACCTCAAGACTGTCCTTCCAAAATTACACCAGCATGTTGATTTTCCAACAAGGGGGAATAACATCTTGGACTTAGCATACACCACACACAAAGGAGCTTACAAAGCTGTCCCCCTTCCCCACCTCGGACTCTCTGACCACATCACTGTTATGCTAATGCCAGCATACAGACAGAGAGTGAAAGCCATCAAACCTGTTAGGAAACAGGTAAGGGTGTGGCCAGAGGGAGCATCTTCTGCTCTTCTTTTGGTGGCGAGGAAGACCATCCCTCCTCCCAGTGACCAGGTGCTCTGTCTAACCACAGCTGAAGTGAGGAAAACTCTATGCAGAGTTAACCCACGGAAGACTGCTGGACCAGACAACATTCCTGGCAGAGTGCTCAGGGAATGTGCTCAACAGCTAGCAGATGTCTTCACTGACATCTTCAACATCTCCCTGAGCAGCGCCACTGTTCCTACGTGCCTCAAGACGACGACCATCATTCCTGTGCCGAAAAAGTCTTCTGTCTCCTGCCTCAATGACTATCGTCCCGTTGCACTCACACCGATCATGATGAAGTGCTTCGAGAGGCTCGTCATGAGGCACATAAAGACCCAGCTTCCACCCGCACTGGACCCCATGCAGTTTGCGTATCGTCCAAACCGCTCCACGGACGATGCTATCTCCACAACCCTTCATCTGGCCCTCACTCATCTGGATAACAAGGACTCTTATGTAAGGATGCTGTTCATAGACTTTAGTTCAGCATTCAACACAATCATTCCTCAGCACCTGATCGAGAAGTTGAGCCTACTGGGCCTGAACACCTCCCTCTGCAACTGGATCCTGGACTTCCTGACTGGAAGACCTCAGTCAGTCCGGATCGGAAACAGCATCTCCAGCACCACCACACTGAGCACTGGGGCCCCCCAGGGCTGTGTGCTCAGTCCACTGCTGTTCACTCTGCTGACTCACGACTGTGCACCAATGCACAGCTCAAATCATATCATCAAGTTTGCCGATGACACGACCGTGGTGGGTCTTATCAGCAAGAATGACGAGTCAGCATACAGAGAGGAGGTGCGACGGTTAACAGCCTGGTGTGGAGCCAACAACCTGTCTCTGAACGTCGACAAAACAAAAGAGATGGTTGTTGACTTCAGGAGAACACAGAGTGGCCATTCTCCACTGATCATCGAAGGATCCTCAGTGGAGATCGTCAAGAGCACCAAATTCCTTGGTGTTCATTTGGCGGACAACCTCACCTGGTCACTTAACACCAGTTCCATCACCAAGAAAGCCCAACAGCGTCTCTACTTCCTGAGAAGGCTTAGGAAAGCTCAACTTCCTCCAACCATCCTGACCATGTTTTACAGAGGGACCATCGAGAGCATCTTGAGCAGCTGCATCACTGCCTGGTTTGGTAATTGCACCGTCTCGGATCGCAAGACCCTACAGAGGATAGTGAGGACAGCTGAGAAGAACATAGGAGTCTCTCTCCCCTCTATCATGGACATTTACACCACACGCTGCATCCGCAAAGCACACAGCATTGTGGATGACCACACACACCCGTCACACATACTCTTCACCCTCCTACCATCAGGGAAACGGTTCCGAAGCATTCGGGCCGTCACATCAAGACTGTGCAACAGTTTTTTCCCGCAAGCCATCAGGCTCCTCAACAAAGAACTGAACTGAACTCTCTCTCACACTCACACACACACACACTCACACACACTAGGGATGGGCGATATGGACTTAAAAATGTATCCCGATATTTTCTAGTATTTATTGCGATAACGATATCAATGACGATAAATGTAGTATCATTCCCCATGTTTTTGGATACAAGTGAAAGCTGCATGCATTCTTGCGAGTTTCAGAAAAACAAACAATGATCTAAAGTAAAACATACATGTCATCAAATAGGCTCAAATAAATAAATAAATAAATAAATAAATAAATATTTTTTTATGTAAAATTCCACACCAGCCTTTTGCAGATATAATTGTCTTCTGTAAAAGTGCAGGTAGTGCAACTGTGCTGAAAAACATCACAATACAAACAATAATAATTCAAATCAATGACAAGTTTTACATGTAAACCGATTCTGTATTTATTCATACACTCATGGTGCAAACAGTGGTAAAAATAGCAGAAACAGCAAAAGTATTTATCCCAAAAATGTCTTCAGATTACAAAAAAGTTGAAAATAATGATTTGATGATAGAACTTCAGTAATTTGAGTTGATAAGATAATAATACCACGAATTCTTCTACTGATAAAAATAAACTGGACTAAGGAATAATGAGCTTCTGGGTTCATGAATATTAATCATGTTGTCAGCGCTCATTCAAACTGATTTGCTGAAATCAAAACAGGCACAGTAATAGGTGCACGCCAGCCAATGAGATTCCCGTTTGTGCATTCGTTTTTTCCTGTTCATGAAAGGCTGAATAATTCCAAATAAACGCCATTATTTTACAGGAAAATACAACACAGGATATTGTTTACATGTAGCACATCAATTCTGTGTGGTATAAGACTCTCTCACTCTCTCTTTGAGTGTGTGTGAAACACTGAGCGCTCTCAGTCGCGCGCCTCACACTAGTGTTTACTGTGCGTCAAATACACTGCGCATTCATTGAGATCAACTGAAATAGTATGCTTTACCGATCGATTGAGAAGGACTGAGCGCTTAAGATATTCGCTCTAAGTGCTCAGCGAGTGAAAATACATCTGTATGGTTCAGATTGCCCTCAGGTAGCCCCTCGTTTAGCTATGAACTCTTCCGCAGCTTCCGCCATGGTTGTTTTCGCTCTGCACGTGAGATGCGGATTCAGTGCCGCCGCTCCCATTGCGCGGCTCTTAGGGCACCGAGTGCTGCGAGGGCACTACAAGAAAATTCTCTCTCCAACCCTTCAGCTATACAAATTGACGAACGCAGCCACCGCGGCCATCATAAAGTAAACGCTTTAAGCATCAAGAGACGGCCAGCGGTGGCACGGTGCGGATGGGTCGCGCTATCAACTAGGCTTTATCGTTATTATCGCGGGAAGACAAATTCTTATCGTGGGGAGAATTTTTACCGGTATATCGCAAACGATAAGATATCGCCCATCCCTAACACACACACACACACTCTGTGACTGATTTGTACAAACCGGACTCAACACACATCATTCACTTCGCACACGGTTTCAATCCCAATCACACTTAAAAATGTTTACATGCCATTTGTTGCTGATCTTCCGGGACTTGTTCTTTTGCACAATATTCTGTCCGAATCATTTGGTCAGTGTTCACTTATTTTGACTGCTGCTACTACTGAATTGCACAAATTCTGTTTACATTTTTCTGTTTATATTGCACTTTATTCTGTCATGACAGGTTTTACTGGCGGAGCTATTTCTATTTTTATTTTATATTTTGTGTATTGTGTATTGTCTTGCACTGTCCTGTGTTGTCCTTTGCACTGTTAGCGCCAGCTGCACACATGCACTTTATGTGGCGAGGATTTTAGTTCTCGCCCTGTGTTTTTCTGTTCTGTGACTGTTTGCTTTATGTTGTCTTATGTAGCACATGGGTTCAGGAGGAACGCCGTTTCATTTCACTGTGTACTGCGTCAGCTATATATGGTTGAAATGACAATAAAAGCTTCTTGACTTCTTGACTTGACTTCAAGACTGCTTTGAAAAAACAGATGGGGGAATGTTTAAAGAAGCAGCCACCTACAACAACCAGACAGACATTGAGGAATATACAGACACTGTGACCTCCTACATAACCAAGTGTATTGATGATGTGACCCACACAAAAAAAACATCATCACTCGGGCTAACCAGAAGCCATGGCTGACAGGCGATGTCCTCGGGCTGCTGAGAGCTAGAAACATAGCCTTCAGAGCCAGGGATGAATCTGGACAGAAAACAGCGAGAGCCAACCTGTCCCGTGGCATCAGGAAAGCAAAACAGGATTACACACACAAGATAACCGCCCACTTCAGAGACAGCAGAGACGCACGGAGCCTCTGGCAGGGCATTCGATGTGGATAGAGTGAGCAGCACCAAATTCCTGGGGGTGCACATCAGTGAAGACCTCTCCTGGACCCCCAACACTGTATCTCTGGTGAAGAAGGCTCAGCAGCGTCTCTACTTCCTGCGCAGACTCAGACGGGCAAGTGCTCCACCACCCATCATGAGCACTTTCTACAGAGGCACCATTGAGAGCATCCTTTCCAGCTGCATCACTGTGTGGGGCGGGAGCTGCACTGAATACAACAGGAAAGCTCTTCAGCTTCAGCGCATAGTTGGAAAAGCTGGAAAGATCATTGGTGCCCCACTCCCCTCCCTGAAAGAGATATACTCCACCCGCCTCATCCGCAAAGCGACCACAATTGTGAGCGACACAAGTCATCCAGCTCACAATCTGTTTAGCCTCCTGGCATCTGGGAAGAGGTACAGGAGCCTCCACTCCCGCACCACCAGACTCAGCAACAGCTTCACCCACCAGGCTGTTAGTCAACCTTATTTATATAGCGCTTTTAACAATGTAGATTGTTCCAAAGCAGCTTTACAGTGTTAAACAGGAAAATAATGCAGCATAATTTTATTGAGCTGTATAGTCATTTGATGTCATCAGTTTAAATTTCCATACGGTGACAGTGTGGGCTTTAGATCAATAATTAGATCAGTAATATATGGTTCATTATTATATGGTTCATTTAGTTTATTAATTCGATTTATTTCGATGTTTAGTTGAAAAATGTTAGTGTCCCCAACTGAGCACGCCAAGCCAGAGGCATTAGTGGCAAGGAAACCAGTTAGGATGCTGAACTCTCCCCTCAGTCACCAGGCCGTCAAGATGATGACCCCAGTCAGTCTTCAGTCTTTACACTTGAGGACTGAACAGGTTCTGCTCGATCATCTTCACTAAAATTGTCTGGGTCTGATTCGAGCTCAAATTGGTATGGTTTTATTAACGCCATTGTAATACACAAAGCACAGGCTAATAGCCTGAGGCTACCGGTAAAGGTAAGGGGCGTGACGTTTCTGAGAAACGTGCACTAGGCGGTTAGCGAATCACAACACACTGGGCCAGCTAACCAATCTGAGCCCATTGTGTATTTTTGAGGGACTGGCTTCATAGAATCCGGAAACCATCAGACCGTTTTTACAAGGAGGGGCAGAGCAGTGTAGAATAAAAGTAAAATATATGAAAAATAATGCAATTTTTTAAAAACGAAGCATGAACACGTTACAGCCCCCCCCACAAACACAATCAAGCCTTCGAAAGAATGCGTTTTACCACCCCTTTAAAGGTCTATTTATTGATATTGAACTCTAGTTTTAGTTTTTTAACTCTAGTCTAGTTTAAACTACATGTCTTGTCTTCACTGTGGGATGGAGGGAAACGTAATTTCGATTGCTTTGTATGTCTGGAACATGTGAAGAATCGACAATAAAGCTGACTTTGATGAATGGGAGAAGGTCATGTGGTCTGATGAGACAAAAATAGAGCTTTTTGGTCTAAACTACCACTTGCTGTGTTTGGAGGAAGAAGAAGGATGAGTACATCCCCAAGAACACCATCCCAACCGTGAAGCATGGAGGTGGAAACATCATTCTTTGGGGATGCTTTTCTGCAAAGGGGACAGGACGACTGCACCGTATTGAGGGGAGGATGGATGGGGCCATGTATCGTGAGATTTTCTGGATTTTTGTTTTAGATTCCGTCACTCACAGTTGAAGTGTACTTATGATAAAAATTACAGACCTCTACATGCTTTGTAAGTAGGAAAACCTGCAAAATCGGCAGTGTATCAATTACTTGTTCTCCCCATTGTATATTACTAATCTGCCCGCCATGACACTATATGACTACTGAACTGAGCTGGTTGACATCAGTTTTCTCCAGAGCGGCTGTACAGCCTAATCAAGGCTGTTTGGCAATTTCCCCGTAGCCCTTTCCAGCCTTGTGGAGGTGTACAATTTTGTCTTGTGTCTTTGGACAGCTCTTTGGTCTTGGCCATGTTAGTAGTTGGATTCCTACTGATCGCATGGGGTGGACAGGTGTCTTTTTGCAGCTAACGACCTCAAACAGGTGCATCTAATTTAGGATAATAAATGGAGTGGAGGTGGACATTTTACAGACTAACAGGTCTTTGAGGGTCAGAATTCTAGCTGATAGACAGGTGTTCAAATACTTATTTGCAGCTGTATCATACAAATAAATAGTTTTTGAAAAATCATATATTGTGATTTCTGGATTTTTTTTTTTTTTAGATTATGTCTCTCACAGTGGACATGCGTCTACGACAGGGATGGGCAACTCCAGTCCTCGAGGGCCACTGTCCTGCAAAGTTTAGCTCCAACCCTGATAAAACTCACCTGCCTGTAGCCTTCTAGTAATCCTGAAGACATTGATTAGCTGGTTCAGGTGTGTTTGATTAGGGTTGGAGCTAAACTCTGCAGGACAGTGGCCCTCGAGGACTGGAGTTGCCCATCCCTGGTCTACGATGACAATTTCAGACCCCTCCATGATTTCCAAGTGGGAGAACTTGCAAAATAGCAGGGTGTTCAAATACTTATTTTCCTCACTGTATATGTATTAGTGGTGGGCCATTATCTGCGTTAAGGTGAGACTCTTATACTACGCAAGCTATGATGACTTTCACCTTGATATTTTAGCGCGGATGTATACCTAGCCGAATTGCACTGGAGAGAACGAGTCTTCGAACCTGTGTGTATGCCTACTAGTGTTGTCAAAAATATCCATATTTCGCTATGTGTCGATACTGAAATATCTGAAACGATACTCATTTGCTACAGTATCGATATCAGCTGCGCTCTCCTCTCCTCTCCGACCGACAGCAAGTTGACACACACCTGCCTCCTCTCATTCAGTCCGTTTAATCCTCTGAACATTGCGAATGGGTGTTCTGCTGGATTTTTCATGACAGCGTGTTAGTATTGGTGTGACCAGTCTGAATTTTGTGTGGGGTTGCACATAACGTTAATTCTACTAATTCCCGCAGATTCCACGCTTGTATCTGAAGCACACATACACATACCGTAATAAAGCCCACTCTGACATACAAGTGCAAAAATGAGCTTCTTTTTCCATCTTATTAATGGTCAAATACACTCAAAAATGTCTCAATGCCCATCTTGGTGAGTTTTAATGTAAACATAGTCGTAACCAGCTAACAGGAAGAGTGTTTGGGATCCATGTGTGCGTCAGGTCTTAAAGGGACCGAAGTTATTTATTATTCAAACTACAAAAAGACAATCACTTACGAGCACACATTCTGAATGCCTTCGGCAGAATTCAAATGAGCCATTTTAATCTAGATTAATTTCAAGATTACAGCGAGATTAAAAAAAATGTATCTATGCCCAACACTATTTATTTATTTATTATTTATATATATATATATATATATATATATATATATATATATATATATATATATATATATATATATATATATATATATATATATATATATATATATATATATACACATACACACATACATATACATATACACAGGGAGTGCAGAATTATTAGGCAAGTTGTATTTTTGAGGATTAATTTTACAACATTAATAATTAAACAACAACCATGTTGTCAATGAACACAAAAAACTCATTAATATCAAAGCTGAATATTTTTGGAAGTAGTTTTTAGTTTTAGCTATTTTAGGGGGATATCTGTGTGTGCAGGTGACTATTACTGTGCATAATTATTAGGCAACTTAACAAAAAACTAATTTATACCCATTTCAATTATTTATTTTTACCAGTGAAACCAATATAACATCTCAACATTCACAAATATACATTTCTGACATTCAAAAACCAAACAAAAACAAATCAGTGACCAATATAGCCACCTTTCTTTGCAAGGACACTCAAAAGCCTGCCATCCATGGATTCTGTCAGTGTTTTGATCTGTTCACCATCAACATTGCGTGCAGCAGCAACCACAGCCTCCCAGACACTGTTCAGAGAGGTGTACTGTTTTCCCTCCTTGTAAATCGCACATTTGATGATGGACCACAGGTTCTCAATGGGGTTCAGATCAGGTGAACAAGGAGGCCATATCATTAGATTTTCTTCTTTTATACCCTTTCTTGCCAGCCACGCTGTGGAGTACTTGGACGCGTGTGATGGAGCATTGTCCTGCATGAAAATCATGTTTTTCTTGAAGGATGCAGACTTCTTCCTGTACCACTGCTTGAAGAAGGTGTCTTCCAGAAACTGGCAGTAGGACTGGGAGTTGAGCTTGACTCCATCCTCAACCCAAAAAGGCCCCACAAGCTCATCTTTGATGATACCAGCCCAAACCAGTACTCCACCTCCACCTTGCTGGCGTCTGAGTCGGACTGGAGCTCTAGTGTCATCCAACTAGTGTAAATAGCAGATCACTAAGAAATGCTATTTTCACTTAATGTAAACAAAATCTATTGCTACTTGGACTTGTTGTAAATAGCATCTATTGCTTATTGTACTTAGTGCAAATAGTCGCTGCCTTTATTTTATAGTATATATTTATAGCCTGACTCCTGTTTATTTTGAATGTCTACCAAGCTACTGAAGCTATTGTGTTTTTTTACAGTTGTTGCACTGTTGGACAATTATTTAAAAAATAATTAACTACATTTGTGTCTGTATTTTGTTTTTACAAAGTTAGGAAAATAATGTTTAAGTCAAGCCTGATGCGTTTCACAAAAGAATGATCCCAGTCTCTTCCACACTGTGAGGCATACAGTTTATTAGGTAATTCAGCAAAAAAAAAAATGTAGTATCGGATCAGCACTCTGTATCAGCCAATATTGAATCCCAGTATCGGAGGCGAAAAAGGTGGATCAAAAAATATTATAAATACTGTAACATATGTTTTGTTCATGGTTAGTTCATGCTAGTTAATACATCAATGCTAACTAATTAAACCTTATTGTAAAGTGTTACCATTCAAATTAGGCTACGTTTACACATGGGCGACTATTTTCATAAACAAACATTTCAACCTCTCCTGTTTCAAAAATAAAATTGTGCAAAAATCTCAGTTTTCAGAAAAGTGTTCATTTACATGCCATCAAGAGCATGCCAAACCTGTAGGTGGCGGTGTAACAAGAATCTTAAGACCACGTAAGCCAATCAGAATCCCGAAAAAAGTTCTCCCACCAGACAGCAGTTCGCCCAGGTCGGACCCAAAACAGCCGGCGCTGGCGCTGACGCGGACTGGTTCATCGTGTTGGAGGGAGAAATTGTTGCAAAATTGCTGACCTCCGAGCACTCATTCGTCTCTGCTCCTCGACATAATGGAGCAGCTGTATTTGCAAATGCAAACACACGAGAAGAGTTTGCACCAACATAAATGCAACTGCTACTCTGAACGCTTCCATGATCACATGTAAACATAGGTCACACTTTTGACGTAGGTGCGAGGTCTGGCGCATACTGTGACGTTGGCTGCCCAAAAAACGGTTTGTCTCAGTTTACATTAGGGATGGGCAACAGTGATCGAGTACTCGAACGTGACAGCGACGATCGATCATGAAAACGATGTTTACCCTGACTTTAAAAAAATATATTTGTCAATATTTCTGATTGGTTATTGCAGCATTTTTGGAGGTAACTGAGATTTGATTGGTTAGCGTTAGACAGCACGCCTTCCAGACCGGCAAAATAAAGTGAAACTGAAGCGCACACTGCTGCAGTGATGCTTGGAATCACTGTGATCATGAAATACAGTTAAGTGCAAGATGTACAGCGCTAATCGGTCATATACATCACATTATAATGAAAACAAGATTGTAATAGAATGTTGTAAATGATCTGTGCTTGAGTTCCCCGTGTATCAGCTGTTAAAGGAAATCCACAAGCGCGGTGAAGTTCATGTGCGCGTCCGCGTCCTTTTCTGCAGATGCAAGTAGTAAGATTACTTTTATGTTGTCTATATCTGATTAATCTCATATGGTCACGTTGAGTTGAGTTTAATAACCAGCTAGTAAAGCGCTGCTGTTACCAACTGGTGTTCATTCTCTTCTTTGAGACTGTTATATTCTTTTTAGATGGGCTATTTCTCTTTCAAAAGCATTGATGATATTAATGCAGCAACGTTATTTCGTTCTCATATTTTTTAACAGTAGACCTATGTTTTATTTAAAGTTGTTTCTCATTATGCCTTCAAAAATGCGCTGTGATATCGGCCACTTCGATCGGGAAAAATAAAATTAAGTACAAGATGTGCAGAGCCAATCTGTCATGTACATAACATTATAATGAGAACAATTGTAATAGTTTTGTAAACTATCTGTGCTTTAGTTGCCCGTGTATCGGCGTTGTTGTTAAGGGAAGAGTGCATTCAAAATGTGTAAAAACTAGCACGGCCAAGTTCACGTGCGCATTCGCGTCCTTTTGTGCTGATGCAAGTAGGTACACTGATTAATCTAATATAGGATGCGTTTGGTTGAGTTTATTAACCTGCTAGCAAAGCTATGTTGGGTGCTGTTTATTTACAGTTTCAGTTCAATTACAATGATATGATTGATTGGGTTATTCGAGACGTTTACAAAATAACCATTTATGCATCATAATCTAGCAGTTATTTTTTCTAGTCATATGTTAATATTTTCATAGACATGTGATGTTTGTATTTGTCAACATTAATTTTCGTAACACTTAAAATAGTTTCATATCTCCATGACGGAGACGCCCCGCCCCCCACACAAGCCCCTCCCCCAATTACTTGAGTACTCGTTTTGGAGACCTATCGATGATCTAAATGAGAAATTGACAAAAATGCCCATGCCTAGTTTACATACAAACGTGCAAACGAAGATTTTCAAAATCTCCACTCTGGCCAGAGTTTTTTGGAAAGACTCGTTTTCAGAGGCGAATTCTCCGTTTGTGTGTAAACGAAGGGCGCAAACGAAGGGAAATGTCTCCGTTTTTCAAAAATAACCATGTACATATGAACGGGGCCTTAAACTAATAAGAAAAGTACTAACTTTTTTGTTTATACACATTGTTTAATGGTTTCAACTAAAATCTCAAGACATTGTGTAAGCTTGTTGTGTGTATATTTGGTAATCATAAGCTTCAGAAATGGTGACAAAAACATAGATGATAAAAAAAAGTCTTTCATGTACATAATGAATCTTTAAACCTGCAAATGGACTAATGCAAGCTCTGCATAATAACCTCTGTAAAACAGAGCACCTTCTTTTACAATCCACATTCATGTGTTCATAGTTTTCAGTCACGTGACTGTCGCGGAGCATTGGAGGGCAAAACTGCCAAAGAACTGCAACAGAAGCCTGTCACATTTCAATCTTAAAACAAAAATATGTGAACAAGATGCACATTTTGGGCACTTGTGATCCATATACTACTGCAGTACTTCAATCACTAAAAACAGCAGGACATTTTTAAAACGCTTAACGTGAAAAACACTATAGGGGGAGTTGCACCAATAAGGATTAAATTAAGCAAAGTTTAACAGTAATCTAGGATTTGTTAATATGGGTTTTATTATAAAGCGAGTTTTTGCACCACTTTTAAAGACAGATTAATTACGCAGTAAAACTGTTAGAATTATAGAGCTAATCAAGCAGCAGACGGAGGGTGAACTGATGACAGGCTAAAGAATCCTTATTTGTGCAACTCACCCGTAGTTGTAAGTGTCGTAATATACTAAAACAGTGATATTAAAAGATCAAATTTAGTTTACACCTTTTTGATGATGCATCTATATACAGGCGAGAAGATGAGCCAAGAATATGAACGCAACACATTTTCTTTATAATGGGTCTCGATGGGAAAAATACGCTTAACAAGAAACCTTGTGTTGCATTAACAATCTGTGTTCATCTGCTTTCCTGTACAAAGTATGCAACATCAATAAGGTGTTTATTGAATTTGGTATTTTAATATCACTGTCTAACTGCATTACTACTGACTACAAACCTGGTAAAACTGACTGGCGGGTAATGGAGGAAAGCCTCGTTCTGTATAGGTGGGCGTTCCTATATGCGTGTGACGTCATGTAAAAACTATGAATAGACTGTCAAAACAGACAGGAGCAATGTTTATATGTACACATTTTGTTTCATTAGGAATGAAACCATTCCAATTGATGAATCTGAACAGTGTTTACATGAACACTAAATAAAGTTATTGATTTGATGTGCGAGTTTATATGTGACAAGCATCAAATCGGATTTGATCTTTTTACATACGTAGCTTGATAGCTATATAATATATTATTATCATCATCATTGTTATGTGGCCACAATAAAAGGAACAGTTGAGTGTTAAAACTGTTTGACACTTACTGCCATGACCAGTTCAAAAGGATGTTTGTACACCCTCACAGGGGACTGATACTTCTGCACCATGGTGGAGACTGCTGACAATCTAAAAACAAAAGACAAAGCCAGGAAAGCGGTCAAACATTCCACTTTATGTAATGAACCCAACAGATTTTGGCAGATTTCTCAAAACTAGTAACATAAACAAATCTGACTACGGATTAAGAATATGTAATACAATAATTGTCAAAACACCTATTATAATTTATTAGGTATTAGAACTGGGTCTCTTAAATGTAACGTTTGCTTATTTCTCCGTATGTACGTTAAATGTTTTATATGCCGTTTTATGTGTCTGATAACTGCAGCTAACGCAATTAGCCTGTTAGCACACCCAATAATGTCTCACATTAAACTCAAACACAACAATAATACCCTCAGATTATACTCAAACATAAAACTCCTTTAATCCCAATACCTCCATAATTTAATCTATCGTTACCTAAACAAGGAACGTACATTTATAGAGAGTTATTATGGGATACAGCCGACGTACGGTGTTAGCAAACAGTGTTAGCGATTTTAGCTACGGATGAAAAATGACGTTAGTAATGTTAACATTGTTCAACCAATGTCTAATTTCAGACATTTCTGTATGTGTATTTTGAAAATGTAACGTTACTTACTAAATCAATCTATGAAGAACTGGAAAAAGATAATTCGTAGCAGCAGATAAAGCAGTATAGGCTAGTTATGAATGTAAAGGTTGTTCTTCAGGTTCTAGATGCTAGGATTGGTGGGTTCTGGATCTCCATGTTATGATCTCTCTGAATCATCAAAGCCGATCAGTGACTCCGATCAAACGCGGTCTGGACTCACAGCTCCACTGCTGCCGAATCTGCTCCATCACAAACGGGCTCTGCAGAGAACAGAACATTCACTTGCTCCTCCTCTTCCTCCTCATCTCAGTATTTTTCCAATAGAGGGTATGCACGTGACGTCACCTCCAGCTGGAGTGACTGCGGTTACGCCACATTGAGTGACAGAATTGGTTTACACCGTGATCCTGGAATATTTTCATCAAAAACCTTAATTTCTTTTTGACTGCAGAAAGAAAGACATTGACATCTTGGATGACATGGGGGTGAGTAAATTATCAGCAAAAGTTTATTTAAAAGTGAACTAATCCTTTAACAGTGCTGACAACAGTGAACTCTACATTATAGCACACACACATCACTCTGATCAGATGTCTAATTCATGCTGTGATGTCATCTGCAATAGGCCTACTTATCGAAAATGTTCCTGTCGGATGTTAAATAAACATTTAGTAAGCATCTTTATCTTTAAGATGTATATGGTTTATGTAAATCCACTTTGGAGACGTGTGTGTGTTACTGGAGCTCATAGCCTACATAATAAAACGTGTTTTTACAGCACAATCACAACTACACTATATTGTCTGTCGTCTTTGCACCTTCAACAGTTTACTCTACAGTAGTTCAATAAATGTGATTTTAACACAAGGAACCGTGATTTTGGTTTGTAATACTCACATTTGATTCGCTTTTCTCCACCTGACGTATCCTTTCCTGTGCCCTCATGGGAAGGCAGGGATAGAAAAGTATCCGATGATGGGTGCTTCACAATCTGGGCGGAATCAGTAGGCCATCCAGGAACTTCTCGCCTACTCTTTTAAGAAGTTTCGAACATTCACTACTGTTTTCGCCTACTATATAGTAGGTAAGTAGGCATATTCGAGCGCAACATTAGTATACGCACATCCAAATCTCGCGAGAAATAGTCCAAAACCCCGGTAGTTCTCGCCTACTCTTTTATGAATACAAAGGATTCAGACATACTATTCGCTCGCCTACTGCTTTTTACATACTATATAGTAGGGAAGTATGCGGTTTCGAACGCAGACATTGTAATAGTTTCAACCCCTACACAATACCACATTTGTCCATATTTTATTTAATATTACCAGTTATTAATAACAACTAATTATTCCCAGTTATTAACTGCTTTTTATTTGTTGTATAGTATTACAGTTTGTTTCTTTAATTTTCTTGTGCTTTGATATAATTCTGCAACTGTCAGTTGTTGTTATTTGACATACATTTGTGTCTTGTACATGTAAACATAATAATAATTAAAGCTGCGAGCAGCGATGACGGGCTCAAGCCGGTGGCACCGCCACGCCGGTGGCATCAGCTTAACTGTGCATGGCAGGCAATATGCATTTAAACAGGAGAGCATTTTAAAAATCACTCGAATATGCCACATTTACTGCAGCAGCTGGTGCCATTATGACCATAAGCCACACCCATGATGTAATTTAAATATAGATGAATTGTAATGTCATAGGATCACATATAGGACCACATCTATGAGATCAATTACATTTAAATTAATTTCATGTCAGATGATGTCAAAGGCCAAATCATAATAGGCATTTAAAATGGGAAAACATAAAAGGACTACGTCAATGTCATCTGAATTCACCACATTAACTGCAGCAGTTGGTGCTGCTATGACCATGAACCACAACAGCCACATATATGAGATCAATTGAATTTAAATGAATTTCATGTCAGATGATGTCAAAGGTCAAATCGTAATGAGTTCAGAATACCATTCAAATGCTGATGTTGAATTATCATCATCAAGAGAGAAAGGCACACACACAAACTCACAGGGTGAGAGAGGGACCCCACACACACACACACCCAGGCTGAGCCTGAGAGGACTGAGAGAGAGGCACTCTGCACATTGAACAAGATTCACAAGATTTTAACAACAAAAATAAATAAAATCTAAATGGTGGGAGAAAGTTTTTTTCATTTCACTCTCTGAAAAAATTATTTTGAATATATTTGAAATCAATATGTGTGGTCCAATATAAAAAATAAATTACAAAATTAATAAATTAATAAATGGAGTCAAATCACAGAAACAGCAAAGATGATTTTAATATCAGTGTCAGGTAAGAGTAAGATGCGTGTCTACATTTTATGGAAGTTTATTATAAATAGCCACTTTTATAAAATCATGTGAAATTTATGTTTTAATACATTTATATTATATCAGTGTGCTGTGTAGTGTGCATAGTTTATCCTATGACATTAATGTGCATCATACGTTATCTTGGCAAACACATCACATGACGTTTTTATTTCAAGTGATAGTTATTTGTGATAGCCTGTATGAAAGGGTTAAATTATCATCATCAAGAGAGAAAGTCACACACACACACACACACACACACACACACACACACACACACACACACACACACACACACACACACACACACACACACACACACACACACACACACTCAGTGAGAAAGTGAGAGTGAGGGGGGGAGGGGAAGGAAAGGCAGAGGACATTGCATAGACTTAATGGTTTTTATACTGTACAAACTGTACATTCTATCCCCCTACACTACCCCTACTCCTAAACCTAGCATCACAGAAAACATTCTGCATTTTTACATTTTGAATAAAACATTGTTTAGAATGTTTTTAAAGCTAGACAGTGAATTAAAGCATTTTTGAAAGTGACACACTTCCTGCTGCCAGTTGGTGGCCTGGCCACACACACACACACACACACACACACACACACACACACACACACACACACACACACACACACACACATTAGTTTCAAAACTAATACAATGCTGCCATCTTCTGTTCATTGAGGGGAGGGCACACACACGCACACACACACACACACACACACACACACACACACACACACACACACACACACACACACACACACACACACACACACACACACACACAAACACATTAGTTTCAAAACTAATACAATGCTGCCATCTTCTGTTCATTGAGGGGAGGGCACACAGACACAGATTACTAGACACATAGATTATTCAAAGAAATATTTTAAATCAATATATTGATCTGAAAAATAGTATAGTCATTTTAAATTAATCCAAGTTCAATTACTGAACATACAATCTTAATTTAATTGAACACACACACACACACACACACACACACACACACACACACACACACACAAACACATTAGTTTCAAAACTAATACAATGCTGCCATCTTCTGTTCATTGAGGGGAGGGCACATAGACACAGATTACTAGACACATAGATTATTCAAAGAAATATTTTAAATCAATATATTGATCTGAAAAATAGTATAGTCATTTTAAATTAATCCAAGTTCAATTACTGAACATACAATCTTAATTTAATTGAAATCAAAATATGATT
Source organism: Romanogobio albipinnatus (assembly GCA_023566225.1). NCBI lineage: Eukaryota > Metazoa > Chordata > Actinopteri > Cypriniformes > Gobionidae > Romanogobio > Romanogobio albipinnatus. The sequence continues at coordinate 30,921,561 of CM042250.1, read as the reverse complement.
TTACAAGATATTAGACAATTTCTGTTCCCCTTTTTTGTCCTTATTTAATCCCTCGCCATGGCAACACCGTTTGAGATATCCAATATTCGTTCGCATTTTAGCATCTTCCGTATCTTTGTTTCATTTTGACCGAGTTTGGTGGAGATTGAATAAATCGCCTACGAGAAGAACGTAAAAACTCAGACCCTGAATTACACAAATATTCACCTTCAAACCAAAATATCTGACTTCCTGTTGGTCGGAGCTAATGACTGTAAATTCGAAAGTTGTCCGGCTCGAAGAGAACAATATATGTACCAAGTTTGGTGACTGAAGATAAAACTAACCCCCCCACTTTTGCCAAAAGGTGGCGCTATAGAGCCCCTCATCCCCGCCCGTTTCTGAGGCTTTGCCCTTGTGTACTGACTGACATCTCTGATGTGTGTGTTAAGTTTCAAGCAGTTTCAAGCATGCTAAGAGTCTCAAAAACAGCCAAAAACATTATTAAACTTTGACACGTTGCCATGGCAACAGTACTTCAAATTTCAGGAATCCATTTCATATGTCTCTATCTGTCATGTTTTCACATTATACTGATGAAGTTTGAAGTCAATCGGGAGAAAATAAGACAGTGATTTAAAGTATTTTTGAAAGTGACACACTTCCTGCTGCCAGTTGGTGGCGCTATAACTTTGACTCACAAAAGTCATATCCATGTGATCGGCCTCTTACAACGAACACACAGCTGAAGTTTCATCCAAATCATTCAATGTTTGCACAAGTTATAACACACTTCCTGTTTCCCTTTTCTCGCCATAAATTCGTTGCTTCGCCACGGCCAAACCGTTTGAGATATCACAAATCCGCTCGCAATTTAGCATCCTGAATATGTTCACTTCATGCTGACCGAGTTTGGCACTGATCGAAACAATGGCCTCGGAGGAGTATATTAAATTCCAGAGCATGGGTTTTCCGAACAACCCATTATAGCTCACTTCCTGTTGGGCTGACGCGTAACTTAGAGCACGAAAGTTGTTCGGCCCGATGAGGTCTATATGTGTACCGAGTTTCATACATGTACGTGCAAGTGTGTTTGATATATAGACCAAATATTAATAGGGGGCGCTGTTGAGCCCCCCTGCCACGCCCGGGTATCAGCTTCAGCCCGGCCCTGATGGCCGCAGATTCTGACGTATCTGCAAAGTTTCAAGAGTTTTTGAGCATGGTAAGGGCCCCAAAAGTGCCCATTTAGTCGATAAAAAAAATAATAATAATAATAATAATAATAATTAAAGCTGCGAGCAGCGATGACGGGCTCAAGCCGGTGGCACCGCCACGCCGGTGGCATCAGCTTAACTGTGCATGGCAGGCAATATGCATTTAAACAGGAGAGCATTTTAAAAATCACTCGAATATGCCACATTTACTGCAGCAGCTGGTGCCATTATGACCATAAGCCACACCCATGATGTAATTTAAGATAATTCAAGATATGAGAGAATTTCTGTTCCCCTTTTTTGTCCTTATTTAATCCCTCGCCATGGCAACACCGTTTGAGATATCCAATATTCGTTCGCATTTTAGCATCTTCCATATCTTTGTTTCATGTTGAACGAGTTTGGTGGAGATTGAATAAATCGCCTACGAGGAGAACGAGAGAGAGAGAGAGAGAGAGAGAGAGAGAGAGAGAGAGAGAGAGGGTATCTGCAGGTTTCACCAAGTCAAATTTAAGACTTTTTAAGACCTTTTCAAGACCATTATGAATTACATTTAAGACCTATATCACGCAATTTAAAAAAAAAACGTACAAAAGGAAATGCAGAATCACAAAATTACTTGCAAAGCAAATTAATTTATTCAAATTGAACAAAGTATAAGTAATCTTGCACTTCCTCATAGCTCAATCCCACCAGGATTAATATACAAACACACTACCGGTCTAAAGTCTGAGAAAGGTAAGATTTTTAAATGTTTTTACATTCTGCTCACCAATGCTGCATTTATGTTATTAAAAATACAAAAAGCTGTAATATTGTGACAGTTCTGTTGTGACTGTTTTCTATGTGAATATATAGTAAAGTGTCATTTATTCCTGTGATCAAAGCTGAATTTAACATCATTACTCCAGTCTTCAGTGTCACATGACCCTTCACTAAATCACTAATCATTCTCATATGAGGATCTGATGATCAACAAACATTTATGTTTATTATCAGTGTTGAACACAGGTGTGTAAAACATTTTTTTTTGGATTCTTTGATGGATAAAAAAAAGTAAAAAAAAAAGATTTCTGAAGGATTATGTGACTCTAAAGTCTGGAGCAATGATGCTGAAAATTCAGCTTTGAATCACAGAAATAAATTCTATTTAAGATATATATTGAAATATAGTTATTTTAAATAAAAAAATAAAAAAATAAAAAAAACATATTCACAATAATACTGTCTTTGCTGTATTTTGGATCAAATAAATGCAGCCTCGGTGAGCAGGAGAGACTTCTTTAAAAAACATTTTAAAAATCGAACCGTTCTCAAACTTTTGACCGGTAGTGTGTGTGTATGTATATACATTTTTTGTGAGATCAAAATTACTGATTTTGTGATGGTCATTTTCAGAAATGTGCATGTTTCTTTTTTTTTTCATAATTAGGATGCCACATTTACCATATCATTATATTAGATGCACAATAGTCACACATGGCAATAAAACAAACAAAATGCATGAATCTTGTTTGACAATAGGACAAATAAATACAACTTAAATATACAGATACAAACAGTGCTTTAAGTTTAGGGCTACTGTTTGTTTTTCCCCGTTGTTGTTGTTTGATTAATACTAACGACACAGGCAGGAGGGGGTATAGGCTCGGCTATATTGGGTTGCTTTCACTTTAAGACCTACAGTAATGATGAGCCCATAGATATGGATATGTATGAATATGCCTAGATTCGGTTCACTCGCGCGAGCGCTGACCGGCGGCAAACGCCTGCAGAATCCGCGGCCAGTCTGACATCAGTCCGTGTGTCAGTAGCGAATGAGTTCGGGGTTTTCACCGCTTTTTAAACTCTTTGTTTAGTGCTATCGGGCATATCAAACTTTTATTTGGTCATTATACGAGATGGCAGGTGAGAAAGATTCGCCTTTGCTATCACGATCGCGTGAACTGGAAGAACTGGAGAACTGAAGCTGAAGAGGGGGGTTGACGGAAGTGGGCGTGTGTGTACTTTTATTTACTTTTGTTTTATACAAAATATTCAATCAACTATCACAAACTATACATCATTTGAAAGCTAAAACACTCAAGATTCATGTTCTGAACTTGTTTTTGCAATAAATAAACCAGAGAGGAAAGGGTTAAATGAAACGCTAAAGGACCGGCCATGTAAACATTAGCATAATATTAGCGGTACTCATCTTTCATCTCCTGTCGTTCAGATCAGATCGGACGAATCCAATAAACACCCGCATACATCTCTGTGTAAGAGTCCACTCTTCAAAATGCATCCCACTTTTTAATCCAAAACAACGAAAAAATAGGGAAAAAACAAAAAATCCTTCGTTGTTTGCAAGGGAGTTTTGAGTTAGCGTAATCAATCATGTCCATTTTCAATGAAATATCGATTCTAATCCTTTTCTGGCAAACTCCCCCTGCTAGAATAGTCTCTCCCACGTATTATAAACCATCCCTCGTTTCTCTCCTCCAATCAGAGACTCTACTGGGATGCATCATAAAGAGGAAGCGCCTTACAGGCTTGGTGAGCTGTCAATCATTGCGCCCATGGTTTTCGTTGGATAAAGGCACTCGGTGCCCAGCCAATGCCTTTCCAACAAAGGTTTGATTGATGGACTTAGTAACCAATCAAAAGGCATTATCTTGCGCAGTTTACGTAAGTGGGCTTTGGTGAATACTGTTTGTGCGCAGTCTGCGCGTTCTCAATGGCGCAACTGCAGTGGAGCGCGCAGACTCTTACTGACGCTTCCCATCAGCTAAATGAGTTTTTTACACGTTGTAATCTCTGTAAATAGTTGCTTTAGTTTTTCAGTAACTGTTTATCCATTATAATTAGCAGTTTATTGCAGATTTATTTGAATGAAAAACTACTCTTTACAATTACACATTTTTCTGAAATAAATGGCCTTTTTGAAATTCGCCTAGACTTTTCTTGACATAAAAGCTCACAGAAGCTCCATTACTGAGAGAATCATTCTCATATTTGAATCATGACATGATTAGACATTCAGTTTTATATTTAAGTTATTTTCAGGCTCTTAACATTAAATTATAATATTTTTTTCCCTAAGTAAAAAAAAAAAAAAAAAAAAAACGTGAGTCACTTACATGTATATTTACATGTATATTACTCTGTTCCCATATTACTTTGAGTTATTATGACTCTTGGGTAGCAACATTTCAAGTGTCTAGTTTAAAATAAGACCAGATTTATGAATATAGACCATAGGGTTTAAGAGCTGCAGACATTTTCATTTGGGTATGTCGTTTTCAAAGAATTCTCAAAAAATGGGGCACATGTTAAGAGGTTAAAGACAATTAAGACTTTTTAATATCCCGCGGGGACCCTGGAGAGAGAGAGAGAGAGAAACAAGGTTTTTTCTATCCTGCTTCAAAACTAACACAATGCTGCCATCTTCTGTTCATTGAGGGGAGGGCACACTGGCACATTAGATTATTTAAATAAATATTTATAAAAAAATATATATATTCATCTGAAAAATAGTATAGTAATTTTAAATAATCTAAGTTCAATTACCAAACATACAATCTTAATTTAATTGAAATCAAAATATGATTTTACAAGATATTAGACAATTTCTGTTCCCCTTTTTTGTCCTTATTTAATCCCTCGCCATGGCAACACCGTTTGAGATATCCAATATTCGTTTGCATTTTAGCATCTTCCGTATCTTTGTTTCATGTTGACCGAGTTTGGTGGAGATTAAATAAATCGCCTACGAGGAGAACGTAAAAACTCAGACCCTGAATTACACAAAAATTCACCTTCAAACCAAAATATCTGACTTCCTGTTGGTTGGAGCGAATGACTGTAAATTAGAAAGTTGTCCGGCTCGATGAGGTCTATATATATACTGAGTTTGGTGATTGTAGATGAAACGAAGCCCTTCACTTTTGTCAAAAGGTGGCGCTAGAGAGCCCCTCATTCCCACTCGTTTCTGAGGCTTTGCCAATGTGTACTGACTGACATGTCTGATGTGTGTGTTGAGTTTCAAGCAGTTTGAAGCAATTTCAAGGATGCTAAGAGCCTCAGAACAGCCAAAAGATTATTAAACTTTGACACGTTGCCATGGCAACATTATTTAAAATTTTAGGAATCCATTCATATGTGTATATCTGCCATGTTTTCACATTATACTGATGAAGTTTGAAGTCACTCAGGTGAAAATAAGACCGTGATTTAAAGCATTTTTGAAAGTGACACACTTCCTGCTGCCAGTTGGTGGCGCTATCACTTTGACTCACAAAAGTCATATCCATGTGATCGGCTTCTTACAACGAACACACAGCTGAAGTTTCATCCAAATCAGTCAATGTTTGCACAAGTTATAACACACTTCCTGTTTCCCTTTTCTCGCCATAAATTCGTTGCTTCGCCACGGCCAAACCGTTTGAGATATCACAAATCCGCTCGCAATTTAGCATCCTGAATATGTTCTCTTCATGCTGACCGAGTTTGGCGATGATCGAAACAATGGCCTCGGAGGAGTATGTTAAATTCCAGAGCATGGGTTTTCCGAACAACCCATTATAGCTCACTTCCTGTTGGGCTGACACGTAACTTAGAGCACGAAAGTTGTTCGGCCCGATGAGATCTATATGTGTACCGAGTTTCATACATGTACGTGCAAGTGTGTTTGATATATAGACCAAGTTTTCAGACCCCACCTTAGGGGGCGCTGTCGAGCCCCCCTGCCACGCCCGGGTACCAGCTTCAGCCCGGCTCTGATGGCCGCGCATTCCGACGTGTGTGCAAAGTTTCAAGAGTTTTCGAGCATGTTAAGTGCCCCAAAAGTACCCGAGAAGTCGAAAAAAAAAAAAAAAAAAAAAAAAAAAAAAAGAATAATCCTTAGGGGAACAATAGGGCTCTGCGCCCTTTCAGGCTTGAGCCCTAATAATAATTAAAGCTGCGAGCAGCGATGACGGGCTCAAGCCGGTGGCACCGCCACGCCGGTGGCATCAGCTTAACTGTGCATGGCAGGCAATATGCATTTAAACAGGAGAGCATTTTAAAAATCACTCGAATATGCCACATTTACTGCAGCAGCTGGTGCCATTTTGACCATAAGCCACACCCATGATGTAATTTAAATATAGATGAATTGTAATGTCATAGGATCACATATAGGACCACATCTATGAGATCAATTACATTTAAATTAATTTCATGTCAGATGATGTCAAATGTCAAATCATAATGAGTTCACATGATTTATACTTTATTTGTGGGAACACTTGTATATATAATTTGTAGTTAGTTTAAATGTAATTAAACTATTACAGTCTATGTAGTTGGTACAAAATAACAGATAACTCAGACCCTGAATTACACAAATATTCACCTTCAAACCAAAATATCTGACTTCCTGTTGGTCGGAGCTAATGGAGAGACAACAACCAATAAAACACAGACCTGCAACACGCTCAGAGTCATACTTACAGACACCTGAATATTAAAAGTTGAGTTGAGGGCACCTTAAGCATTTTAAAAATCTAACCTTATATAACAACAAACTGCCCAAACGAGGAGAAACGCGGATATTTGTAATACATTTAAGAGCACTCTCTGAACGAATGACACACATCAGTTTAACACAGAAAGAATAAAGCAGATACTTTTTGGCCAATTCTTCTTTGAATTGTCAGTTTATTTATTAATTTACATCATTGTCTTTTGTGTAGCAGAATAATCCATCGTGTCAGCGCGTTCGTGATCAGACATAGGCGGTTGTATCAGTGTAATCAGTGCATATACATTTCATTTTAATAAGACGTGATGAAATGTGCGCATACACGCTTCTGGTTCATGTCTAGAGCACTATAGTATATGAAATATGTCCATAAAAAATTTAAACACGATCGCTCCGGTCTATATCAGTGCTATATGATCCATGTGGAGAACGCTGTTAATCTCATCAAGTTTGGTGGAGATTGAATAAATCGCCTACGAGGAGAACGTAAAAACTCAGACCCTGAATTATACAAATATTCCCCTTCAAATCAAAATATCTGACTTCCTGTTGGTCGGAGCTAATGACTGTAAATTAGAAAGTTGTCCGGCTCGAAGAGAACAATATATGTATGGGGACACATGAAATGTCTACAAATGTATGTCCTCAGAAACACACACACACACACACACGCACACACACACACACACACAGAGAGAGAGAGACAGAGAGAGAGAGAGAGAGAGAGAGAGAGATAGACAGAGAGAGAGAGAGAGAGAGAGAGAGAGAGAGAGAGAGAGAAAGAGAGAGAAACAAGGTTTGTTTTTTTTATCCTGCTTCAAAACTAACACAATGCTGCCATCTTGAAAAAAAATAAAAATAAAAAGAATAATCCTTAAGGGAACAATAGGGCTCTACCGTTTGTGCACCAATCTTATGCACCACAAAGCGTGCTTTCATTTGAATATGGGTGGTCCAATAAAAAAATGTTAATAAAAAAATTTATAAATGGAGTCAAATCACAGAAACTGCAAAGATGATTTTAATATCAGTGTCAGGTAAGAGTAAGATGCGTGTCTACATTTTATGGAAGTTTATTATAAATAGTCACTTTTATAAAATCATGTGAAATTTATGTTTTAATACATTTATATTATATCAGTAAATAATTCACACACATACACACACACACACACACACACACACACACACACACACACACACACACACACACACACACACACACACACACACACACACACACACACCTTAGAGAGAAAGAGAGATGGGATTTTTTTATATCCTGCTTCAAAACTAACACAATGCTGCCATCTTGTGTTCATTGAGGGAAGGGCATCAAAGGCACATTATTCAAAGAAATATTTATAAAAAATATATATATTCATCTGAAAAATAGTATAGTAATTTTAAATTAATCTAAGTTCAATTACCAAACATACAATCTTAATTTAATTGAAATCAAAATATGATTTTACAAGATATTAGACAATTTCTGTTCCCCTTTTTTGTCCTTATTTAATCCCTCGCCATGGCAACACCGTTTGAGATATCCAATATTCATTCGCATTTTAGCATCTTCCGTATCTTTGTTTCATGTTGACCGAGTTTGGTGGAGATTGAATAAATCGCCTACGAGGAGAACGTAAAAACTCAGACCCTGAATTACACAAATATTCACCTTCAAACCAAAATATCTGACTTCCTGTTGGTTGGAGCTAATGACTGTAAATTCGAAAGTTGTCCGGCTCGAAGAGAACAATATATGTACCAAGTTTGGTGACTGAAGATAAAACTAACCCCCCCACTTTTGCCAAAAGGTGGCGCTATAGAGCCCCTCATCCCCGCCCGTTTCTGAGGCTTTGCCCTTGTGTACTGACTGACATCTCTGATGTGTGTGTTAAGTTTCAAGCAGTTTCAAACATGCTAAGAGTCTCAAAAACAGCCAAAAACATTATTAAACTTTGACACGTTGCCATGGCAACAGTACTTCAAATTTCAGGAATCCATTTCATATGTCTCTATCTGTCATGTTTTCACATTATACTGATGAAGTTTGAAGTCAATCGGGAGAAAATAAGACAGTGATTTAAAGCATTTTTGAAAGTGACACACTTCCTGCTGCCAGTTGGTGGCGCTATAACTTTGACTCACAAAAGTCATATCCATGTGATCGGCCTCTTACAACGAACACACAGCTGAAGTTTCATCCAAATCATTCAATGTTTGCACAAGTTATAACACACTTCCTGTTTCCCTTTTCTCGCCATAAATTCGTTGCTTCGCCACGGCCAAACCGTTTGAGATATCAAAAATCCGCTCGCAATTTAGCATCCTGAATATGTTCCCTTCATGCTGACCGAGTTTGGCAATGATCGAAACAATGGCCTCGGAGGAGTATATTAAATTCCAGAGCATGGGTTTTCCGAACAACCCATTATAGCTCACTTCCTGTTGGGCTGACGCGTAACTTAGAGCACGAAAGTTGTTCGGCCCGATGAGGTCTATATGTGTACCGAGTTTCATACATGTACGTGCAAGTGTGTTTGATATATAGACCAAATTTTAATAGGGGGCGCTGTTGAGCCCCCCTGCCACGCCCGGGTATCAGCTTCAGCCCGGCCCTGATGGCCGCAGATTCTGACGTATCTGCAAAGTTTCAAGAGTTTTTGAGCATGGTAAGGGCCCCAAAAGTGCCCATTTAGTCGATAAAAAAAATAATAATAATAATAATAATAATAATAATAATAATAATAATCCTAAGGAAAACAATAGGGCTCTGCGCCCTTTCAGGCTTGAGCCCTAATAATAATCCTAAGGAAAACAATAGGGCTCTGCGCCCTTTCAGGCTTGAGCCCTAATTAAAGCTGCGAGCAGCGATGACGGGCCCGGAGGCACGGCAAGCAATAGGCATTTAAAATGGGAAAACATATAAGGACTATGTCAAAGTCATTTGGATTCACCACATTAACTGCAGCAGTTGGTGCTGCTATGACCATGAACCACAACAGCCACTTCTATGAGATCAATTCAATTCAATTAATTAATTCATTTCAGATGATGTCAATTTCAAATGTGTGCAGAATACCGTGCAAATGTTGATGTTGTATTATCCTAACACTTCCTGTCATGTGTCAGGTTCTTTCTCTTTGCTTCTCACGATCCTTTTCTTCACTCACTCTCCTTCCTGATTGTTTCAGACACACACAAACACACACACACACACACACACACACACACACACACACACACACACTTTCTCACTCGCTCGTTAGGCTCATCTTCTCTCTGTCTACCTGCACCTGTTTGTCATCGCAATCAGCGCCTCGCTGCCTTGTGATGACACCTGTTCCCACTTTTGTTTGAGTGCTTACCCTTTATCTAGTGTTTGTTCTTACTGCCTCTTGTTGGATCATTGTTTCATGTCATGCGTTACGACTGCTGCTTTCTTCATGTCTGATTTGCTTTGGAAGTGCTCACCTGGTTTTGTTTGTCTGATACAGCCTTGCACCTAAGTTTAGTCTGAGTTCTGCATTTTCTGCAAGAGTACCTTTGCGGTCCTCTGTTCCTGACTGTGATGTATTCTCAAGAACTGCCTCCACCTCTACTGGTGTCCCGATCTCTCTCCTCTTCGAGACAGGATCATCTCGGCTGCCTTCTCAGTTTGTTCTACCAGTTCTGTGTGCCTTAACGACAGACTGCCTAGTTTATATTCTCATTAAAGACTGTTGTTATCCTGTCAACCTCTGCTTTTGGATCCATTCTTTATTGACTCTGACAAAATGATCCAACCAACCATGGATCCAGCAGAGGAGGAGCCCGTCCGGTCGGCTGTCGAGTTCCAAGGAGCGATGCTCGGCAGACACGAAGAGGAGTTGGCTGCCGCCCATCAAGCAGTTAGGAGTCTTTCTGCTCAAGTTTCAGATCTGTCAGCTCGTTTTCTCCACTATCACTAAGAACCTGCGGTGACACCCAACCGACAGCTGCCCTCAGAACTGCGAGTCAACAACCCGTCCTGTTATGCCGGTGAGCCCACTGAGTGCAGAGCCTTTCTCATACAATGCGAGGTTGTCTTTTCTCTGCAGCCCCAGACGTATGCGGAGGATCAGGCTCGCATTGCATTTGTTCTCTCGCTTCTCATGGGACGTGAAAGCGAGTGGGGAACGTCTGTTTGGGAGGTTAAATCGGCGTGCTGCAGTCGGTACGGGCTCTTTAAGGATGAGATGATAAAGGTTTTTGATAGATCTGTCTTCGGTTTTGAGGCTTCACGTCTTCTTGCTGTTCTACGTCAGGGCAGAAGGTCTGTGGCCGATTTCGCTATAGAGTTCAGGACACTGGCGACTACTAGTGAGTGGAACGAGCCTGCACTAATCGCTCGTTTTCTGGAGGGGTTAAACATGGACCTTAAGGAGGAGATTTATGCGCGGGGGTCGCCGACTCCGCTGGATCAGTTTATCGATCTGGCCATTCGCTTGGATAGATGTTTCGAGCAGAGGCGACGGGTTCGTTCTTCTTATTCAAAGCCATGCAATGTTTCTTTTCCCGCTGCTGTTCCCGTTCGTAACCAGTCTGAGGCTGAGCCTATGCAGGTTGGGGGCATGCACATCTCCTCAGAGGAACGACAACGGCGGATACTCAATCGTCTCTGTTTTTACTGTGGAACGGTGGTCACGCCGTGGCATCATGCACGTTAAAAGCCAGAGCTCACCAGTAGACCGAGGAGTACTGGTGAGCGCTTCTGCCATTTCCCCCTCACCCAGATCTCGCACTACGATCTCTGCTGTTCTCCGTTGGGCGGGTTCTTCAGCTACTGGTCCTGCTCTCATCGACTCGGGGGCGGAGGGCAACTTTATCGACGAGGGATGGGCTTGTGAGCACAAGATTCCCTTGGTCAACTTAACTGACTCCACTACTGTATTTGCCCTGGACGTAATCTTCCCTTACAAAAAAATCCTGCAGGAATCATACATTCCTGCAGGATATTATGCAATCCTACAGGACAGTATGTGGACAATCTTACATGACTCCTGCAGGAATTTACCCTGTCCTTTAGGATTTACATTCTGTCTTGCAGGATTCCTGCATGGTCCCTGCACAGTCCTTCAGGATTCCTGCTGCATATTTTTGTAAGGGTAATAGGCCTATTTCCTCCAGAGATTTACGTTTTCTAGTCGACATGTAGGCTACTTGTTCATTTAAGCCATTAGTCGACTAGCTATCACAATTATATTAATTTAATGGCTACTAGAGAATACTAAACCATAATATATATTCAAGCACACACATAAAGCTTGCCAAAAAGAACAGGCAAAAGTACTAATGATTATGAAAGTGTCAAAAATAGGAGGGGGCATTTTAAATGTTTATTAATAAACTGTTTCCTGAATCAGTGTCGGCTGACTCTCATCTCCACAGTAGCCTTGTGCGAGCCTCATTTCAAGCTTTCTCTAGGCCTATATTTCTCATGTTTGTGAGGCAAATATTTTCTGTTCATTTACGAGAGGCGCCAGTTCACGTTTAATGCAAGTCATCCTGTCGGCGCCGTAGTCTTCTTGCTTCTTATTTATTAATTCCAGGCAACTTGTTGATGAAAAATGTATCAATATTAAGATATATTTTTTCCAAAACGAAATTCACTTTAAAGAAAGGCAAAAATCATGTGTGACCCACTCCATGTCTCCCGACATATTGCACATGATATTACTCGTGCAGTTCACTTTCCATAATTAACATAGATTAAAGGGGCTATATGCAACTTTTTCCCCAAAATAAACGTAACTATAGCCTTTTTATTTTACCATTTATGACTCAAACATCTCCTGATGAGCATACTGACACCTTGTCCGCTCACAGTGGGTGCACCTATAAGCCTGTATCCTATTTTTCATATTTTCTGACGGGTCGTCTTTTCCCGCGCTGTCTGCGGATGTGACGTCAAGCGCGTTCATGTTAAACGTTTCAGATCACTCTGCCTGCCACCACCGCTAGTCAGCGAGTAGCCTACACTCGCAAGCAGTGCAATGGATTTAACGAATACACAGAAGAGACCCAGGACAACTCGGACACCAACAGTAACTCCACAGAAGACTAAAAAAGTTAAACCCCTGACAAGTGGCCAAAAAAGGTCGAAGATTGAGAGAGACCGGCGCATTGCAAGGACTAGAGTGAACATCGGCTTCGCATTTGACTTCGCATATATATATATATATATATATATATATATATATATATATATATATATATATATATATATATATGTATATAAACAAAAATAAATATGAATAGTGCATCAGTAATGTAAAGTCTTTTTGGGTGTCTAGAAAAGCGCTATATAAAACTGATGGATTATTTATTATATAGCCATGTAAAGCTACATTATATTGTTTGTTGTTTCTACATCTTAACAAAAAATAAGAGGTAAATGAAGATGTAAAGTGTGATGCATTTTATTTCACATAAGACATGTAGTCAATAAATATTGCTAAATAGTATTATGTATATGTGTCTTTCATACTTGGTGATAGTAAGCTACTTGTGTATAATAAGTGGTCAAGGACAGTGCTCAGTCGTCAAGGACAGTGCTCAGTCGTCAAGGACAGTGCTCAGTCGTCAAGGACAGTGCTCAGATTTGTGTTTTTAATATTCTACGAAAGTTTCGGTCTGTGCGCCCTTCATCAGCGTGTATGCCAATGGCGAAATGGGGTTATTTATTTATTTAATGTATGAATTTTTTGTGTAGTTTGTCAGCTACACGTTTGACGTTTTGATAAGAGAACACTTATCTCAAACATTATATGTATTTGACTGTTCTTACCTCTGTAAACATAATGTTGACCTCCTTGCAGCAGATGACTTGTGAAGTGTGCACGTACGAGCGCGCGCTGCGAGAGCGAGCAGAAATGAAGATCAGTTCTGTTTTTTGGCCACAGGTGTCAGTCGCGAGTTTAAATTTCAGAAAAACGCATATAGCCCCTTTAAATAAAAAAGAATAACTTTATAATAGTCATATTTAAGCATAAATATGAACCTAAATACGTTTTCTTTAGGCCTAATGACTACAACATGTTGCTTGGCTAATTATAAAAAATGTGCTTTATTATTAAATTATTAAAAAAGAACAAGATATAGGCTATTGATAAAAAAAAATATATATATATATATAGCGCCATGGTCTAGGAATTGTCTCTGGATGTTTGACAGTATTGATTATTCTTATGATTGAACTGAAAATGCGCACCGCCCTACTAGAAATTGTACACACTTTCACACAAAGAACAGCTATAATATCAGGAAATAGGCTACAGGACAATCATTGTGTATTTGCGGTGACCAATAATGTGTTTATATTTATTTATTCAGCAGTATTGCTCGATGTAAGAGAGAAATTAATTAATCAGGTTAAGAACAAAGCAGGGGGAATATAAATATACATTACCGTTTCTTCGTCAAAAATAGCTATAGGTAGATGCTCAAGGTTTGCAAGTAGGTGAAAACAAACTTGTTTGTGTGGGAAATATTTTTTTAATCAACAATAAACCTGACCAAAGCCATTATACAAAACAATAAAATATAGGTTTAGCTGTTACTTGTAGGCTATTAAAGCATTCGCCCGGTAGCCTGTTAAAAAGCAACCAGTTGTCAGCAACATACAGTTACAAGCTCCAAGAAGCCCTTGCAGTCGCTGAACGCGACAAGCAAGATTTAAAGACTGCACATAAACACCTGGTAAACCAACTCCAGTCTGCTGAACGTCAGCTAGAGAAAGCCAACGCTGATATTAAAGACCAGGGGCCTCATTTATAAACGTTGCGTACGCACAAAAGAAGGCGTACGCCGCTCTCTACGCAATAATTGGTATTTATAAAAAGCAAACTTGACTGGAAAATGTGCGGTCCTTCACGCAAGCTCTGACCCAGGCGTACGCACAAAAACGGGTGAAATGAGAAATGGCGACACCGTCGGCAGATGGAAGGAACACGTGAAAGTGTGTGAAACTGTAGACCGTTGTGCAAAAGAAATGGCAATACTGCCTCTTATATAGCTATAACATGCAGACTTCACAAAGCAAGTCTTACAATTAACAGCCTACACGAACACCCGTTTGATCGATCTGCACTGCAAAACAAACAAAATCAAACGAAAATTACAACATAAATGCAAATTAACACATATTTGCAAAAAGAAAAGTGAAATTTGTTCTGCAATAATATTGGCATATTATGCAATTCATCCTCATAAATAATATGGTAAACAGAACGAAATAGCTAATGTACGAAACTGATATTCTCGTCAATGTGTCCGTCTGGCGGAGCAGATATAGATGCAATTAGATAGACAGATAGATAGATAATTAGGGAGATACAGTATATATATTTAGATAGATAGATAGATAGATAGATAGATAGATAGATAGATAGATAGATAGATAGATAGATAGATAGATAGATAGATAGATAGATAGATAGATAGATAGATAGATAGATAGATAGATAGATAGATAGATAGATAGATAGATAGATAGATGGATTCTGATAAAATAACGTATGACGTATGTCTCAACCATTCAGAAAGCTGCAAGTTACATTACATTTGCACTGAACTATTTCCCATTTCCACGTAGATTATAACCGACATCTGTAGCTTGTCAGATGCAATTAAATGGACGAAAATAAAATGCCCTATCACAATGCGTAATGACGCACAATGGCTGATCTTGCGCTCTTAGAAGATGTGGCAAATGAAAGGATTCGGAGTGAACGCATCTTCACACAGCAAGAAGAGTTGCTGGCAAACGAGGACACACTCTGGCGATGGAGCGCTAGACGCTTTTTTGCCTCAACTTTGATGTCCGACCATTTCTTTTTTATTTCGGCCATGGTCTGAGGTTGTGAGGCTACAGCATTTACGGCGTCTACAACCTTTTGCCATTCAAGTGCCATTTGGCATTAGTAATGCCCACACTGTGCCCTCCAAAACAACATTTTTATCCTCTTTTCAACCTTGCCAACGATAATTTCTACTTCACATTGAGTGAAGTTAAGTTTTTTTTTATTTCCTCTCTGTGTTTGCCATGATTTCGCAATCGATGAATATTAACTTGTGGGCGTTTCACGGACTATTTATGGGCAACTATGGGCGTGACATGAAGCCGCAAAAGCTGCGCTATATTTAGAATTGATTGTGATTTATTAAGGGAAAACTGCGTAGGATGTGCGTGCGCACGGTTTTATAAATCCGAATATATCTGTGCGTACGCACGTCTTATGTTTCATCCGTACGCCACTTCTGACACAAATCCTACGCAAAGTTTTATAAATGAGGCCCCAGAACTCTAAAATCAATGCTCTGGAAGACCACCTTGAAAGGTACAGCACTGAGATGGACCATCTGACCCGACAGCGAGACGACGAGCTCTACGCGGTCAGATATGAACTCAATCATGCTGTCAAACAGAGACCAGAGCCAAGAAGGGAGAGAACTCCCTCAGCATCACTACTGCTGAGTAGAACACAGTCCCCCTTCCAAGAACTGCCACACAACGGAAGAAGTGAATGGCCACAACCCAAAACGTCACCGGCCTTCACCACAGAATTCGTCCCGGCCAACAAAAGAGAGCTCATCCGAGCAGACTCCGAACCTGCACAGAAGATGACCTGTGAAAACCTCGACAAGCTCGCTAAGAACATCACCCAGTTCAACCCAAACCCCACGGAGGGCCACGACATCCAGGTCTACCTCCAAGATATTGACTTCTACCTAGAGGCAAGACCTCATGTGACCAACCGAGACAGGTTATACCTCCTCAGAGCCACATCCAGTCCCGAGGTACGAAGCTTTCTAGACCGGCAACCTGTTCACGTAAAGTATAACTACCAGCTACTACGTGAGACGCTGACCCAAGAATTTACAGACCCAGAGTCTGAACACGGACCGTTAATCGCCTGGGAAACCAAACAAGGTCGACAAGAGACTCCCCAAGCCTACTACCGCCGTTTCCGACAAGCCTACTTTGGTGCATATAACGACACTGAACTTGAAGAGGATGTGAACTTCAAAATCCTCTTCCTGAGAAAACATGCACCCTGGAGTGAGTCATCATCTAGGCATCATGGCCTGCCCATACACGATGACAACCCAACAGCTGCGTGACCTGACACACAAGGCCTACATCAAACAAAAGGTCTCAAAGAAAGGTTTGAAAACATCCACAGTGTCAAACTCCGTCAGCCAAGACCCAAACCTTGCACTGGACGACACCCAGTGGCATGACTACACTACAGTCCATCATGAAGAGCACAGAGAACGTGACTCCCATGACAGCTACCACACCAACCGCTGGGAAAAGCCATGGGACCAGCCTCGCTTCTCAAGAAACCCTAAAGATGCCAAAGGCCATCATCATCCCACACATTTCAGAGCATCTAATTTGGGTAAGCGACGACAAAACCTACCTCTGCACCACTCAGTCAAGCACAGCACTGAGTACGCCCAAGAACAAGACTCTCATGCCAATGCCAGACCCAAACAACCAGACGACCGCTGGCACAAGCAAAGCAGCGATTCACAAGAAGTCATGCGGCTATTGAGAGAATTCTTCAAACGCAGTGAAGAGGACAGGAAATGGGACGAGTCAGATTCTGATTGACATGCCCTCAAGAAAAGGGGGGACCAAAACAGACTAGAACAGATCTGACCATACATCCACTGTTACATATACTACATAACTGTAGTGATTATTACTCAATTCACCGATGACGTCAGTGATTTTTAGATCACGTGTCACTTAAGGTGTGGTTATGAGTGTATCAGATGACCCCTTCCCCTTTTTGATACGGGGCACCAGCTAAGAATACTATCTTAACAATATAAGAACACTCCCAAAGGAGAGGTTCAATAATTCAGAATTAATGTAAATTAGAGGGAGTTGGTCAGCTGATTTATCTGAAGGATTTGTGAGTCTGGATAACTAGTAGAGTCTTTGATCATCAACACAATGAAGACACAGTGTAATAAAATGAATTAAGTTTATTAACAATAGATATGCAAGAGTAAATACTTCAATGATTAATAATGCTAGTAATGAATATACACTTCTAAAGGATAGTAAACTAATAACCAAAAATAAAAGTAATGAGTGAAACAATAAAACTGAAAAATGATGTGAACACAGAATGGATAAATGCAATGCTGTTGAACAGAATGTAGCAATGTAAGAGAATCGAATGGGAATGCTTCCTATGGAAGCCACCTACAGGGAGTGCAGAATTATTAGGCAAGTTGTATTTTTGAGGATTCATTTTACAACATTAATAATTAAACAACAACCATGTTCTCAATGAACACAAAAAACTCATTAATATCAAAGCTGAATATTTTTGGAAGTAGTTTTTAGTTTTAGCTATTTTAGGGGGATATCTGTGTGTGCAGGTGACTATTACTGTGCATAATTATTAGGCAACTTAACAAAAAACAAATTTATACCCATTTCAATTATTTATTTTTACCAGTGAAACCAATATAACATCTCAACATTCACAAATATACATTTCTGACATTCAAAAATCAAACTAAAACAAATCAGTGACCAATATAGCCACCTTTCTTTGCAAGGACACTCAAAAGCCTGCCATCCATGGATTCTGTCAGTGTTTTGATCTGTTCACCATCAACATTGCGTGCAGCAGCAACCACAGCCTCCCAGACACTGTTCAGAGAGGTGTACTGTTTTCCCTCCTTGTAAATCGCACATTTGATGATGGACCACAGGTTCTCAATGGGGTTCAGATCAGGTGAACAAGGAGGCCATATCATTAGATTTTCTTCTTTTTATACCCTTTCTTGCCAGCCACGCTGTGGAGTACTTGGACGCGTGTGATGGAGCATTGTCCTGCATGAAAATCATGTTTTTCTTGAAGGATGCAGACTTCTTCCTGTACCACTGCTTGAAGAAGGTGTCTTCCAGAAACTGGCAGTAGGACTGGGAGTTGAGCTTGACTCCATCCTCAACCCGAAAAGGCCCCACAAGCTCATCTTTGATGATACCAGCCCAAACCAGTACTCCACCTCCACCTCTCTGCCCTTTACCAATCCAGCCATGGGCCCATCCATCTGGCCCATCAAGACTCACTCTCATTTCATCAGTCCATAAAACCTTAGAAAAATCAGTCTTGAGATATTTCTTGGCCCAGTCTTGACGTTTCAGCTTGTGTGTCTTGTTCAGTGGTGGTCGACTTTCTGCCTTTCTTACCTTGGCCATGTCTCTGAGTATTGCACACCTTGTGCTTTTGGGCACTCCAGTGATGTTGCAGCTCTGAAATATGGCCAAACTGGTGGCAAGTGGCATCTTGGCAGCTGCACGCTTGACTTTTCTCAGTTCACGGGCAGTTATTTTGCGCCTTGGTTTTTCCACACGCTTCTTGCGACCCTGTTGACTATTTTGAATGAAACGCTTGATTGTTCGATGATCACGCTTGAGAAGCTTGGCTATTTTAAGACTGCTGCATCCCTCTGCAATATATCTCACTATTTTTGACTTTTCTGAGCCTGTCAAGTCCTTCTTTTGACCCATTTTGCCAAAGGAAAGGAAGTTGCCTAATAATTATGCACACCTGATATAGGGTGTTGATGTCATTAGACCACACCCCTTCTCATTACAGAGATGCACATCACCTAATATGCTTAATTGGTAGTAGGCTTTCCAGCCTATACAGCTTGGAGTAAGACAACATGCATAACGAGGATGATGTGGTCAAAATACTCATTTGCCTAATAATTCTGCACTCCCTGTAATGGTTCTAGCAAATGGTGATAAATAAATGATTATTTATCATTGAACAAATAATAAACCTATTATTTGTAACAAGCTGACCTCCGGTAACTGTTATCTAAGCAGGTTAGAAAAACATATGCTGCATGTATAAACTAATGCCAAGGTCTCTAGACAGAGGTTTGGTAAGTTTATATTTACGTTCCACTCAGTCGGGTGATCGGTCCGGCAGTAGAGACGTCTTCCACTGGTTATGCGGGTAGCGTGCAGTGGGGGGGCGCAAAGATGCGATCCAGTAGTCGTTGCCACGCTGGGCTGAAGGATGCAGAACTTTGGTTGCGCCGAGAGGGTCCTTAGGAAATGGACCAGGCAGCTGGGTCAGTTGAATCTTCACAGGGTCCGTTGCAGGCTGGTGCGTCTCTGAGGAGCCGTGTGGGACAGGCAATGTCTGCCGATTCAGAGGTCCTTGGGGGACTGGGCTGTGCTGCTGGAGGAGTCGAAAGGGTCAGATAAAATCTCTCAGTGAGAGAGCCCTTCTTGCAGCTAGAGTACAGCCGAAAGCAATATAAAAGGTTTTGCTCTCAAAAGCTTAACCTCAACCGTCTTGTAGTCGCTTTCCTCGTCAGGTCAGGAACTCAGGACGTGAGGTGTCTGTTAGTGTCTCCTTCCCCGTTGGGTTAGAAACGCAGAACAAGGGTGTGTCTACCCGGGGGACATATTTATCCCTTTCTGATGAGGAAGAGATTGAAATCCGGCGCCTTTCCAATCCTGGAGTGTGATTGGCCACTGATGTCCGAAGTAGCCCCGATGTTGCCCACCCTAGTGTGGGCATCATTTGCATAGCATAAAGTGGCATGTCAAGATAATGTCTTTAATGTTTTACCCATGCATTATTTATTTACCAAACCTCTTTTAAAATATAAAAGGCATCATATGGAACAGATAGAGACCAAACATGATAAGAAATGGTTAAGTCATCGTCCGTGCATTTGTTTATCTGTTATGAATGCAATATCTCATAATCAGAGGCGTTCAGATTAGCGGAGTTTTGTTCAGAGCGCGCGCCGCTCTCACACGCTGAAATCTGCACTCGAAGCAGAGATAAACGTGCGATGCACGCAGGAGATTCACTCATCATACAGTGGTTGACTGTTTTTGTTCTATTTCAGCAGCGAAAATGGTTTAAAAAAAACACAGCAGAGCCACAGCACATCTGATATGACTGGCATAACGCAGGCGAATTTAGGGACCGTCTGTAAAGTTACATACAACATTGGTAACGTTATACACGTTTCAAACTTCAATAGCATTTGAAGAGAATGACAGTCATAAAAAAACTGTAAAGTGTTCATCTAGGTGTCAGGTATGATGCGCACATTTTGATATTTAATAAAATAAACTGTCAAATCATATGGAAATATGGATATGCATTATTTCACTAGGATACTGTTTGGGCTCTAACACAAAATATGCTAGATTTAAATGTGTCTGATAGAACACTGATGAGAATATTGCTTGGGAATATATTTACAGTGATAATATTAGAGATTATATTTACGACAAATGATTATTATTTATGCGTTGCTATTGATGACGGCCATTAAGGAAGGAAATCCCACAGAATCTAGCTTAAAAAAGTGCTTAGAGCTGCTTTAGTTATTTGTTGTTTGTTGAATCTCAAATATAAAACTTGTTGAAATGTTTTAAGTGTGTGCATCTGTTCTTTTTGAACACTTTCATTTCGTTTGAACAAAACCGTGATAATATTGATAACCGTGATAATTTGGGTCACTATAATCGTGATGTTAAATTTCCATACCGTTTCATCCCTAAGGAAACATTGCACAATCTACCCAACAAGTAGAACACCTCTCATTAAGTTAGATTACACGACACCTTAGCTGCACGAGTAGTTGTAGGCAAGACCTAGAAACACGCAACCACTTTGTTCTGTTTCACCTCTTTCTTCCCTCTCCTTCTTCTTTTATTAGGTAAAAGACCTGTCCACCCCATAAGGGTCAAGGTCACGATATAGGGATTGATGCACCACGCCTAATATCGGCAGGCCACCTTAAAACGAATGTGAGCTAGAGAGCTCCATGATTAAGGGGTCACCTAATTTTTACCACAAATGATGTCACCGCGTCATGAAGAAAGGTACAACGGTCTCAACCTAGTACGATTTAGAAGAGAAGAAAACAAACAAAACTATCTTAATCAGAATTTGGTCAAAGAGTCACCGTACCGAACCAAATTAGAATAACAATACCAAAGTTAAACTACACTACGTCGACACGATAAGCCAAGGAAAGTTAAAACATAAACTTCAAGTTAACCTTAAGTTTAGTTAATTATCGTTAGTACTCAGATAATCGCCAGTACAGTGGCCAATCATGGAGGTGTTGTTTGTGTATGTGTCTGCTTCTTCTCCCTGTGTCTCTACAGCGTTCGCCGATGCCTTCATCCCAACACATCGACTAACGAAGGGGGGAATGTAGCGATTATGGGCGCAGACATTATAGATGAATTAATCTTCCAAAAGATTCGATCAAATGAACATCCCTTCCACAAAGCCAGGTCAGCTCCAGACCCCAGGAAATCGACCATCTATCACGAGGCCCCATTTTGCCTGGAGCCACTACCTCTATATTATAATTACTTGATTGCCTATGGACTTTTGACCAAAACTTAGACAAAGAGGACAAAAGACTTGTTGTGATCGCAAGACAAAGAAACAAACCAGATCTCTGTCTTTTCAATGACCGGTAAATTAACTCCAAGTGACACAGCTAAAACTCCAAGCAAACTCCCAGAAAATGTTACATATTGGAGTGCATAAGATCACTGATTATTGGACTTTCATTCAAATAGCCTTCGACATAGCTTGTTAGTGTGTTACAATTGATACACGTGACTATTCAAGCCCACGAGACTTCCATCCAGCCGCCAACACGCCACGTGATTGGCTTCCCAAGACGTCGATCAAGACACGACCAGACCTTCAGCGAATCAAAGACCCGAGAGAACCCCTCTCCAGCCAGGAAAAGGGAACCCCCTTTGTCAGAGACGACACCTGCGAGACACAAACGCAAGTAACACCTCTAGATTTCAAGCTGAAGTGGTGCATTAGATCAAATGTAATAACCCGCCTAAGAAACGATAGGAGGATAAATTACTGATCAATGGTTTCTTCAGGTCATGTGTCATAAATGCATATTGCTTGGGATTTCATAATTTCTCTCTCTTAAAACGTATTCTTTCCTCACATTATTCCTTTCTGCAACGTGTGAATGTGCGAGTGCGTGTGTTTATGTTAGATATTAGTTTGACGTGTTAGAGTAATCAATAAAGTTTTGTTTGTATTCAAAGATAACTGTTCTTGTGTTATGTGCTTTCGTCGGTGGACGAATAAGTTAAGGTGTAAACATTAATTCTGAATTATTTATAAATTATAGTGTAATTCGAGTCTCTTTCATTTGAATTCAAATTCCCCGTTGAGTTATTATTTTATCTGACTCATTGTCGCTACAACATGTATGCTTGACCCTGTACCGACTAGGCTATTAAAAGAGATGCTACCAGAGGTCATAGATCCTCTTCTTAATATCATTAATTCATCTTTGTCATTAGGATATGTACCGAAAACTTTTAAGTTGGCTATAATTAAACCACTTATTAAAAAAACGCAACTTGATCCTACAGAATTAGTCAATTATAGACCAATCTCAAATCTACCCTTTCTGTCAAAAATACTTGAAAAGGCAGTGTCTTCACAATTATGTTACTTTTTAGAAAGAAATGGTATCTGTGAGGATTTCCAGTCAGGATTTAGACCGTATCATAGTACTGAGACTGCTCTCATCAGAGTTACAAATGATTTACTCTTATCATCTATAAGAATTTATTCTTCTCATGTACTTTATTTTTTATATGCGTGTTGTCTTCATGAACTATATGTGTGAGTTTCTGCTGGGTGAAACGCCTGTTTGCCATTTCTGCTAGCTCTATGGAACTGTCTTTCTCTTCTACTGCTGTAAGATTCCACTTCATATAAGGAGTTGTTTTCCTAACCTTGTAACCCATATGTGATATAAGCTGGAACTGCCCCAGTTTAGTTCAGTTGGGTAGGAAGCAGTAAACCATTTGTATCTTTGCTCTTGGCTTGTTGTTTCTTATTTGAGCGCTCACACAACTCCACCACGAGGGACGGCCAGAGCTCGGGAGACGACCAGATAAATTCTTACAGATTCTTGGTGACCCCCGACGTGATGTCTCTGATCAGGTAAGACATGAATTTGGTTTTGACTACCTGATTAGTGGCATCACTGAATAAATGTTATTGTGGTTCGAGTCCACATAGTTATCCTCAATTAAGTTGAGAAGAAGTGCTTAAACAGTTATTGTGATTCGAGTCCACATAGTTATCCTCAATATTTAGTTGAGAAGAAGTGCTTAGATAGAATTAAAGGTCGTTCTCCGGCTCTGTTCTCTCTCTGGTAAGATTTACTAATGGGGACCACTTATCCTAAGCCCCAGCCAGGGGAACATCCCAAAGATTGGATGGAACGCTGTAGTTGGGGATACTATACTAATCCCTGGGTATCTATTCTGGCAGGATGGATGGAGGGTAACTTAATGTACCCCACCTACCCCCAAAATGGATCATTTGATCCCCATCATTTAGCTTCGGCCTATAGAATGACCTATGGGGGAGAGGGTGATCCTGACTGGGATTATAAATATATGCAGGATGGGTATGATGTGTGGCATACAATGATGAGTGTATGGAATGATAAACAGAATATAGCGCTTCCAAAAACTGTTAGAAAGATAGCTCCCAAACCACCCACTGGCAAAACTGCGAGCGAAGTGCAACTAAAATGTGATGCTAAAATAGCACAAAGAAAACTAACTGCTCACGTTATGGTCCCACCGCCGTGCGTAAAAAGAATATCATCGATTTATCCCCCTCTTCCTGTTTCTGCGCCTCCCGCATATGCGGAACCGCGGCCAACGACCTCGGTCTTGGCCACGAAACCAAAACATGCGTCACAAAATGAGGCCTTTTTGTGGGTGTCTAAAAGAAACCATCATGTAGAGATAACACCACCGTCAGCATCAACCTTGAAGGATATTATGACTATGCTGCCTGGGATAGAGAACGCACTGCACTTTGTGGATATGCTGATAAAAACCTCACAGTATAGTCAGCTTACAGGAGCTGATTATACATTTATTCTACAATCAAAAATGGGGACTCAATATGACGAAGCTTCACTTCATGATAAAGTCCCATGTTTAAAAACAGAGCACGACACAGTAGTCATTGAGGAAGAAGAAGGGGAGGAATATGACAGGGAGGAAGATGGGGAAGGAAAGAAGGGGGTTTCGAAAGATAAAAAAGCCGAGTAAAACCACGAGTGCCTTCTTTTGGAGGGACAACCCTGAGGCTATGAGCATATTACGAAAACAATTAACTGCTTTCCTGGTAGAATTGAAACATAGCCACCGTGATCTCTCGCATGTCACTAACTGTAAACAAGAAAAAGCAGAGACAGTGCCACAATTTTGGAAGAGATTCTCTGAGGTCTGGGTAAATTTGGGAGGGTTCGAGATTAACACAACGGGCCCAGACAATCTCTTTGTCTCCACCTTTCTCAACAATTGTCTGCCCACAGCTCAAACCATGCTGAAGTTACAATTGATTGACAGGGGCAAATTGGCACCTCGGGAGGTGGGGGAGAGAATCAGAACCATGCAGGGGGATGGTCTTTTTGATCTTACCCCAGCTAAAACCAACCATGCGTTTTTGCAAATGACCAGCGGGTATCAGCCTCGCTCAAACTATCACCAAAACCAGAATCAATCACGCCCACAGGGGAGGAGAAATGGGAGGTGTCATTACTGTCAAAGGGAAGGCCACTGGGTCCGTGAATGCAGGAAGAGGCAGAATGATGAGAGACAGTCCCAGGGACAACAACAGCCATCGCTGCCACCGCCTCCGCCCCCTAGTGGGCATTAGGGGTGCCCACAGAATCCCAGCCCCAATGAAGTCCTCCTCCACTGCATGAAAACACTGAAATCCGGCACTATCCGGGCATGGTATACTCCTGTGTAATTTGATGTTTACCGGATGTATGTGGGAAAAAGCGGATCAGAGTAACACGGAACAGTATATTTCCAGAAAAACCCGGAAACCTCACGTATGCGGACGTATACAGGAATCCGTGAAATTTCACGGACATATACAGCTGAAACACTGCTGGGTGTGCTAGGACTGAAGACTGTTAGGTGTGAAGAAGACCTTTCATATGTTAATGACTGACACTAGTGCTGGCTGTTCTCAGAGGGAGGGGGGGCAGGGGAGGACTTCAGGATTGAGAATTATCTCTGGTCTACTGTAGGCTACAGCAAACAAGCTTTTTGTACAGAAAAATAAATTCTTAAGGCCCTGAAACACTAAACTGAACTAGCAATGACTAAAGCCGACTGTGGGGTTGGTTCACGTTGCCTGGGTCTGGGCCAAACCATCAGAATGGTGTGTCAGGGCCTTAAAACCACTGCATGAAAAGAGTCTCTCAATCAAATATTTTTTATAAAAACAGTACAAAATAAAAACCCTGTCTGAACATATACGTTCACAAAAAAAGCTGAATATGTAACGAAATAAACAAAGAAATTTAATGGAATTAACAAAGGATAATTAACCAAACATTTTAGACTATCCCCAAACAATTTTTGCAAAGTTTTACAAATTGTAGGCAACAATAGAATTAAATAAAAAGGAGATGAAATGTGGAAAATGAAAAATTTTGTTTTAAAAACACCAAAAACTGATATGCTCAAAATAAAAATATGGAATAAAAAAGAGCAGGGATTCACTTGCTCAAGAAACACAGAAACACAAGCAGATCTTTCAGCTCTGCAACTGTTCACAAAAAGTGTCACTCCAAGATTCTTAACTTTAACACGCTGCAAAAGAGGGGCGTTTTGAGGTTTTAAATCCACCACTCACAATAGATGTAGGTGCAACCAATAAGGTTACCCATAAAAATAAGGCAACCAATAAAAATAATCCTAATTTTACAGAAAAAAACTTCAGTTTTTTACAGTATTTTCCTGAATTTTGAATTATGTTTAAAACGATGTAAAATTACAAACAATATCTAAATAAACAACTTGACTGTTATTAAGGATTATATCATTAATGACAAACTACAGTAATTCTCATTTTTTTATACAGTAAACATCACTGTATCATTTTCTGTTTTCATAAATAACAAATTCATGCAAAATTACAAACAATATCTGTAAATTAACAACTATAATACAATATTTAGCTCATTATATTAAAGGTTTATGTTTATGTCCATACTAACAATTTAACATTATTCTTTGTAAATCTTATTAGTTTTATATTTACACTGTAAAAATAAAAACCTAAAAAAAACAGCAGCTATAGCTGCAAAACAAAAACCGTAAAATTAAAGTCAAATATCTTAAGTCAAATAAAGTTTAAAAACTTCACAGAAATTTACATTAAATGTTTTAGAGAAAACACTATTAATTTACAGATTTTTCCTTATTTAAATTAAGATATTTTACTTTAATTTTCTGTTTTACAGTGAAGGTGTATTTTTACATTCAAACTGGTTTTACATTCAATTCTGGATACAAATATAACAAAATATATAGCAAACTAAATATCAAACAATAATTGTTTTTAAAGAGTACAAATCTGCACTGCTCTCCAGGTTGAAACTTCCAGGCCTCTGCCAGTGCCCACACCACAAAACACCATTTGACCAATTAATTAAATATAACAGCAAATAAAAATAAATATACACATTTTCTAACTGTTGTTTAAAACAAGTTTTTTTCTATATTTGCAAGGCTATTTGCTGTCTTTCCGTGTTCTTTTGAGCGTGATTGGTCAATCTGAACGTCATCCAGAAATCTGGCCAATGACAGTGCGCGCCTTCAGTTTGAATTATACACCCGTTGTCGTTGGAGTTGCTCGTGGCTCGCGGGGACGCAACGCGATCGCGGCTTCTAATCTTCACGTCGGTCTATTAATGGCATTGCATGGACCATTTAAACCTGTTAAAATCTTATTTTGGACGAATTTTGATTGTGGGATGTCGACTGAGAACGAAAAAACATGAATACGAACAGACTAAGTTTCCAATGGCCGACAGCAGACGGCAGAAGGTAACGTAACTTAAATCCCTTTATATTGTTTCTACTGCTCATCAAGATATAATGTTAGTGCATTAAAGTCATATGCTAATCGTGATTAACTTACATATTCTGTTTTGTTGTGTTGTAATATTGTTAAGATAGGGCTGGGTGTTATGGCGATCTGATGATACTGACTATTGTTAGCGATTTTGCTGTAAACGTTAACATTACCTTTTTATATTGCGGAATGGGAATATAGCGTATATAACGCAGCACTGACTGTACTAAAACTTTTTGACATTTTGACAAGGAAACATGCATGAATGTAGAATAATGAACGGGACATGCATGTGTTAAAATAAGCCTCTCTCAGACAGCATGCGATCCCGAAATCAATTATCTTTCTGTAAAATGCACACAATTATCTCAGAAACCTTGTCATGTGAGGTATTCACTTGATTTAAACAGCGAGTTATGTCTTAAGTAAAGTCAAACAGTTCAAGTTAACGTGGGGAAACCCGGATGCGTGTCATTCTGTGCATCCGTTCTTAAAGGGGCTGCAGCTTTGTCATCATTTTAATAAAACAAAAGAATAGAGAAGAAGACCTTCTGCTTCTTTAAGAATCAAGTGATATTAATTAATTGAATATCATACAGTGAAGACTTTTAAAGCAGTATTATTCTGTAGCATTTTAATAAAATATCCATCAAAATAAATATATTGTGATATCGTTATTGTAAAATAAAATTTATCATGTATGTAGAATAATATGGTCATAATGCCCATCCCTACTGTCAGCTAGTTTTAAGATCAAGCTTGTCATAAATGTAAAGGAGCTTTGGAATGTTTAATCTGAGATCATGTACTCATTCAGCAGAGAGGACAGGAAACCACCATCCTTGGACTCTGAAGAATTATAGGCAAACCAGGATTTTGGATCTACTGTGAAGTTTTTGTATGGACCTGGTGAGTATGTTTTGCAAGTCCATGTCCGTAAGTTGATAATTAATATGAATGTTTTATCAAACAAATTAATATTCATTTGTGTGTGTGCATGTTTCTTCCCCCCTCATGATCCATAAGTTTTGGATCCATGATCCTGAAGAACTTTTACAGATGTTGACCCTGAATGTGTAAAAGGTAATCTTAAAAATGTTGTCATTATTTTCATGTTCTCTGTTTTTTTCTGTAATGTAGGCGCATGCATTTTCTGTGAAGTTGCTTTGAAACAATATCAGGGTTTTTCCTACATTGAACATTTTTTGCCGGCCGCCAAAACAAATGTTTGTCCCGCCAAAGCCTTATTTGATCAGTTATTGTGATTTATGAGTGATGTAGAACAGATGAGTGCTGCACTTGAGTTAACTGAGTGACAGAGAGAACGACCAGTGAGCTCCTCTCGCACGCTCTCTGTCTTCAAAATAAGCATTCTTAGCTTTCTAATGTTTCACATATTACGTTAATCAAAATCAAAAGGTCGGAAGACCGAATCCATGTTGCACGTGGCGCTATCAGACGTCTTCCTTTAATTACCGCTGGGTGTGAAATGCGCTCAAAAAACATTGACTGATTCTCTGACCAGCTGCATAAAGCATACTTTAAATAAACAGGAAACAAATCCTATCCGGTTATGAAGTGTTTTCTGTGTGTTGACAAATCTTTCGCGATGTTCTAAAGACGGGATTCACACACAACGCGTCTGCTAATGTCCGATTCGCCACCTAATGACTCCTTTGAACCGAATCATTTTAACGACTGGTTAGAACTGATCTGTCCAACACTGAACTCACGAATCAGTTTAATCATTTACTCAGAACAACACCTGAAATGAGAACACAGGTGTGCTTACCCAATTTAGCAAGAGTGGATAGTAAGAATTATTTTTAATTATCAACAGTCTTTCAGCTTATTTATGTGGACAATGTGTAGTAAAATAAATAGCCTAAAATCATTTAGTTTAGACTGGAGTGAGGTGAACCCAGAACAAATTTGTTGTTAGCTAGCTGATTGTATATGGCAGAAAATTAGGCTATTTGTTCATTTTTTTAATACTATTTTTTAATATTGATATGATTACCAAAACAAACAATTATCAGTAAATAGTGTAAAAATGAGGAACAAAAACAAACATCAAGGTATCAAAATAAGATAAGCAAAAGTTACAAACTTTCTTTGAATTTATTTCAAATTTATTGTCAGTATTGCGCTTGCAGATCAAGTGGGTAGGGTATTTTTTTTTACCGTGCGTATGTGTGTGTATGGATGACCATGTCTGTCAGCCACCACCGAAGACCATTTTTGACCCAGGAAAAACCCTGAATATGTATTGTGAAAAGTGCTATACAAATACATTTTAATTGAATTGTTTTACTTACTTTTATTGGCATTAACTATATATTATTAATGTATTATTTGGCAGGTCGCAAGATGTATTTTATTTTGTGAGACTTTGCTGAGGAAGTATTCTTTGGCTCAGTCTGAAAAGGCCCAGAAAAGAAACACTATGAAGAACATCACACAGAACCGTCAGAGAAAGAGACGGGTAAGTTAAGAAAGTGGTTAAGCAGTTTTCCCCCCAGAATGTTACTATACTCCTCTCTGAGTTTTAGTGGTTAATTTACTGTCATGTTTTGCAGTTGCTGGAGACCAGGTCCAGGGTTGCACAAACCAACACAGAACCTGTGGAAGACCGCAACTATAGACCTGATGAAGATGATGCTGTTGTTGATGGAAGGCCAGTGTGGATGGTTTGGCTAGCTACTACAAACCAGACTAGACTGACCCACACTACGTGTCACATCACCAGCCCATCATGCCAGTTTGAAAAAATGTTCAAAACTCAAACAACATTGTGTTAGAATTAACACAATTATGGTCACAATTATTTTATAATTTTAATATTAATATTCAATTGTTCCATTTTATATTTTCTTCATTCCTATGTTTATATACTTATACTTTTATTGGTTCCCATTTATAGAACATTTACATATATTTTATATACACTTTTTAATTTATAGATTTCTTTGTCTCGTTTTATATTGTATACTTTGTATGTTTGTTCCTTTTTAGATGTCCATGTTGCTTTTGATCTCCACGTTTTGTATTGTTGTTCCTCTTACGTCGCCTTCCTTTAGAAACATTTTGTTCACTTATCTTTTCCCCCATTCATTTTAATGTATGTTTATAATGCTCTTTGTTCTTTTTATTTGGTTATATTGTTTACTTGGAATATTTATGTGTATTTTATATACACTTTTTTTTTGTCTTATAAATTTATTGTTCTCATTTTATATTGTTTAATTTGTATATTTATTATTTTCCTTTTTATGTTCACTGTGTATTTTATTCCTTTACATCTGTCTTTTAAATGCATTTTGTTCATTTTTTTTCCCTTTTTGTTTCTTTACCAATTCAATTTAACGTATATTTATGTTCTTTGGACTGTTTATATTTTTACATTTGTTCCTTTACATTTTCATCCCTTTTAAATACATTTAGTTCACTTGTTTTTGTTTCACCATTGTTTTAATGTTCGTTTATAATGCTGTTAAGAATGTGTTTTTTTTATATATATATACATATATATACCTTTTTAATAAATATTTCAGACTTTCTCAAATTGTTTTGTGTGTATTTTTCTTTTGGGAGGAAGAGGGGATTATTTTTTATATATATATATATATATATATATATATATATATATATTATATTAATTAGCAAAATCTGCATAGCTGGCCTATAACCAATCAAGTCCCTATGCTACAAAACCTAGCCCACCCTTAGCCTTAGAAGTAACCAATAAAGTCACTTGACTGGGTTTTCAATGCGTCCTGTCCTCCAATAGCAGTCTGGGTTTTGGGAGTGGTTTTAAAAAAAACAACTAATCCAGTTTGAGATGAAGGACCAATAGGGGATGGAAGGCAAAGCTGTTTAGAGGTGTGAAGATTTCTCCTGGGAAAAACTTGATGGGATTATTTGCCATGGCAACAAATGGCTGTAGCATGGGAGTATACGGGCACAACATACATCCGATTGGGTACCATTTCGGATGAATACGGACATATACGGATCCATGGAATTTGACCTATCCGGCCAGTATACTCCTGGATTCTTCCGAATTTCAGCAGTGTATACAGGAGTGTCCTGGTCCGGATACACCTTTTTTCATGCAGTGACAACCACCATTCACTCTCCTTCCGGGTCTTCTCCGGCGACTTTAATGATGGTTGTGAATGGAACTGCATACCCATTTGTAATTGACTCTGGGGCAACTATGTCATCTATGGGTGGGGGCTATGAGGGGCCACTCTCTAGTCAGAGTGTTGATTCTGTAGGGATAGATGGAAGACCCTTCGAAACTCCTTTAACTCCTCTGTTGGAGGTTAGAGTGGATGGTAATGTCTTTTTTCACCAGTTTGTTCTAATGACATCATGCAGCTACAACCTCCTAGGTCGTGACCTAATGATAAGATTGGGCATGACCCTGGTTTTTAAAAATGACAAAATGGTAATTCATAACACAGATGAGGTGTGTCATGAGGTGGGGGCCCTCAACGGGTTACCTGTTGCACAATTATTGTCTGACGTCGACCGTTTCAACCCTGCCTCACTGCCACCCCATCTGTGGGCATCACATAAAGATGACGTTGGCACCGTGACCTGTGCCCCTTATGAGGCGACGTTGAAACATCCTGATCCAATATATATCAAACAATATCCTCTCTCGGAGGATAAAGCTGATGGAATAGATATTATCATC
Source organism: Romanogobio albipinnatus (assembly GCA_023566225.1). Lineage (NCBI taxonomy): Eukaryota > Metazoa > Chordata > Actinopteri > Cypriniformes > Gobionidae > Romanogobio > Romanogobio albipinnatus. The sequence continues at coordinate 30,889,152 of CM042250.1, read as the reverse complement.
CACTCCTTATTACAGCAGGGGGTTTTGCGGACTTATAGCAGTCCATACAACACCACTGTGAACCCGGTGCCGAAACCAGATGGCAGTTGGAGATTTACCCAAGATCTGAGAAAGATCAATGAATTGGTTGTGCCAATCGCGCCTCTGGTTCCGGACGTGTCTTCCGTGCTCATGGCAATCGATAATAACCACAAGTATTTTTCTGTCGTTGATCTCTCCTCAGCGTTTTTCAGCATACCGGTGGAACCGGATACGCAGAAGTTATTCGCCTTCACGCACCGACAAAAACAATATACTTGGACACGACTACCACAAGGTTTCGTTGACAGTCCCGCCTACTTTAGTATGGCCATTAGAGATTGTCTATCTGGTTTAGAACTACCTGAAGGGGCATCACTGCTCCAATACGCAGATGACCTCTTAGTGACTTCCATATCTGCTGATATATGTCAGGATTCTACCCGTTCTCTACTCGAACACTTGGCCAAACATGGTTTCAAGGTGTCACTGCACAAACTGCAATGGTGTAGGCCTTCTGTCACCTACTTGGGTCATGAGTTATCAAAAGGAAGTCGCAGGTTGAAGAAAGACCGTATAACTGCTATCCAAAATCATCCGAAGCCCAAAACTAAACATGATATGATGGCATTCCTAGGCCTTGTCAATTATTGTCGACAATGGATACCAGATTGTTCTTATTTCGACAGAACTATGCGGGCCTGTTTCGATAGTAAAGCTCCCGCCAATTCCTTATTGGACTGGTCTCCATGCGCAGAAACAGCCTTCCGTGTGGTAAAGACTGCGTTGTGTTCCAGTCCGGCCTTGGGCCTCCCAAACTACAAACTACCATTCCACTTGTATGTGCACAGTAGTCCAGAGACCACATGTGCTGTACTAGCCCAAGAACATGGTGGGGGCATGAGACCAGTCGCATTTTTATCAAAAACCTTGGACTCTGTGGTGCGAGGTCTGCCTCGGTGCCTGTAGGCTGTTGCTGGATGTGCGTTGATGGTGCAGGATGCTGAAAGGATTGTTTTGTCACACCCTTTAGTGTTACACACCTCACATCAGGTAACGCAGGTCTTGCAGAATCTTAACACACAACACATGTCAACACAGCGAAGGTCTGGTTATGAGGCCATTTTAACTGCCACGAATAACTTAACTATTAAAGGGGTTTCCTCCTTGGGCCACATGGCCTCTGCACTCCATGCAATGTTGAATTCTGCGCCATCTGTCGTTGATATGGATGAACAACATGACTGTCTGGCCGAAATCACACACACCTGTGCTTTACGCCCAGGTCTGGCCGAAACAACACTATCCACTGGATCAAAGGTGTATGTTGATGGATCATGTTTCAAACCACAAGATGGTGTTTATCTTTGTGGTTACGCCATCTGTGAACTACCTGATAAGGTTCTAGAGGCTCACAGCCTCCCTTTTCGTTCAGCACAAGCCGCTGAATTGGTTGCCTTAACTAGAGCTTGCCAACTATTTGCAGACAAAGATGTAACCATTTTTACTGATTTCAGATATGCCGTTGGAGTGGCGCATGACTTTGGCCAAATCTGGCGCTCTAGGGGTTTCTTGGGTGCTGATGGTAAGCCAATCTCACATCAATCACTGGTGGAGGATCTGATTGCCGTATCATTTCTACCTGGAAACCTGGCCATTGTGAAAACTAGAGGGCACTCTAATGCCTTCACAGAGGAGGCCAAGGGTAATGCATTAGCAGATATAACAGCAAAACAGGCTGCACAAGAGGGGCCTAAGAGCCCTCTGATTAATGAAGCTCTTGTTTCAATGTCACCACTGACTTCGTCTTTATTGCCGGATTTGGACTTACGTTCTGACCAGGGCATGGCTAACGATGACGATCTGGAATTTTGGGACGCTTTCGGAGCCTCTAGGGGCCCCGATGGCCTTTGGACAGACAAAATGAAACGGGTCTGTTTGCCTCATTCGTCTTTACCGTTTATCATCCGCGAGTTTCATGGTGTCACTCATCGCGGACGAAGAGGGGTATTAGAAATATTACGACCATTAATTTGCGCAGCAGGATTACCAGCAATGGTACAATCAATACTAGATAAATGCATGACATGTGCAAAGCACCATGTAACAAAACCTGACGCGCAACATCAGCATTTACCAAGACCAAATCAGCCATTCGATGAATGGCAAGTAGACTTTACGCATATGCCAAAGAGGGGACCATACAGATATTTGCTTGTGTTCATATGCAAATTTTCAAAATGGGTAGAAGCTTTCCCATGTACTAAGGAAAATTCTAAAGTGGTGGTGCAACACCTAACGAGCAACATTATCCCTAGATATGGTATTCCTTTGTCGATTGACTCAGACAAGGGAACCCCATTCACTGCAAAGGTAACACAAGAACTGGCAAAAGAATTGCAGATACACTGGCGTATGCACATCCCATACCATCCGCAGAGTTCGGCTTTTGTTGAACGAGCCAACAGAACAATAAAAGGAAAAATGAGAAAAGCTATGAATAGCACAGGAAAAGATTGGGTCAGCCTCCTCCCCATTGTCTTAGCCGATTTGAGGATGTTACCACAACCAAATTTAGATGGATTATCACCATATGAGGTGGTAATGGGCAGACCGTTCCCAATCCCCTGGCGGCATGGACAGGTGGGGGTGATGGGTCTTGAGCTAACTGAACACATGTCAGAATATTCTGTGGGGCTAATAGAAAGATTAACAAACTATTGGAAAAGAGTCTGCACATCCATTCTGTGCAGGTCAGCAGGTATTGGTTAAAAAGTTAAAACTGACAGGAGGTCTCACTGACCCCCTTTATGACGGCCCCACAGAGGTTCTGGCAGTGACCCCCACTGCTGTATTAACTGATCTTTTCCCACAGTGGATCCACGCAACCAGAGTGAAAGCAGTGAAATAAATGTTTAAAATTATGTACTAACTGTTTTGTTTTTTCAGAAGTCTGATAATAACTTTCCTGGTAACAGGAACCATCACCAGCCTCACATGGGCTGACCCTACTGCTAATCTCCTTTGGCAGTATTCCAACTGGACTGCATGTCAAACAACGAACGGGTCCTGTGTGGTCTGCCATAATGTCTTCTCTTCTGCCCTCACTATATCCTTAAAACCGTTGCCTTATAAATGTAATCATACTATGTTCTGCATGAATGGGCGATCAGAATGGGGCCCACACTGTGTTGATAAAAATAAGCCTGGAGCCCCACTGTGTTCAGGTTTTGACTTAATAGAAGAAAACCATGTTAAGAATGGGTCCCCCAAGAAGGACCCCCAAGATGTAAAGATTAATCTAAAATTGTCAAGTGATTTCTCTTTCATGTATTGTTTCAATGGGACAAAGGGGCCACGTGTTCCAGGCATAAGTGCTAAAAGGTGCAGAGTTATCATCACAGAAGGAATTAGCGGCTATGGGTCGAAATTCGAAGGCCTGTCATGTACATATTCTAGCTACTTAGGCAAAGGGAAAGTAGCATGGGTCGGGGATAGTTGTGAAAACAATACCGTAGCCTGTAGAACAGCCAACAACACAACGGTGGACAGAAAAGCCTGTTATAACCAATCGAATCCCTCCTGCAAAATAAACAACAGAACATGTCCAGGCCCCTGGCCAGGGCCTGGGTATAAACTTGCTATGGACTGGTATTGGTATTGTGGGGGAGACACTGTATTTGACACCTACGGTGCTAACTGGACTGGACTCTGTGCACCAGTGCAGCTCCAACATCGTGTTGTCATCATTCATGTACAAAGAGGGGGCCTAAAAACTGCAGGGCGCCACAGACGCTCTCTAGAGGATGAAGTGCCCCCTGAACACCAGCTACGGTCACACTGGACACGATTCTGGGAGTCTATGATTTCACCCTTCGGTGTTACCGACCTCATGCACCAGCAAGAAGTATTGCATTACCGGTTTGCTTCTTTTGTCAACAGTACCACCGCTGCACTGGTCGGAGTCAAAGCAGAACTGAAAGAAATGAGACAAGTTGTTATGCAAAACAGACTGGCGCTGGACATGTTACTAGCCGAAAAAGGTGGGGTCTGTGCCATTGTAGGTGACTCCTGCTGCACGTACATCCCTGCGAAAGATGAGGACGAGGGTTCGATTGGCAAGGCTGTAAAAGAAATGAAAACAATATCAAAACAGATTTATGATGACGAGCTTAAGAGCAGGGAGCATAATTGGGGTTGGGGTATATTATCAAGCCTGTTCGGAATATTTGCCCCCTATGTCTCAATGCTGGTACCAGTGATTTTTATAATCTTATTGATATGTATTTTTGGACCGTGTATTATGACATGTATTTCTAGACGAATGTATACGATGGTTAGACAGGTTAGACAGAAAGGTAGACAAAGCAGACAACCACCTATAGCTTGTTGCATCTAACTTGGCTGAAGTTAAGACATAAGTGAGGGGGTTGTTGTCTGTAATCACCTTGAAATTACTTCCATAGAGGTAATCGCAGAATTTTTCAGTAACTGCCCACTTCAAGGCTAGGAATTCCAGCTTGTGAGCAGGATAGCGGGCTTCACTTCTTGACAATCCTCTACTGGCGTATGCAATTACTCGTAGCACTCCCTCTTGCTCTTGATAGAGCGCTGCACCTAGTCCAGTGGTGCTCGCATCTGTATGTAGCACATACGGTAACCCAGGATCTGCGAATCCTAACACTGGTGCTTGGGTAAGTTTTGAGATGAGTGTTTCGAATACTTGCTGACATTCAGTAGTCCAGCGTCCTCCAAAAGGCACTTTGGGATCAAGGTAAGTCTTTTCATTACTTTTTGTCCTGCAACTTTTCTGAAGCGGAGGATATCCTACAGTTAGTCCATTCAATGGCTTCACTACTTTTGCATAGTCCTTGATAAAACGCCGGTAATAACCGGAGAAACCCAAGAAGGAATGCAACTCTTTCAAGTTTTTTGGACTTGGCCAGGTCTTGATGGCTTCTATTTTCTGGGGATCGGTCTCCACACCGTTTTCTGAGACGATGTGACCGAGATACTTCACTGATGTCTGGAAAAACTTGCACTTCTCCAATGAAAGCTTTAATCCATAATCTTTCAAACGTCCTAAGACATGAAGAAGACGTCTTTCATGCTCTTCTAGGGTATCTGAGAAAACAATCAAATCATCCAAGAACACTAGGACTACTGATACCCCTTTTCCACCAAAGCAGTGCTAGAGCTAGATCGGAGCTAGAGCTAGTCCCAGTTCATAGTTGGTTCAACTGAGGAGCCTGCTAAGAACCGTTTGCGTTTCCACAGGCTAGTAGAGCCACAACAGAGCCAGGTCTTACGTCACTGTATACGTCTCATCTTTCTCAGCAACGCTAGCGGGAAACACACACACACCAGGCTTGTTTGAGATGCATCGGCGCTGCGCAGACCGATCCACGTATAATATTTAAAAAAACGTATGAGTGAATCAAAAGCATAAGGAGTCGTGTGCTCTCGCTGGACTCGTTATCATACGGCGATCGCCGATCGGTCTCTGCACAGCACCGCTGCGAACAAGCCTTCCATCAACACTGCAAATGTTGCGTTACTATTGATTCACATGGCTTTACGATCCTACATCGGCATCAAAACACAACGAAAACACAGCGAATCCAACGCATTCATGCAGTTCGCCGTAATTTGCATAGACGGAGATTACAAACGAGCAGCAGCTGTTAGCTCCATTAGCTGCTATTTCAACAATGGCGGATCTCAAGTTTGTGTTCGTCTTGTTGACCCCGCCCCCAGTGCCTGACGTAATCGGTTCTTACTTCTAGCCCTGTTTTAGCCCAGCAATGTTTTGGTGCTACTTAAGAACCACTTTTCCTGGCTCGGAGCTGGAGCTTTGGGTGTGGAAACACAAAGAACCGATTTGGAACTAGGCTCTGGCTCCAATCTAGCTCTGGCTCTGCTTTGGTGGAAAAGGGGTATGAGAGGTTGATGTCACCCATACATTTCTCTATCAGCCTTTGGAATGTGCTGGGAGCGTTTGTGATACCTTGGGGCATCCTATTAAACTCCCAAAAACCTAATGGGCATACGAAAGCGGTCTTGGGTTTTCTTTCTCTTCTAGTGCGATCTGATAATACCCAGATTTGAGATCGAGCACTGAGAACCACTTTGAACCTCGAAGTGCTGAAAAGGTTTCCTCCAAGTTGGGTAAGGCATATGCATCCTTGATGGTCTGCATATTCAACTTGCGGTAGTCGATGCAAAGTCTTATATCGCCGTTCTTCTTCCTTACTACGACGATAGGAGAAGAGAAGGATGATTCAGATTTGCGGATGATACCAGCATCAAGCAATTCCTCTAGATGTCTGCGGACAGCTTCAAAATCGTTGGGATGGATCGGTCTTGCTTTATGCTTGAAGGGGGTTTCTTCGTGTAACTTGATGGTGTGTTTCACTTTGCTCGTTTGTCCAACATCCATGTCGTGCAATGCAAAGACTTCGGGCATGGCGCACAGTTTCTGAGTGATTCTCTTCTTCCATTCTCCTGGCAAACTGGAATCACCGAAGTCAAAGCAAAGTTCTTTGGTGGGTTTTGCACGGACATTTGATACTGAACAATCAGACTGCACAACGTTGTGTGACATCACTTTCTGCAGTGCATGAATGTCTGCAATCACACTTTTTCCGGGGATGATGATATCATGCTCTGTCTCGTTCTTCAACACCACTGGGACTTTACGTGATGGATGCTGAGGTAGGTTGAGTAAACAACTGGCAACTAGCAATCCCCCTGGAAAAGGAGAATACGAAGGAGGTTCCATCACAGCCCATCTTTCAGCTACTTGTCCTTTTACACTGACCACTCCTTCAAGAACAACATTTTGACCTGCAGGAACAACAGTAGGGGTAACATCAGGAAGCCTAATGATTCCTATGCTGCTGTTTACTTTCTGCTGGCGTCTGTGTTCGATGGTCTGGATCACAGCTTTGTAACCAGATAGAACGGCTTGACAGACTGAATCATTTGTTTCAATGTACTGGTCATATGCAAGATCCAAAGTGTTCGTGCCTATTAGCACCTTTGGTTGGGCAGTGCCACCTGTTTCTGGAATAACCAGGGCAAGAGTAGACACTTCAACGTCATCTCCAAGAAAGTCTCTGGGGAATGCAATTTTCACTTCAACAAACCCCAGTTAGGGTACTGCTTGACCATTAGCTGCTTCTATTTCCAGCAGGTTGTCTAGAGATGTTATACTCAGTCCAGGCAAGTACTCAGTTTTGCTTGTAAAACAAATGGGAAATGGTGGTCACTTGAGACCCTGTGTCAAGTAGACAAGAACAAGGTTCCCCTTCAATGTTCACTTGAGCAGTGCATTTCGTACCAATCAATTCTTTGGGTAGACCAACTGGACGTTTTTTACCATGGGACTTCAAGTTGCTCATGTTCACTGGTCTCTTGAGACTATTCTGACAAGTGACAGCCCTCGTACGTCTCACCTGGGCGGCGTTTAAAAATTCTGAGGCATTTGAACCATACTGACTATCCCATAGGACTTGGCGTTCTTTCAACTGCTTTCTCTTATCAGCTACATGGGATGGGTTTGGATCATTTTTACAAATTGAAGCAACATATCCATCCTCACCACATCGAAAGCAATAGCCTGGCTTAGGCCGGTGAGGTTGCCTATGGTCAGCTGTAGGAGAGTCTTTGCAAACTTGTGTGTTTGTTTGCTTCGATCTTGAATTGCTCTTTGACTCTGGGTTCTTTTGTATTCTGAGCTTTGTCATCTGACTCTGGAGCTCTGTGACTTGCTGCTTTAGCTCAAGAACAGCGTCATTTGATGGCAACTCACTTTGTCTTGTTGGTTTGCTCTTTTGCTTAGCAAGCTGGCTCTGAAGTTTAGCGATTTGTTTCTTCAATTCGGCCATTTCAGTATGCTCTGACACTTCATTGTGGTTCTGATCAAGAGGGTTAGCAGTGACGACATGGGAACTGGCTCGTTGTTTCTGTACTCCTAAGTGCTGCTTCATGCGACTTTCTTTGGTGAAGTATTTGTTCTCCTCACTGCGCAACTGTAGAAGTAACTCAGGAAAAGAGGGTGTTTTGCTCTTATGCTCAAGCCAAAGATTAGCTATTAGCATGTCATCCCAACAGCCTCGACAGAATTGTTTTAAGAGCTGTCGGTCGGCCTCATCAGCAAGAATACCACCTCTTTTGATCACTTTGAGAAGGTTAGTGTACAATCGTTGCAAGTACAAAGAAGGTTTTTCTCCAGCGTTTTGCAGGGTGATCAGAAACTTGGCAAAGAGATCATCACCGTCCTCCACGGTGTGGAAAGCAGAATCTAGGACATCAAGGTAAACAGCAGGTAAGGCTTTTGCACCTAACTGCTTGACAATCTCTGACGCTGGTGGCAGAAGGCTGTCTAAGATCTTCCTGGAACGATGCAAGTCAGACAATGAAGGATCTTGGAGAATCAACTCCACACTGTTCCGCCAAGTGTCGTAATCGGCTTCGCCACTAGGACGAAGAACTTTGCCTAAGAACACTCTTAGCCTGAATGATGCACTAGAGTTTGAAACCCCATCACTTTTTACAATGTGTTCAATGATCATTTTCTGAACTTCAGGTGGGCTCACATCTTTTGTCTCAAGTGTGGGTGAGAAACTTCCCATACTAACTCTTTTGACTGCACCAGAGTTGCATTTTCCATCTGAATGCTCAGTTTGCTTAGTTGGAAGCGGAATGTCAGAGGAAGAATTATCAGTCATTTGAGATGACTCAAGATCATTGGCATCAGCCGGATCATCAGCGACATCAGTTGCGTTTGCAAGAAGTTGCTCTTTCAAGAGATCATCGAAAGTTCTACATTAATTATGGGAAGGACAATCGGAAGGGATCCGAGCGGTGAGTGAGCGGCTTGAGCGCTGATTAAATTCCTTCCTTCCTATTCCTTCCTTACCCACACAAACCTTTATCACACTGGTGCCGAAACCCGGGAAGGGAGAAGACAGGGGTCGGCGTGACTGGGACACTTGCCTTTTATTATACTCAATACTTGAAAACAAACAGCGCTCGTGGGCACCATAATGGAGCAGCTGTATTTGAAAATGCAAACACACGAGAAGAGTTTGCACCAACATAAATGCGACTGCTACTCTGAACGCTTCCATGATCACATGTAGACATAGGTCGCACTTTTGACGTAGATGCGAGCTCTGGCGCATACTGTGACGTTGGCTGCCTAAACACCCGTTTGTCTCAGTTTACATACAAACGAGAAAACGAAGATTTTCAAAATCTCCACTCTGGCCGGAGTTTTTAGAAAGACTCGTTTTCAGAGGCGAATTCTCCATTTGCGTGTAAACAAAGGGAAATGTCTCCGTTTTTTAAGATAACCATGTACGTGTAAACGGGGCCTAACACAGATTTTAACAGATTTGTGAACAATATTTGAGCGAAATAGGCCTTTTGTGTATATAGAAAACGTCACGGTTACGTATGGTAACCCTCGTTCCCTGAAGAAGGGAACGGAAACGTACGTCGGACGTCACCGACAAATTGGGATCACTTCTGGGAGCCCCTATCAGCTTCGAGCTATATAGAACTGGCCAATGAACATTGGCATGCGAGATTTGCATCTCACGCTCCGCCCCGCGGGTATAAACAGGAAGCGAGAGCGAATGCACGCTGTTTTTCACTGAGGAGCCAAACTTAGTGACTCGGCCATGCAGTGATGGTACAAAAACTGTGGCAATGGGACGTACGTCTCCGTTCCCTCCTTCAGGGAACGAGGGTTATCATACATAACCAAGACGTTCCCTTTCAGTCGGTCACGTTCAACGTACGTCGGACGTCACCGACGAATTGGGATCCCTTTGGAAAACGCCATAGTTACTACCACTTCCAGCGCCCAGCGATGAGCCCCTCAGAGCCTGTCTGTTAGTGGGCAGGGAAATTGGACATGGAAGAATACACACATGGGACCGCCGTGGGGGTCACAACATATGGAACCCAGCCTAACACCCGTTCCACCAATGCATACGAGTGTTAGACCTGGCGTTGGACGCTCCGCCACATCTGACTGCCGTGGGTAACGGAGGACTCAACAGGGTTCGCCGTTCTGGGGAACTCAACTAACACAAGAACGGGCACTTCGGTGTTACTGACTATGGGAAGTGAGCACACAGGAAGATACCGGCTCTACACGGAGGCTATAGAATCTAGCGAACGTGTTAGGTGTCGCCCAGCCCGCAGCTCTGCAAATATCTGTCAGCAAGGCGCCACGAGCCAGCGCCCAGGAAGAAGCAACACCCCTGGTGGAGTGGGCTCTTAACCCGAGCGGGCAGGGCACGTCTTGGGATTCATACGCCAAGACGATGGCATCCACTATCCAGTGGGCCATCCTCTGCTTGGAGACAGCCTTTCCCTTCTGCTGTTCTCCGTAACAGACGAGGAGCTGCTCTGAGGTCCTGAAGCTTTGCGTTCTGTCCATGTAAGTCCGGAGAGCACGGACGGGACAGAGAAAAGCTAAGGCTGGGTCTGTCTCCTCCGAAGGCAGCGCTTGCAGGCTCACCACTTGGTTACAGAAGGGAGTAGTGGGAACCTTGGGCACATATCCAGGCCGGGTCTCATGATCACATGAGAGTTACCAGGCCCAAATTCCAGTCACGATTCGTCGACCGAAAATGCCTGCAGGTCCCCTACCCTCTTGATGGAGGCCAATGCAGTCTTCAACGACAGAACTTTTAACTCTGCTGACTGCAAAAGCTCAAAGGCGAGAAGAGCACGAACAGGTTCCACTTCAACGCATAGAGGTGCCTCGTAGAGGGGGCTCTAGCGGAAGTGATGGTGTCAACTACCGCTTGCGGTAGGTCACCTAGAACCTCTGTGTCCCGTCCAGGGACCAGATATGGAGTTTTCAGAGGTCCAGACGCGGGTGCCATAGGTTGCCGTCTCTGAGTCAGGAGGTCCTTCCACAGAGGAATGGGCCAAGGAGGTGCTGTCGCGAGGAGCACTAGTTCCGGGAACCAAGTCTGGTTGGGACAATACGGAGCGACCAACAGGACTTGCTCCTCGTCCTCCCTGACCTTGCACAGTGTCTGTGCGAGAAGGCTCACTGGGGGAAACGCATATTTGCGTAGGCCCCGGGGCCAGCTGTGTGCCAGGGCATCTGAGCCGAGGGTCCCCTCGGTCAGGGAATAGAACCACTGACAATGGGTCGTGTCCGGGGCAGCAAACAGATCTACCTGTGCGGACCCGAAGCGACTCCAAATCAGCTAGACCACCTGGGGATGGAGTCTCCACTCTCCCGGGAGCACTGGCTGTCGTGAGAGCTCGTCGGCTGCACGATTGAGCAGGCCCGGAATGTGAATGGCACGAAGCGACCTCAGATGCTTCTGACTCCATAAGAGGAGATGGCGGGCGAGTTGTGACATGCGACGGGAGCGTAGACCACCCTGTTTGTTGATGTACGCAACGGCCGCAGTGTTGTCCGTACGGACCAGAACGTGCTTGCCTCTGAGCGGCACTTTGAAGTGGCTGAGTGCAAGACGACCTGCTAACAACTCGAGGCAATTGATATGCCATTGCAGTTGAGGCCCCGTCCACAGACCCGAAACTGCAAGCCCGTTGTACGTGGCACCCCAGCCGGTGGATGAGGCATCCGTGGAAACAACAGCATGCCTGGATACTTGTTCAAGAGGAATTCCCGCCCGTAGAAACAAAGGGTCCGACCACGGCTGAAGGTTTGGTGACCTTAGTTCCGAGATAGTCATGTTCCCGCAGTGGGAACATGAACCATCCACAAACGCCGCCTCAGCGTGCTGTTTGCCCAAATACGTGAGACAGCGATTGTGACCGTCAACGGGCGCCAGGGAACGACCGCATCCAGAAACGCACGGGTGGAATGACATCTGAAAAAGACGCAGCGTCACCTGTGTACTCTTTTACCCCTTTTCCACCAGAATGAACCGGGTGCTAGTTCAGAGCCAGTGCTAATCCCAGTTCATAGTTGGTTCGACTGAGGAGCCTTCTAAGAACCGTTTGCTTTTCCACATGCTGAGAGCCACAACAGAGCCAGGTCTTACGTCACTGTATACGTCTCATCTTTCTCAGCAACGCTAGCGAGGCAGCGGCAGTGTTGCCAAATTGGGCTACATCATCACTGTTGCCGCGCGCTGTTTTTCATGTCCGCGGGTTGAAGCGACCCCAATTATGTGATATTTAGCCCCGGGAATGCAAGTTTTAGTAGGCAACCATGCCAAAAACACATATTTTACTCCCAAATGTGATTTTTACCAGGGAAGCCCACCTAAAACGAGATTGGGCTTGTTTTGAGCAGCAATTGGGCGGGTTTTGTTGTGAAAACCTGGCAACCCTGGGCAGCGGGAAACACAAAACACACCAGGCTTGTACGAGATGCATCGGCGCTGCGCAGACCGATCCACGTAGGATATAAAAAAACGCATGAGTGAATCAAAAGCATAAGGAGTCGTGTGCTCTCGGTGGACTCGTTATCATATGGCGATCGGTCTGCACAGCACCGCTGCGAACAAGTCTTCCGTCAACAATGCAAACATTGCGTTACTATTGATTCACATGGCTTTACGATCCTACATCGGCATCAAAACAAAATGAAAACACAGCGAATCCAATGCATTCATGCAGTTCGCCGTAATTTGTATAGACGGAGATTACAAACGAGCAGCAGCTGTTAGCTCCATTAGCTGCTATTTCAACAATGGCGGATCTCAAGTCTGTGTTGGTCTTGTTGACCCCACCCCCAGCGCCTGACGTAATCGGTTCTTACTTCTAGCCCAGCTATGTTTTGGTGCTACTTAAGAACCACTTTTCCTGGCTCGGAGCTGGGGCTTTGGGTGTGGAAACACAAAGAATTTTTAAACTAGGCTCTGGCTCCAATCTAACTCTAGCACTAATTTGGTGGAAAAGGGGTATTTTAGAGGAAAAGCTCTCTGTGCTGAAGCACTCAGGGGGAAACGCGACAGCGCACAGGGTTTAGTGCAACCCGTGCCTGTACTCAGGAAAAACGCCCTCACGCACCAACAGGTTGCTGTGAAAACAGCAGTTTTTCTCTCTTAGACAGCAGCAGTGAGCACCGCGATCCCGCTGAAGTGTGCCGTCTCTCCAACACCACGTTGATCCTCGTTCTCCGGTTCTTCTCTGTATAACAGGAACTCTTTTGCTGATAGCAGCTCTACAAACTCAATGTGTGAGTCGTCTTCAAACGCCGTTCGGCTCCGAAGTGAATGACAGCGTGCATTTGCTCTTGCTTCCTGTTTATACCCGGGGCGCGGGGCGGAGCGCGAGATGCAAATCTCGCACGGCAATGGTCATTGGCCGGTTCTATGTAGCTCGAAGCTGATGGGGGCTCCCAGAAGTGATCCCAATTCGTCGGTGACATCCAACGTACATCGAACATGACTGACTGAAAGGAAAAGTCTTAGATCATTGAGTTTAGCTCATGAAAAATGGTGGCAAAAACAAAAGTGTTGCATTTATAATTTTGTTCAGTGTATAAATATGTTTATGTATGTATTTCTCTCTGTTTTTGTTTGGCAGCTGTAGTACCGTACATTAAATAATAACAAAAGCACAGACAAAATTTTAACTGGTAAGATGAACCTGAGCTTAGTAATTGGCCTACAGTAGGCTAAATTAGCCTACATTTGATTTACTCCATTACAATAGTCCCTTTACAGTTACTATTATCATAAAAATACTCTTATTTGTAGGTTTAAAATTCCACATAAGGCACATTTAATGTCCAACAAAAAATATTTTGGCAAAATGTATTTTATTCAGAATGAATGCACTCCTATTCTATTGTGTTCCATCTCTTTGGTGCGCAGCAGCGCTCGTTCACTGTTAAGTTTAGAAGCAAAATAGAAATATTTGCATGACTTTCTAACATTTACAGATGGAGAAAATACCTGTGAAATGAGGAAAACACAATTTTTTTCGGCCAGATTTACTAAACAGCATATGCAATAAGGTCAGCCACAAAAATAACCCTGTCCACTCCTTTTATAGTACACATTTTTCACTGTCTTTAGTAAATCCTGAGAGTCGTTTTTTAATGCCAAAAGAGGGTTTGCGCTGGACAAAATATATGCTGTTTGCTATGGTGGATCGATTTGATCCATGATCAACCTCTAGAGCTGCTTAAGAAAAGCATGCATGCACAATTATCTTGACTAGGTAAACAATTAGTGGGGGTTGTGTGAACTTCAATGATCTTTTATGAAACCGCTTTAGGCCCTGATCTGATCTACACAGTATCTGATCTCTGAAACCAAACCTTTTTGAAAACTGCCAGGGTGAAGATTTTTAGAAACTCCGGTTGCAGTGTTGTCGTGTAGCCAGTGAAACCAGAGATTTTGGCTTTAGACGTCGGAGTGCGCACTATTATCTCCTTTGGCTGAATCCCAAATGGCACACTAAATATTTAAACTAAATATCCAAATAAAACTAATCAGTAAACTTAACCATATAAACTAAATGACTGATTTCATTACTAATCTAATGCCCACATTGTCACTGTATGATAATTGAAATGAACTGATGACATCACCATTTTCTCCGGAACGGCTGTACGGCCAAATAAAATTCTGTTGCATTATTTACCTGTGTTGTGGAAAAATGTAATCACAAAAGATTTATGTTCGAGTTCACACAGATGTCAACATCTGTTTTGGCCATGCAAAACACCTTTACTAAAGCTCAACAGACACAGAGTCTGTGGAAACCCAGGGGGGGGTAGCAGTGGGATATCTAAATTGAGAGCTTTCCCGAACCAAAGGTGTCGGATAATTTAAATTAGTTCTAAGACAGAGGAAGAACCATTGTGTTTCTTGCTTTTAATTCAAATGAGTTCCAAGACAGAAAGGGGACCATTTGCGTATTGTTTCTCACCTCTTACTCTGAGTAAAAACCTTCATTGGTTTTCCACAGATGTATGGAAAATTACTGAGGGGGTTGTTTAAACATTGGCGTGTATAAGAGTTTGTGTTTTCTTTTTTTTTTAGCAGTTCACACTCGAGACAGGCTACATGACTGTGTTGACTGTGAGCTCTTTCTTGCAAGAAAAATAAATCTTTATAAAGAGAATTTTTCCTAAGGTTTGTCTCTTATTAGTGAGGTCAACAAATACATTTTGTTGGCTATAGTGTAGAAGTAAGACGCATAGCATCAAGTTTTGACGCAAATCTACCCGCGGTTCAAATCCGCCTTTTGCCGAACTCACTCCATTTTCCCATCACATAACAGATCGGAAAGGCATTTATTTATTTTTTTAAATGAAGAAAATATTAGAAAAGTTGTAAATAAAGCATCTAACGTGTTTAATAATAAGTGTTTATCGGTTAGGGGTAGGTGAACAGACGTGTGCTGAATTAGAGACGGTAAAAGTGAGTGGGTCCAATATCATTGATCGTATAAAGTGGGTGGGTCTTGTCCCACCCACATACAATGATTCCGACGTCCATGTTTGAAGGTGTCTGAATACATTTTGGTTTGACTGTATATAAAATAGACATATCTGTTTATTGATTTATGCTTTATCTCTCTAACCCTCTACTAAACAGTATTTGAGTAAGAATGACTGCAGAGGAAAAATACTATTTATAAATTGTACATATCCCAATTTTATTACAAAAATTAGATCTTTATCATATTTCAGTAGTGCCATGCTTTTAGCATATATCAATACAATAAAAAACCCAACCCAAAACAATAGAAGCAGATGTCAGTATTGATGTTGCAGCATTTGATAAGTCATGCTGTTACTGTACGAATTACATTCTTAAAACAGTAAAACACACCAGAGCCAAAACACACCAGAACCTTAACAATCGTTGTTGAACACATTTCATAAAAAACATAATTCATCAATAAAAGCAAAATGTTATTGCGCACAATGAGTAAGCAAACTAAAAGTGTGTGCTGAACCGATACATCAGCTCAAGGCACTCAGGCTGTAAGCATGTTGGCAACTAAACAAGATTCTTACAGAAACATTGGTGAGATCACTGGAATCAAATACAGAAAGTGCCATCCTTTTAAATCATCTTTTTACAAATAAATAAATAAATACTTTTCTCCCATCCTATTTTCAAGTCCATCACAGTGCAAAATCCGGTGGGAATGGGGTACTGTTAAGGGCAGATATTAAAAATGGTGACGATTTGTAATTGGGTTATCAACAAAGGGTGTTAATTTAAAAAATTTAAAAAAACACAAGAGGGATGTTGCTTTACTGCCCAAAATGCTGCAAAGTTGTTGTTGTCAGTTGTTGGCCCCTTCAAATAAATATATGAATGAAAAAATAAGCAAACTGTGTCCACTTCGCTAGACAACTATTTCCTCAAGACAAAAAAAATTATTATAGTTTTGCACAGAAATATTTAGGTATTCATAGAAACCCCAGGTTTATACTTACCTTTGAATCGTTTAATCAATAACTGTTTTTTTTTTCTTTCACAAACCGAGGATAAGAAAGACAAAAACTAGAAACATTGATCTGGCCCCATTGCAGTTCAGTTGAGCTGATGGCAGGGCTCAAAAGTCCATTTAGTGGCTCCACCGAACACATCGATATTACTCTCTGACCATGAAAACACATTGCCAGCTTGTGCTCTGTTGTTGCAGGTTGCCAGGTTGTAAATTTCGCCAGCTGTCAATTTTCTATCCCATATATTGAAGTTCGCCAGTTCACCTACAAAAGCTTGGGTTGCATCAAAACCTCCACCAAGTGTGTCCTGCAAAAGCAAAAAGCAGCCAAATTCAATATCAGGTTGCTAAACAGCAGGCAATCTTGTTAAGTCCAAGTAAGCATGATCAATAGATTTATAACATTTTTTAATAATAGCTGACATTTTCTACATAAATTGAGGGTATGTTTACATGACACCGTTTTCAAATAAAAACGTAAAACTTTCAAAGTGCAAGGTTTTAAAAAGACGATGCCTTTAACGTGAACAACAAATGCTTGAATTTGTGCAAATGATGACATCATGTGCATGTGAATGGACAGAAGAGTGCCTGGCTCGAGGCTAGATCACTAGTAGTTTTTGAAGAGTGACTAGGTAATACGAGTAATTATGAAGCATTTTATTACTATGTTCAGATTTAAAAAAAAAAAAAAGTGATCTAGACCATTATTTTCTTATAAGTTAATCTTGTTTCCATATTAGTAATTTGTAGTAGCTGCAAGTGTTAATGTAGTAGTCTACTACTCAACTTGTTTCAAACATAAAATATGTTTATAGTTAAATTTTAGATATTTCATATTTTAGCAAGCCTTTTATATTTTGGTTCTGTTCTGTTTGCATGTGTTCCTTTTCATTGTAATTTGACTTAGTGTATGTTTACACGACACCGTTTTTTTTTTACTGAAAACGGAAAACTTTTTATGCGTTTTGGCCATTCATTTACACAACAACAGCGTTTTGGGGCCTGAAAATTCAAGCTTTTAAAAACAGGTTTCTAAGTGCAAGGTGAAAAAATACCTTTAACGTCTCGGTGAACATCAACGGTAAACGGTGACATCATGCGCATGTCCACGCATGCGTATTACACGTGTTTCTTGACAAAATTACATCGCCAAAGTTAGCCTGGCATGCAGATCCTTGTGAATGGAGATAATTTTGACAAAGTTGTCATCTGTTATGAGTACATTGTTGTCGTGTAAACATAGCCTAAACCTAATAGGCATACTTTTGAGTCTTACCTGCTCCTGACCTAAGACCAGCACACCGTTGGGTTTGATTGGGTGGTAGGGTGCCAGATTTTCTCCAGTTCCACGGAGAACACCATCCTGAAATGCTTCCCATACTCCATCACGAGTCGTCCATGTTATGCAGATGTAATGCCATTTACCATCGTTGATGATGAAAGGTAATTTTGCAACCTGTAAAGTTACACTGTGGATTAATTGCATTGCTCTTCTTTTTACAAGTGCTAAAAGACTTCAGCATTTATCTAAGCCAGTGGTTATCTAAGCAACTTTTTATACCAAGTACCACCTCAGAAAATATTTGTCTCTCCAAGTACCACCATAATGATCAACTTTAAAATGCAGTAGCGTAGTAGGCCTAACTATTCAGCCACAGCTCTGCACAGTTCAAAAACTAGGCAGTTTATTCCTAATAATATTGATTGTTGTCAGCCACTTTAACATTAACACTGCACTGTGCTTACATACAGGTAAATAATTAAACAATGATTAAATTAAAATGTGTTGTAAAGTTAAATTAAAACTGTTCTGTACTTAAATGTAAAACAAAAACTTTACTCAAATAAAGATTAAATTAAAATGTATGTGTTTATTAATTTATTTAGTGATTCCTCTGCATACCACTAGGAGGCAGCCTGAGTACCACTAGTGGTACTCGTACCACACTTTGAGAACCACTGATATAAGCAAACCCAGAGATACATCTCTAATGCAGCACCTAACAATCCTGTAATGCATTATATAATTGCATTATTGTTTCTGAAACTGTACCTTATCATTTATGAGAATCTCCATTGGATTGTTCCCCCATTCTATGAGAACAAGCTCATTGGCTTGTCCAGGAACAGCATAGGAGAAGGGTGTTCCCACCCCGGGTGATGCGTTGGACTTTATCCACAAGCAGAAAGAGAAGGCATACATTTCTGGTAGACTGTTCTTCCCTTTGGCATACATGTAATTTGTTCTTAAGGGAAATGTTATCTGAAACTTGTCCAGTGGCCTGTTACTTTTTGAACCTGCAGAGTAAAAATTAATGACTGTTAGGATTTAAATAAAATTCTCTCTCTCTCTCTCTCTCTCTCTCTCTCTCTCTCTCTCTCTCTCTCTCTCTCTCTCTCTCTATATATATATATATATATATATATATATATATATATATATATATATATATATATATATATATATATACTGTGTATCACCCCCATCTCTACAAAGTCACGAACATCATAAAGTTACGCTTAGGGCACCAAGACGGCTAGCTTTGGGACTGACTGTAAATTAATTGTTTTTTCTTTGAAATCAAGACGACTATGTAAGGGTACCAACCAAATCAATCAATAAATATAACATTTGATTCTTTTTTTTAAATTTGTGAAACTGGTGATTATATTAAAAATGTTGAGAAGTGGCACTGCTTTGACTCTCGAATGCTGAGCTGAGCTGGCTGTGCTTTGAACAGCTAACTTTACACAGCTCTGCAGAGAAGACCTACTTCCTTTGAGAATGACCAAGGCTAATTATCCGTCATAATATTAGACTACATCGCGGTTTATTGGCTCAATGTGTTAAGTAATGCAGCTCACCCTCCAAAACCATCCTCTGCGACATCACCGCAGACATTGCTGCTTTACTGTAACTACCAGTCATGCTTCTCAAACACATAATTATTGTAGTAGCATTCAGATGTACTATTTGCATCACAAATAGGCTAGGTAAAATTTATCTTGGAATGAGATCTCTTACCTTTTTCCAGGTCGTTAATTCTCTGGTGTAAGGAGGTGAGAGTTGTCTCCACTCTATTGCGCTGATCCGTGTCGTTCCTCTGCCCGGGTATGCTCTCCTCCACAGTATTGACCCTGGACAGCACCTGCTTCTCCATATCATCTATTTTATTTTGAAGCAGATCTTTAATGCTGTTCGCCTGGACAGAACCGTTGTTCCTACTGTACTGCTACGGGAAAACAGGAGATAGGCGTGCTTATTCAAAGGAGTACTTTAAAACGCACGCATGGGAAACTTATATGAGACTAAGCCAATTTCAGGCTTAGCGCAGCCTGCCGTGAACCAGAGACACATTGACTAAAGCTGTCAAAGACCTACACTTAAATATTTCGACCCCATTAAGATTACTCAATATGGCTTAAAACATTTTAACTTGATGTAATTTATAATGCATTGCATGACTTCATGTGTTTAAAGAACTGCGGAATATGACCATTAGGAAATAGCCTTCACTATGGAGTCACACGTCTTAAGATGAAAAGTCCAAATCGTCATCATACCTCCAAATTTTCCAATCTCTGTTTAAGGGTGGCTAAAGTCTGCCCGAGTTGGGTTAGAGTATCTGTCGGGCCGCGGGACACGTCTCCCATCGTGTTTTTGCCCGGTTCTTTCCTACGACCTCCAGTCACGGGCTCCACAACACTCTGACTCTCACAGCGGCTCAACTTGGAAGTTAGTTCCCTGATCGTCTCCTTTTGATTCATGATAGTTTCCTTCTGCTGTAGGACTGTCTCTCTTAACTGCATTACTGTAGTCTTCAGATCCTCCGCTGGTCCGCTGTTCTGCATGGTGGCTGCGCACAGGTCCATATCCTTCGGCACGGACGTGCAGATGAACTGTGTCTGTCCGAAATCTTGCGAAGATCCCTCCAAATATGTAAGAGAAAGTAGAAAAAGTGTCCATGAAATTCTCTCCATTGCGAATTGCCTTTTTTCCAGTGTATGAAGTGTGAGTAACGTGTTGTTCCACCACCACCACCACGGAGCTGTCCGCTGATTCTATGCAGCCCGCGTGGGTTTATATAGGACAGCAAAGACTCAGCGCAGATCCGCTGCAGCGCGCTCGCGCTCTCCAATCATGTCAAGTGTATTTCTTAAGGTGGAACTGAGAGATGGTAAAAAAGAGATGGTCTTTTCGCCACAGTACGATGTGAAGTACAGCAAACTATTCAGATTTAGGAAGTAGTTTTACTTACCTGTTATTTAGAAATATACCGATAATGTGTTTATGACCAATATCGTTTTACTCGCTTGTTATTTACAAATCTAGATAGCCTTCCGATATTGTGTTTACGACCAATATTGATGCAGACCATTTTTTTGTATTGTATTTTATTTTAGTTATATCCTAAAGTTTCAATTCAATGTTTAAAATGTTGTAAAAAAATAAAAAATAAAATAAAAAAAAGTATTTGCACCCTTAAAGGGGTACTTCAGCACTGGGAAGATGAATGTGTATTTAAACTGGGTCATTTATGTAATAGAAATGTGAAATTATTTTTGAATTTGGTGCCTTCTAGACTGAGAAAAGACATGTGGATGAAAGACAACAACTCCCAGAATGCACTTGCTTTGCAGCTCAACCACTCCCAAAGCCAAGGCTACTGGTTATCACTTGCCCACCATGACACCGCCCCCACCGTCGTTATGATTTTCATAGTAATAAAATAATTCCGTTCAGTTAGAGAATAGACACTACAATTAAAAACTGAATGTGTCTTTTCAATCAAGTGTGAGTGAGCCAAACGAAAGTCACGGCACAAACGCAGCAGGAGTCAGATTTTATTCATCACAAGAGTGAAGAGCTGAGCAGAGCTGAGGTAAATGCGGCAGTCATTCATGTCCAGTCTGGCGCGTTTTCAGAAAAGTTTAAACAC
Source organism: Romanogobio albipinnatus (assembly GCA_023566225.1). NCBI lineage: Eukaryota > Metazoa > Chordata > Actinopteri > Cypriniformes > Gobionidae > Romanogobio > Romanogobio albipinnatus. The sequence goes on along the minus strand of CM042250.1, from coordinate 30,867,760 downwards.
TCACTTTGCTCCACACTGCTCTGTTATGCATGCCCGAGCCGAGCGGCCGTGTGCATTTACATTCTGTGAGTGAGATGTGGATGGGTTGAAAACATGCGGAACTAGCTCCTACTACTGACTGTAGTCTCTAGCCTCCGGCCAAAAAATCCTCCAATGACGCAAAATGATGATATTTGCATCATCAGAGAATTTTGTCCAGAAATAAAATGCATAATTATCTCGCCTCAGGGGGACATGAGGGGGGAAAGTACGATAATTTGAATATACTACAGAGTTTCTACTGATACAAAGCTTAATGCTAATCGCTGAAGTAATCCTTTAAAGGTGTCATGAACTGGCTTTTTTTCTGAAATCAACTTATGACGTTTGTGTGGTTTTTACATTCAAAAACATCATAATGAATAAGTAATAGGCTATTTTCTGCCTTGGTTTTGAGGCTCTCTGAGAAACACTCGGATTTGATGGGCGTGCCGAACTGAAGACTTGGAAGTAAACGCCCACGGCTAGGATTGGATAATATTTGCATATTTAATGAGCTTCAGCTACCGTCTGTCCCAGGAATCGTCTGGGGGAAATGCTCAGAGAACTCGCAAAATATCAAACAAACACTAAATCACACACACACACACACACACACACACACACACACACACACACACACACACACACACACACACACACACACACACACACACACACACACACACACACACACACACACACACACACACACACACACGCACACACACACACGCACACACACACACACGCACACACACACGCACACACACACGCACGCACGCACACGCACTCACTCGCGCGGACACAGACACACACACACGCACACGCACTCGCGCAGACACACACACACACACACACACACACACACTCGCGCGGACACACACACACACACGCGCGCACTCGCGCGGACACACATAGCGTTACAAGTCTCTCGTGTGACTAGATAGACACGTAGGCCTACACATAATCAATACACAATCGTACACATATCAAACGATCTGTAACAATGCAATACTATCACGTATAAAAAAAACTGTAAAAAAATGTTTTACTCACATAAGTCTGCTGCACCATTCCTTTCGGGTCCAATATAGATGGAACAGCATTGTGTTTCAATCTCAATATGTCTGCAAATCCAGTGTCAACCTGTGCCTTGTTTTCAAACGATTCTGCGGTGAAATGAAGCGAACACACGTACAGCGTCTTCCCCACTTGAGCTGGAACTTAATTAAAAATAAAGTTCAACCACATATTCCTAATATCAGGATTCGAAGGAAGCTTATGCAGTGACTGTGTTCTTCCATAACCAGGAATAGCGCAATATCGTTATATCCTCGGCATGTTTATTGCTGCTGGCTAGCGCAATCCGACCAGCTCCATGAGTCGGTGGGCGGGGCTACTGAATTACACGTGCTTATTATTTTGTAGAGGCGGTGTTTCGTCCCACGATGATGTAAGGATGAAGCACAAGATCGTTTTCTGGGCCTGGTGTCTATAAAAGCTTTTCTTTGACTAACAAGAAAGTTTTCAGCTCTGAAACTTACAGGATATTCTTATATTACCATGACCTCTTATATATCAAAAGCTCAAGGGAAAGTTGATTTCTCAATTCATCACCCCTTTAATAACCTAATGGAACAGCGTAAATATGTAGGCCTCTCAAAGTTATGAGAGGACATTGCGGTACATCCTCAGTGTATTTTCCTACTTTACGGGTACCACCTTAAGGCTGGATCCACTTGTGTCCATTGGGTTGGTCCAGTTTTACCCGCTGATCTGCCATGCATGGATCTCTAAGGCCACATAAAGGCTAGGGGGGGATGAAGCCTCAGTGCCAGAGCAAGGAGGTGGTCGTGATTGGCTGTGGAAGAAAAAGTAGATTACCTGGCCATCAGGGGCATCTGAATTTTTCCCGATTAGCCGATTGCCAAAAAACCCCACCATGACCCCACAAGAAATATTCCCAGCCAACATTTCCATGTGGGCCTCATGTGGATTTTTGATCGGCTGTCATTTTGGGCTCTGCATGGGCAACTCAAATGAGGCCCAGAAAAATATGTTCATCAGTTCCACATGGGCCCCATGGGCTCCATATTGGGCTCTAAGTGGGGCACATTTAAATGTTCATTATATGTGTCCCAATTATTCGTGTCCCAATTATTCCATCGGTGATAATAATGTGGCCAAGGTGGGCTACATACGAAAACCTCATTGAAGCTGCTGTGTTGTCTCTGTGGCCTTGAATCAGAAGCCTACTCTTTCAGGATTAGCTCAGCTAAAGTGCTAACTTTTTTCCTGAAGGAAATGGGTCGCTGGTCCTCAGCAGCCTTTGAATGCTATATTAGACCCAATGCTAAAGACCTTACTGACACCCCAAAATTAATGAGTTAAAAAGAGTTAAAAAGAATCCTAGGATCACCGGCTAGTTCAGTTCATTTAAATGCATACACAGTTTTCTTTTTTCTATTAGAGTTAAGCCATTTGGCAAAGCAGGGCCAGGCACACAAAGCTAGTGTACACTCAGGTTTCATGGCTCTTTGGAGCAGCAGCAGTACCTTGACAGAAAGACCTGTATTCGTCTGGGTATTAGCTTTTGCATTGTTGGGGGGTTCTCCCTATATGTTTCCTTGCAGCAGCCTGAATTCAATTCAGTTTGTCACGATCCCACACAAGACAAAGATAGAAGATCCAAATGCAGTACGTATGATATTTATTGAGGGTAAATCCAAACTCAGTGGTCAGTCCAGGCATAGGTCGATATCCAACAAATCAATCAAACATAAACAGGAACAAAACAACGGCAAGAACAGAACTCGGAAGTGGGGTGATACAAACAAGGACTCCGTGACACATACTAAAACAGACAGGGTATATATACACACACAGATCTAACAAGGTGATGGGAAACAGCTGAGTGCAATGAACTGATGAGTGACAGACAGAATGCTGGGAATTGAAGTCAAAATGTGAAAGACACCGTGAGAACGAGGACCTCGAGTGACAACCCAGGGAAACACAACCAGACACTGTGACAGTACCCCCTCCCTACGGAGCGGCTACCAGACGCTCCAAGACGTAACTACACACAACACAAAGGGTTCAGGAGGGAGGTGGAAAGGTGGAGGATCAGGGGGAGGGATGGTGGGCCAGGTCCATGGCGAGGAACCAGGACAGGGGGTAATGGCTTAACTGGCGGCCAGGATGGAGATGACAGTTCATCTGGCGGCCAGGGCGGAGCAGACGACCCTTCAGGCGGCCAGGACGGAGACGACCCTTCAGGCGGCCAGGGCGGAGACGACCCTTCAGGCGGCCAGGGCGGAGACGACCCTTCAGGCGGCCAGGGCGGAGACGACCCTTCAGGCGGCCAGGGCGGAGACGACCCTTCAGGCGGCCAGGGCGGGACGGGAGGGACAGACCAGGGCGGGACGGGAGGGACAGACCAGGACGGGACGGGAGGGACAGACCAGGGCGGGACGGGAGGGACAGACCAGGGCGGGACAGACCAGGGCAGGACGGGAGGGGCAGACCAGGGCGGGAACGGGGAAAGAGACCAGGGCGGGAACGGGGAAAGAGACCAGGGTGGGACGGGAGGGGCAGACCAGGGCGGGAACGGGGAAAGAGACCAGGGCGGGAACGGGGAAAGAGACCAGGAAGGGAAGGGGGAAACAGACCAGGAAGAGAAGGGGGAAACAGACCAGGAAGAGAAGGGGGAAACAGACCAGGAAGAGAAGGGGGAAACAGACCAGGAAGGGAACGGGGAAACAAAAAGTTCAGGCGGCCAGGGCGGCCCGCGGAGTTCAGGCGGCCAGCGGAGTTCAGGCGGCCAGTGGAGTTCAGGCGGCCAGGGCGGCCCGCGGAGTTCAGGCGGCCAGTGGAGTTCAGGCGGCCAAGACACTGGCCCCGGCTCAGGAACAGACACTGGCCCCGGCTCAGGAACAGACACTGGCTCCGGCTCAGGAACAGACACTGGCTCCGGCTCAGGAACAGACACTGGCTCCGGCTCAGGAACAGACACTGGCTCCGGCTCAGTAACAGACACTGGCTCCGGCTCAGGAACAGACAACACCGAAGGTTTGAAGGGTGTCTCCAGGATCCGAGCTAAATGCTCTAAATAGCCAAGCAGTGCCCCCCCGGCCATGAGAATGGGCATCTCCCGATCTGTCTCCGACTGGGCAGATGTGGCTTGAACCATCTCTGACTGGGCAGATGGGACATGAACAGTCTCTGGCTCGGCAGACGTGACGTGAGCAGTCTCTGACTGGGCAGACGTGACTTGAACAGTCTCTGAATTGGCAGACGTGTTCCTCCTCCCTCTTCTCCGTCCGTAACGGCGAGATGGTGGTTCCGGTCCGTCTTTCACGAGCCCCGGGTCGAATGGGGGCCATGGTGGAAAGTGGTGTTGGACTTCCTCTCGACCACCAACCCCTCTGCGACCTCCCCGAGTCCCACGAAAAATGACTAGGCGTGTTCCTTCAAACATATCTCTCCTCTCCCGCTCGGTGGCTGGGGAGGAGAAGTTGGAATACATACCGCTGGATCTAGGGTTGACGGAGTCCTTCTGTCACGATCCCACACAAGACAAAGATAGAAGATCCAAATGCAGTACGTATGATATTTATTGAGGGTAAATCCAAACTCAGTGGTCAGTCCAGGCATAGGTCGATACAAACAAGGACTCCGTGACACATACTAAAACAGACAGGGTACAAGGAAACAGCTGAGTGCAATGAACTGATGAGTGACAGACAGAATGCTGGGAATTGAAGTCAAAATGTGAACGACACCGTGAGAACGAGGACCTCTAGTGACAACCCAGGGAAACACAACCAGACACTGTGACAGTTTTCATGTGCGTTTAGATGTATTCTCATTTATCAGCAGCAGAAGCTTAGCAGATCTAGTCCACCATATGTACATTTCTATGTTTATTAATAAATGCTTGTTAAATTTATTCTGAGAGTTGTCATGATTGAAATGGATATTTTTCTAACAAAAACGCATCACTTCGCTTCAGAAGGCCGTCATTAACACCTGGAGATGTATGGATTACTTTTACGATGGATGGATGTGTTTTTTTAGGGGCTTCAAAAAAGATGGTACCATTCACTCCCTTTATAAAGCTTAAAAGAGCTAGGATATGTTTTAATTAACATTTACATGAAGAGGCGAAGAAACACAAAAAAGTGCCTGAAATACTAAGTTTTGGACATTACTTAGAGTAGCATAAGCTAAAATAGGGAGGGAATAGAGGAAAAGATTTTCAAGATTTTCAGCTTGACTGATTTTAATATAACTCTGATTATGTTTGGCTGAAAGAAGAAAGTCGTATACACCTAGGATGGCTTGAGGGTGAGTAAATTATGGGATAATTTTTATTTTTGGGTGAAGTAACCCTTTAAGTCATTGATAATTTGTTTAATCATTGATCGCACATCTTCCAATCAGCACAGTGCCATGCTTAAGGTGTAAACGAGGCAGCAAAACATATAGTATAGTAACATATAGTAAAACTTTTTGTTCCGGTATTAATGAATAACTACACAGGAACAAATGAGTAACACAATATTAACATTCTAGAAACTGCTACAGTTTCTTTAATTACTTACACACCAAAAGTGATACTTGAGGCCCACTCAGTGAAACCATTCACTCACGTACCTAATCTCCAGACCAGGGGCCTCATTTATAAACGTTGCGTACGCACAAAAGAAGGCGTACGCCACTCTCTACGCAATAATTGGTATTTATAAAAAGCAAACTTGACGGGAAAATGTGCGGTCCTTCACGCAAGCTCTGACCCAGGCGTACGCACAAAAACGGGTGAAATGAGAAATGGCGACACCGTCGGCAGATGGAAGAAACGCGTGAAAGTGTGTGAAACTGTAGACCGTTGTGTAAAAGAAATGGCAATACTGCCTCTCATAAATAACATGAAGACTTCACAAAGCAAGTCTTACAATTAACAGCCTACACGAACACCCGTTTGATCGATCTGCAGTGCAAAACAAACTAAATCAAACGAAAATTACAACAGAAATGCAAATTAACACATATTTGCAAAAAGAAAAGTGAAATATGTTCTGCAATAATATTGGCATATTATGCAATTCATCCTCATAAATAATATGGTAAACAGAACGAAATAGCTAATGTACGAAACTGATATTCTCGTGACGTCAATGTGTCCGTCTGGCGGAGCAGATATAGATGCAATCAGACAGACAGACAGACAGACAGACAGACAGATAGATAGATGGATTCTGATAAAATAACGTATGACGTATGTCTCAACCATTCAGAAAGCTGCAAGACATTACATTTGCACTGAACTATTTCCCATTTCCACGTAGATTATAACCGACATCTGTAGCTTGTCAGATGCAATTAAATGGACGAAAATAAAATGCCCCATCACAATGCGTAATGACGCACAATGGCTGATCTTGCGCTCTTAGAAGATGTGGCAAATGGAAGGATTCGGAGTGAACGCATCTTCACACAGCAAGAAGACTCGCTGGCAAACGAGGACACACTCTGGCGATGGAGCGCTAGACGCTTTTTTGCCTCGACTTTGATGTCCGACCATTTCTTTTTTATTTCGGCCATGGTCCGAGGTTGTGAGGCTACAGCATTTACGGCGTCTACAACCTTTTGCCATTCAAGTGCCATTTTGGCATTAGTAATGCCCACACTGTGCCCTCCAAAACAAAATTATCCTCTTTTCAACCTTGCCAACGATAATTTCTACTTCACATTGAGTGAAGTTAAGTTTTTTTTATTTCCTCTCTGTGTTTTCCATGATTTCGCAATCGATGAATATTAACTTGTGGGCGTTTCACGGACTATTTATGGGCAACTATGGGCGTGACATGAAGCCGCAAAAGCTGCGCTATATTTAGAATTGATTGTGATTTATTAAGGGAAAACTGCGTAGGATGTGCGTGCGCACGGTTTTATAAATCCAAATATTTCTGTGCGTACGCACGTCCTAAGTTTCATCCCTACGCCACTTCTGACGCAAATCCTATGCAAAGTTTTATAAATGAGGCCCCTGGTCTTCAAAACTGCAAGCACATTATATGCTTTATTTGCAATTGTAAAACAAACTGCAATTTGGGAAATACTAAACAAACACAGTTCCCTTTCGTTCAGTCACTACGACGTAACGTTAGTGACTAACGAATGGGGGTTTTGCTTAGAAGCCAATCATCTTCGAGAATTTAACAACACCCAATGGCAGTGCCAATGCCATTGGCATGCGGAATTTGCATGCGTAACTCCGCCCAACCATGTGGGTATATAAGGAAGTATGCTGGCAACATCGCATTATGTTTCTGCTTTGGAGCCAAGAGCATCTCTTCACTCCTGCAAGCCTGAATTCTGAAGTCCTCTCTTCAGTCTTCGAGACGAGCGGTTCTCCAGGGTGTTGGTGTGATGGCGCATTCCAGCGATCTCACATTTCCTGCCTGCTGATCTGTGCAGTGATCTGCAACAGCTGTGTGTGTTTTCCCTGGGAGCTTCGGCACTCTGCAGAGCTTTCGTCTCACAAAAAGAGCTTACGTCTTTTTCAAGACGGTTCGCTCGTGCACTTCTGGGTGCGATCGATCTCCGTTGCTGTCTATGGGCACATTCACTGCTCGAAGTGTTTGGGCTTCAGCATGTTCGGGCAGTGTTTGTGGATGTGTCATGTTCCCACTACGGAAACGTGACCATCGCGATGTCGTGGGGGATGACGATTAGGCTGTGCTCCGCCTTCGGGTGTGTCATCGCTGCTGGATCCCACCTAGAGTTGACAGCCATGTTATCTCAGGCAGCCGCGAGCCTCGGGCTGGTGTCGAACTCCGCCCTGTCACGAGCGCTCGTGGTTGCGCGATTGGTTTTTGGGGGCGGCACCTGACAGCTGTTGGGCCCCGCCCCAAATGCCTTTCGCTCCCGAGATGCATGAGGAGATCACGCGGTCCTGGATGTCCCCGTGCTTCCTGTGACCGTTCGGTGGCCTCCTCCACCTCCTCTGCCCTCGATGGGGCCTCGGCCAAGGGTACACTGGAGTCCCCCCCCCCCACTGTTGAACACTCTGTTGCGCACTACGGTGTCCACGGAGGGCTTTGACGTGGCGTGGCTGTACCCTAGAAAGCCGGAGGGTTTTGGCCAATCCTGGATCTGCCCATCTTGAACCGATCCCTTCACAGGCTTCCGTTCAGGATGTTTGCACGCGAACGCCTTCTTGAATGCGTTCGTCCAGTAGATTGTCGAGTCAAGTCAAGTCAAGTACAATGTAGATTGTTTCAAAGCAGCTTTACAGTGTTAAACAGGAAAATAATGTAGCATAATTTTATTAAGCTGTATAGCCATTTGATGTCATCAGTTCATTTCAATTTCCATACGGTGACAGTGTGGGCTTTAGATCAATAATTAGATCAGTAATTTAGTTAATATGGTTAATTTAGTTTATTAATTAGATTTATTTCGATGTTTTGTTGAAAAATATAGTGTCCCCAACTGAGCACGCCAAGCCAGAGGCAACAGTGGCAAGGAAACCAAAACCCCATTAGGTGACCTAATGGAGAAAAATAAACCTTGGGATAAACCTCAGCCGGGGTGCCAGTTCTCCTCTGGCCAATTAACAAATAGCGTATTATTATTATTATTATTCTGGCCACACAGGTCAGAGTTCATAATAGATCGGAATATTTGAAGGACCGGAGGCAACACACTGGAGACAGGTTTATTGAGGATGATGTTGATTAAATAATTATTAAAGTGCAATATTCGAATGATCGGAGGCAACATGCTGGAGACGGGTTTATTGCGGATGACATATCGATTTAAGTATTATTTAATTGTAATATTCGAACAATCGGAGTCATCATGCTGGAGACAGTTTATTAAGATACCGTGTCGATGAGGCAGTTGCAGGGGGAGGCTAATTGACACGTCTCTGCGGACACTTCGGGGTCCTCCGTTGGTCTTCTCTGGGCGCAGGTCCACCATCTGATCTGGATACGGCCCGGATCCGGCTGACTGCAGTAAACCTCGGGATAAAACAGAGAGACTATAATTAGCGTAGATGCCATTCTTCTAATGATGACATGAGTACATCAGGTATTATGGGAAGTGTTCCCGGTTCCGGCTGAACAAGTTAATGCAGCCTAAAGGGCTGTTCACACCGGGACGATTTTCGCGCGCGTTTATCGCCGACGTTTAACGCCTCGTGACTAAACAATGGGCGCCAATGTGAGTGTGCACACCGACGCGTAAAACGCCAGGCGTAAAAGCGTCATTAAAAAAAAAAACGCCTCGGGTTCGTTTTTTTATTTTGACGCGGCGCGTAAAAAACTGTCCGACCAATGAGATCCGCGCTTTTGTTCACGTGCCTGGAGCTGCTGAAGTGACAGTAAAACACGACTTGGTGGCGCTCAAGCATAAAATCGGTCTTGCCGAGCACACACTGATACGACGAAGAAGTAGTAAGTAGACAAAGAAGAAGATAGGCTGCTAATGCTGCTTGCCAGTGAGCAAAAAGTGTGTGAATGGTTTTGCCATAGACATAATATATCTGTGGTTTTGGCAAGCACGTAAATACTGTCTCTCCTCTTCTTCTGTGTGACAAGCGAGTGTCAGAAGCGTAACGTGCCGCAGCACCACCTTGTGTACCGGGAGCGCATCTACTGAATGTGCACGTTCACTCGGCGCAACGCCAGTGGAAATCGCTTGGGTGTGAACACTCAAGACGCGCCGAAAAACGTCACGAAAAACGCTGGCGATAAGCGCGTGCGATATTCGTCCCGGTGTGTACAGGCCTTAACAATAATTGAATTTAAAAAGTTTTTTATGTGTATGCCACAGTAAAGAGATGTGTTTTTAGTCTAGATTTAAACTGACAGAGTGTGTCCGCTTCCCGAACAATGCTAGGAAGACTGTTCCAGAGTTTAGGAGCTAAATAGGAAAAGGATCGACCGCCTGCAGTTGATTTGGATATTCTTAGTATTATCAACTGGCCAGAGTTTAGAGAGCGCAGTAGACGTGATGGAGTATAATATGTTAAGAGCTCGCTCAAGTATTTGGGAGCTAAACCATTTAGTGCTTTGTAAGTAATAAGCAAGATTTTAAAATGTATGCGATGTTTAATAGGTAGCCAGTGCAATGTTGACAGAACTGGGCTAATATGGTCATACTTCCTGGTTCTAGTAAGTACTCGAGCTGCTGCGTTTTGGACCAGCTGGAGTTTATTTATTAAGCAATCATGGCAACCACCCAGTAGAGCATTACAATAATCTAGCCTTGAGGTCATGAACGCATGAACTAACTGTTCAGCATTTTGCATTGAGAGCATGTGCCGTAATTTAGATATATTTTTAAGATGGTAGAATGCAGTTTTACAGATGCTAGAAACATGGCTTTCAAACGAAAGATTGGTATCAAAGAGCACACCCAGGTTCCTCACTGACGACGAAGACTTGACAGAGCAGCCATCAAGTGTTAGACAGCGCTAAGATCGAGTAAAACTAATAGAGAGATACAGCCACGATCGGATGATAAGAGTAAATCATTTGTAACTCTGATGAGAGCAGTCTCAGTACTATGATACGGTCTAAATCCTGTCTGGAAATCCTCACAGATACCATTCCTTTCTAAAAAGGAACATAATTGTGAAGACACTGCCTTTTCAAGTATTTTTGACAGAAAGGGTAGATTTGAGATTGGTCTATAATTGACTAATTCTGTGTCACAGTGTCGGGTTTGTGTTTCCCCGGGTAACCACTAGAGGTCCTCCTTCCCCACGGTGTCATTCACTCCTAAACTACATTTCCCATCATCCTGTTCTGTCACTCATTGATCATTGCACACAGCTGTTTCCCGTCACCTTGTTAGTATCTGTGTGTATATATTACCCTGTTTTGTTCAGTGTTGTTATGGAGTCCTTGTTATATGTCACGTCACTCTCTAGATCTGGTTCTCTGTTTTCTTGTGTTAGTTTCATTTTTGGAATTATACCCTTGACTGGACTGGTTGTGAGTATGGATTACCCTATTAAAGATACTGCAATTAGACCTTACTGTTTCCTAGTGATGGGCAGACCGAGGCTTCGTGAAGCAATGAAGCAGTTGAAGCAAATGTTCCATATTGTTTCGAAGCTTCGAATCAATCTGACACCCGTCTCTACGGCGCCATCTAGTGGTCACTTGGATGTATTGCCTTGACAATGATCCATGTAAAAAAAAATATTTTTTAACATCTGTCTGACAACTACATGGTCTTGGTTTTGTAACCTGTAGCCTCGTCATTGTAAAGAACTATATGTTTTGTTTTTTTGTTATACAAAATGAACATTAATAAAATAAATAAAGCCACAATGTGTCACATTTGTTACAACTTCTTTATTCAAAAATATGCATTGCTCTGCTGTTGAAGGACTCAGCCGACTTCTTTTTTTACATATAATTTCTCCAGCCTTTGAAAAAATCCTCTCACAAGGGACACTTGTTGCTGGCATGCACAAATATTTTTTTGCAAGTTCACACAAATGAGGGAAAATTACTGCTCTCTCTTTCCAATAAATTAATGGATCATGCGTTCTGGGCAAAAACGCATCTTTCAGGTATTTTTTCACTTCTACAGTTGCATCAGCTGTAGTGCTGTGTGTCGTCTGGGTTTCACGGATACGGCTATCAAACAGTTCTCATAAACTGTCCTGGGTTTCTGCTGGTGTTGTTGATGATGATGATGATGATGATGGTCCTGATGTTGACATTTGTGGCTCTGAATGAAAATTAAAACAACAATTAGTTTACAAAGCATAAACTGACAGCATATATGAAGTATAATGTTCATAATTATTCAGATGAACCATCTCCATAAAGTTAGATGAAGACTGAGACTGCTCACCAGGAGTTGCTGTGTTTGAACGCATCAATGAAGCGCACTCCAGTGTGAGGTTTTTTTCAGCTTCCTGGGCGTTGGTACAATTCCCAAAAGCCACATTTTTGAACCTTGGGTCCAGCAGTGTCAGTAGCAGGCCTAGGTACAGGGGGAATGTTACCATCCTCTGCACCCTCCAAAATGGCAGGATGAGTGCTCCTTAAATGGCGCATCATGGATGATGTATTGTTGCAGAAGGCTAGCTGCCTATCACAATACACACATCTCACTTTATTTGGTGCTTCCAAATGGAAATGCTCCCACACCACAGATGTACGGCATCTCTTAAGTGGAGCCTCCATTTTTATCTATTCTATTAATATATCTATCTATATATCACCTATGAATCTATATCTATATAATTCTATATATTTAACTTATGCTGTGCTATCTATTTGTCACTATCTAACTTAGTCTATATGAATGTGTCACTATATCTATCCTAACTATACGTCACTGTCTATACCTATCAGTCAATATATCTCATTTAAATCTAGCCTAAATATAACTAACCAAAGCGCACTATAAATCTCACTGCTATCACAAAATCACTGCTATCACAAAATCACTGCTATCACAAAATCTCCTCTCACAAAAACCCACGAGGTGAAGATGGATTTACTTCACTTTTAAACTGTGGTGAATTAGGTTTATACAGATGTGTGACTGTGTGGTTTGTTCCCGCCCCCTTTAATCAACGCAGTTTCGGCAGGCGCCACCTGATGAAACACTTCGAAGCTTCATTTAGCCATAGTCACGTGACATTGGTGTTTCGAATCACAGTTCGGAGCAGTGTTTCGAAACATCTGCGCTTCGGGATCTCGACAAAGCCCCGAAACGTCTGTTTCGCGTCAGCCATCCCTACTGTTTCCTGTGTGTGAGCGTGACATTCTGTAGGATCAAGTTGCGTTTTTTTAATAAGTGGTTTAATAATGGCCAACTTAAAAGTTTTCGGTACATATCCTAATGACAAAGATGAATTAATGATATTAAGAAGAGGATCTATGACCTGTGGTAGCATCTCTTTTAATAGCCTAGTCGGTACAGGGTCAAGCATACATGTTGTTGATTTTGATTATTTAACGAGTTTAGCCAATTCTTCTTCTCCTATAGCAGTGAATGATTGTAATTTTTCCTCAGTGACACTACAATGCTCTGTCTGATGTGATACTGTAGGAAACGGCTGCATGGTTAAAATTTCCTTCCTAATATTATCAATCTTACATGTGAAGAAGTTCATAAAGTCATTACTGCTGTGCTGTTTACAATCATCCGAAGTTGAAGCTTTATTTTTGGTTAATTTAGCCACTGTATCGAATAAATACCTTGGGTTGTGTTTTTTTCTTCCAGGAGAGTTGAGAAATAAGCAGATCTAGCAGTTCTTACGGCCTTTCTGTATGTGATCATGTGCTCTTTCCACGAATTACGAAAGACCTCGAGTTTTGTTTTCTTCCAGCTGCGCTCAATTTTTCTGGCTGCTGTTTTAAGGGCCCGGGTGTGCTCGTTGTACCACGGCATTGGACTATTTTCTTTAATCTTCTTTAAGCGCAGAGGAGCAACTGTGTCTAAACTACTGGAAAAGAGAGAGTCAATAGTTTCTGTTGCAACATCGAGTTCTTCTATGCTATCTGGGATGCTGAGGAGATGATACTGATGAGGAAGATTAAATAAAAAGCAATCTTTAGTAGCGGCAGTGATTGTCCTGCCATTTTTGAAGCAAGGGGGCGGCTTTGCAACCTTAGCTAAATTAAGTATACAAGATACTAAGTAATGATCTGAGATGTCATCACTCTGCTGCAGAATTTCAACGGTATCAACATTTATTCCATGTGACAATATTAGGTCTGGCAATAAAAAGATTGGTTTGCAGTGGTCGACCTGAAGGACGCCTACTTCTATGTGTCCATCCTACCTCGACACAGACCGTTCCTATGGTTTGCTTTCGAGGGGCGGGCATATCAGTACACGGTCCTCCCATTCGGGTTAGCTCTGTCCCCTCACGTCTTTACGAAGATTGTCGAGGCAGCCCTTGCACCACTCAGGCAGCACGGGGTTCGCATCTTGAACTACCTCGACGACTGGCTCATAATGAGTCACTCTCGAGCGCAGGTGTGCGAACACAGACCTAGTGCTCCAGCACTTAGCCCGTCTGGGCCTTCGGGTCAACTGGGAGAAGAGCAAACTTTGCCCCATGCAGAGGATCTCTTTTCTCTGTATTTTCTCTGTTTGCCTCCCACGACTCTTTCCATTGCAGCCTATTCTATTCCCTGACTGAGGACAAGCTCGGCACGGATGCACTGGCGCACAGCTGGCCGCGGGGCCTGCGCAATTATGCGTTCCCCCAGTGAGCCTTCTCGCACGAGTCCTGTGCAAGATCAGGGAGGACAAGGAGCAGGTCATGTTGGTCGCCCCATATTGGCATGGCCAGACCTGGTTCCCAGAACTCTTATTCCTTGCGACAGCCCCTCCCTGGCCTATCCCTTTGAGGAAGGACCTCCTTTCTCAGAGACGGGGCATCCTCTGGCACCCGTGCTCCTGGACGGGACGCGGCAGGTTTGAGTACCCTACCACCTAGCTGGTGGTGGCTACCATCACTTCCGCTAAGGCCAAGCCTACACGACACACCTATGCGTTGAAGTGGAACCTCTTCGTCACCTGGTGTTCTTCCCGCCAAGAAGACCCCTAGAAATGCCTGATCGGGTCCGTGCTCTCGTTTCTCCAAGAAGGGTTGGAACGAAGTCTCCTTCCACCCTCAAGGTGTTTGTGGCCGCTATATCAGCCTACCACGACCTTGTTGAGAACAAACAGGTAAGTCAGCACGACCTGGTCATCAGGTTCCTGAGGGGAGCAAGGAGACTGAATCCTCCTCGCCCTCCTCTCGTACCCTCTTGGGACCTGTCAGTAGTCTTAGATGCTCTGCAGAGGTCTCCCTTTGAGTCTTTGCGGTCAGTTCCTGAAAAAATGAAGACAGCGATCCTGACCGCATTGGCCTCCATCAAGAGGGTAGGGGACCTGCAGGCATTTTCGGTTGACGAAGCGTGCCTGGAGCCCGGATATGTGCCCAAGGTTCCCACCACTCCGTTCAGAGACCAGGTGGTGAACCTGCAAGCGCTGCCCTTGGAGGGGGCAGACCCAGCCTTGGCATTGCTCTGTCCAGTATGTGCCCTCCGCGCTTACGTAGACAGAATGCAGTGTTTCAGGACCTCAGACCAGCTCTTTGTCTGGTTTGGTGGAGAGCGGAAGGGAAGAGCTCTCTCAAAGCAAAGGCTGTCTCACTGGATAGTAGACACCATTGTTTTGGCTCACCAGCAGCAGGGGGTTAGGGCCCACTCCACTCGGAGTGTGGCCTCCTCTTGGGCTCTAGCGTATGGCGCCTCGCTAACAGACATCTGCAAAGCTGCAGGCTGGGCGACACCTAACACATTCGCAAGATTCTACAATCTCTGAGTATGTACTCGCTTCCACTAGTGGCCGGTAATGGACTAGGCTCAGGTGTCTTCGCTTGCTCGCCATTCCACTCCACGGACTGGATACGTGCAATATTCTCCTCAGGTGAGCATCCCGGAAGCCCTGAGTTCCTCAAGCATTGTCGACGCTGACACCAGTAGGTCTGCCCTCTCGAGCCCAGACCCTTGTGTCCGGCCAGGTGCCCCGTGTGCATGGTTCCCCTCCGGCGACCCCCACACATGTATTTCCACCGTAAGCCTCCTCAGTGAGCAGGTGTCTTTCCCTCGGCAAGTTCCTTCCACCCCTGGGGTTAAAAATCCACTCTCCGGCTGGTACCCCAGAGCACTCCATAGCGGGTCATATGTGTATTTTCTAAGTCCTCCCTACAGGTAGGCATTTTGGTATATCTCCACTGGAATATGCTTCCCAGTGTACATTGGTATTCCTGTGATAAGTGGGAGTCCTTTGTCCATACTAGTCTTATGACAGGGCACTCACACTTACGCAGGGCACTGGAAGACAGCCGAGTGGCGTCACTGTATTGGGACCCCCATTCGTTAGTCACTAACGTTACGTTGTAGTGACTGAACGAAAGGGTACGTCTCGGTTACGAATGTAACCCTCGTTCCCTGAGGAGGGAACGGAGACGTAAAGTCCCTTTGCCACATCCGCTGTACTGCTGGAATGGCCGGGAGTTCAGTCTTGGCTCCGCAGCAGATAACATAATGATGTTGCCAGCGTACTTCCTTATATACCCACACTGTGTTACGCATGCAAATTCCGCATGCCCATGGCATTGGCACTGCCATTGGGCGTTGTTAAATTCTCGAAGATGATTGGCTTCTAAGCGAAACCCCCATTCGTTAGTCACTAACGTTACGTCTCCGTTCCCTCCTCAGGGAACGAGGGTTACATACGTAACCGAGACGTTATCTACATTAGACACATCACTCAAAAGTAACGGCATTTGTGTTTCATTTGGGAAACACTGGCATTTAAATGGTACTCATTTAGTGATTACCTACACCCAATAATCATGAGTGAAAAAACATACACTTAATTCGTTCACTTAGAAATGAAAACTCTCCCATCTGTGCCCAATGTAATTTCGGTACTCTAGATGCTTACCTCCACTCCTTATGGGATTGTACTCCTGTTCAGAATTCATGACCAATAAAATCTTAAAGGATGAGTTCACTTCAAAATGAAATTTCCTGATATTTTAATCACTCCCATCTCATCCGAGATGTTCATGTCTTTCTTTCTTCAGTTGAAAAGAAATTCCTGTCTTATCTAGCGAAACAATCAGCCATTTAAAAATTATTTAAAAAATATATATATATATATACTTTTTGACCTAAATTGTTCATCTTGCGCTGCTCTGCGGCTTGCCACAGATTGCGTAATCACGGCAGAAAGGTCACACTAGACGTAGGCGGAAGCACTGCCCCAAGCGAATGTGCGAGGACTAATACAAACGCCATGTCTGTAGAACCTACAATTGCATATTTCCTGCAGTGTTGATACACACTGTCCACTGCCATTGTGTTGCAGTTTTGCATACCTTTTCTATTGACCTTTTTTGTATAGAAGTCTAGAATTATCTTTTTTCCCTGTTAGGGATAGTTGGTATGTCAACCTATAGCAAAGTGAATATGAAACAGGAATAAAACTAATGCATACAACACAAGTTCACAATGTATGTCATCAACTGACTGTCAGGGTTCTGTCACTTCGGTCTAGTTTACTCTTGGTTTGTGACAGAGCCCTGACACTCCTGTATTGTTTGTCTTGTGTAGCACGTGACTGGTGTTTTTCACTGGCTGCGTGCTTTCATGTTGTCATGTTTTGTGTGAACATGCAGCTGATGAGTTCTCATTAGCTGCATGTTCATGTCATGTTTGGTGTGAGCACATATCTTGTCTAGTGTTTCTCTGTGCCATGTGCTCATGTCTATTGTCTAACCCCGCCCACCTTGTTTCCTGATTATTGGTTCATTTGCCCCACCTGTCCTCCCTCGTTACCCTCTTTTGTTTGTTCCCTATTTAATCTCCTTGTGTTTTCAATCCAGTGCAGAATCGGCGTTTTATCAACTCCATGTTTCCCTGCGTCAAGTCAAGTCAAGTCAAGTCAAGTCAAGTCAAGTCAAGTCAAGTCAAGTCAAGTCAAGTCAAGTCAAGTCAAGTCAAGTCAAGTCAAGTCAAGTCAAGTCATTTCTGTTTTTCCCCCTCGGGGGAGTTTTGTTTTTGTCTTGTTTTATTTTATTATCAACATTAAACAGCCCTTATTTCTGCATCCTTGAGTCCTCGCTTCATCCCTTCAACAAACCCTGACAGTACGATTCCGCCAAGATGAGGACTCAGCAGAAGAAGGGCTCACCCCATCCACCAGCCTCCACTGTCTCCAGCCCTCTCTACCAGCGCATGCTCCAGTTCAGGGCCTTGAGCTCCCTCCGTCAAGAGGGGGCTGATCCAAGAAGGTTTGCCCTGGACTTCAGCAGTGCTGCTGAGGGTCTGGGGTTCAATGACTCTGCTCTCAAGGACCTTTTTAACTACGCCCTTGATGAGCCCCTCGACTGGTGGGTAATGAGAGTGCTGGATCACCTAACGTTTGGGGAATTTGTGGAGTTTCTCTCTAACCAGGTGACCAAGTCAGCCATTGATGCTGCAGCACCCCCAGAGGCGGCCGTCAGCACAGGCTGCAGCTCCCCCGGAGGTGGTAAGCACCCGACCACCGCCATGTTCTTCTCGGAGGAAAAGGAGGAGGAAGAAGAAGGCTTTCTCCATCCTACATGGCCCGGAGGCCATCCTAGAACCCGCTGCCGGCTCAGAGACGCTACCCAGGCGTCTTGCACTGCCCATGCCGCCCAGGCGTCTTGCCCTGCCCGCGGCCCCCAGGCGTCTTGCCCTGCCCGTGCCCCCCCCCAGGCGTCTTGCCCTGCCCGTGCCCTCCAGGCGTCTAGTGCTGCCCGAGCCGCCCAGTCGTCTAGCGCTGCCCGCACCACCCATGCGCTTTGCCCTGCCAGCTCCAGCACCGCCCTGGTCATCAGCCGGGACTCCTGATCCGCTGGTACATCCCTCCGGTCCCACCCTGGCCCTCTGCCATGTCTGCCGACCCACCGGAGCCCGCCTGGCCCATCCCTCTGGCACCGCCCTGGCCTTCAGCCAGGACTCCTGACCTGCCGGAACCTGCCTGGTCTGTCCCTCCAGCACCGCCCTGGTCATTAGCCGGGACTCCTGATCCACTGGAGCCACCCTGGTCCATCCCTCCGGTCCCACCCTGGTCCTCTGCCAGGACTCCAAAGCTGCTGGAGCCTGCATGGTCCGTCCCTCCAGCCCCACCCTGGTTGTCTGCAGGGGTTCTTGATTGGCCGGAGCCACCCTGGTCTGTCCCTCCAGCTCCGCCCTGGTTTTCTGCTGGGGTTCGAGGTCCGTCTGAGCCTCCCTGGCTCAACCCTCCCGTCCCTCCCTGGTCGATGCTGGAGACGTTCTGGACTGTCCTGCTGGCTCTGACTTGGCTCCCCTCCCTCCCTTCCCTCTTTGTCTCTGTGTTTTGATTTTCCTGTTTCGTCTGTGTATCTGTCATGTTATCTTGTTCCTGTCATGTTTTTGGTGTCCCTCGTTAGGGACACCAGGTGGCGTCCCTTTTGATGGGGGGTAGTGTCAGGGTTCTGTCACTTCGGTCTAGTTTACTCTTGGTTTGTGACAGAGCCCTGACACTCCTGTATTGTTTGTCTTGTGTAGGCTTGCTACGATAGTCGGTGTTGCCGGTGTTACCGGTGTCCAGACTCAACACCGGTTACATCACTTGCCCACCGTGGCACCGCCCACCGTCTTTTTGATTTTTTTATAGTAATAAAATAATTTAGTTCAGTTAGAGAACAGACAATACAAATAAAAACTGAACGTATCTGCTTAATAAAGCAGGATCCGACCGTGAGTCTCGGCAGCGGCAGGAGTCATTCATCAGATTTAAGAGTGAGGAGCAGACTGAGATGATCGCGGAAGATTTGGTTTCAAAGCGAAACGTAAAAGCGCCTATTTAAGGGAGTTTGTCATTTGTTTTGTTGTTGTGTTTTTCATTAAAAATAATAGGCTAATGAACCCACAATTCAAGCAACCCGCAGCCGAATTGGCGCTAATTCAAAACTGAAAGTAAAATGTGCACGGCCGCACAGAGCGCGCATTGTTTACTTTCGCCTGGCTCCGCGCATTTATTTTTTGCCGCGCGCACCCTCGCGCTCGTGCGGGCGCGTCGAGTATAAACAAGGGGACGAACTGTCATTCATTCATGGTGTGCATCTCAATCATAGACTGATCAATGCTTGATCAGTGCCCTGACTACTGTACTAGGGAACTGATTGAGACGCACCCATGGCCTCACAGAGCGCGCATTTACAGACGAGCTGTCATTCACGGTGTGCGCGCACTGGCGTGTTTTCAGTTCAGAGCGGTAGTGTGCATGTTACTTTAGATTTAAAAGCCTCCGCCGGTGATACCGGTATTACCGGTGTTGTCACACATCAATTAACCGGTGGGAAAATTTCCTCACCGTCACATCCCTAGTCTTGTGTAGCACGTGACTGGTGTTTTTCACTGGCTGCGTGTTGTCATGTTTTGTGTGAACATGCAGCTGATGAGTTCTCATTAGCTGCATGTTCATGTCATGTTTGGTGTGAGCACATATCTTGTCTAGTGTTTCTCTGTGCCATGTGCTCATGTCTATTGTCTAACCCCGCTCACCTTGTTTCCTGACTATTGGTTCATTTGCCCCACCTGTCCTCCCTCGTTACCCTCTTTTGTTTGTTCCCTATTTAATCTCCTTGTGTTTTCAGTCCAGTGCGGAATCGGCGTCTTATCAACCCCATGTTTCCCTGCTCCCTGTCAAGAAGTCAAGTCATTTCTGTTTTTCCCCTGTTTTTATTATCAACATTAAACAGCCCTTATTTCTGCATCCTTGAGTCCTCGCTTCATCCCTTCAACAAACCCTGACACTGACACCTTAAAACGTGCCTAACTCAATTAGACAACAAAATATCCACCCAAAAGTCTTCTGGCCCTATGATGGAGCAAAGTTGAGCCATCTGTGTAAACAGGTACTAACTTTTATAACTAGCTATTGTATTTAAAGTATAATTGTAAAATATCATTATTAGGGGTTCAAGCACGAAGTGCTGAAACCCTATTGTAATTGTACTGATTTTTAGGGGTTCAAGCATGAAATGCTGAAACCCTATTGTAATTGTAAGGTTTCGTAAAACGCATCGTGCAGGCCAAACCGTAAGGCCTAGAGACATGAAACCTGGCCAGATGGTAGGCCTCAGTTTGGGGACAACCTATCAGAGTATGACCCCGAATGGCCCATAGGTGGCGCTACAGCAACCAAAAGTTCAAAATTGCTCATAACTCTTAGACTGTTTGTCCCAGGATCAAGTGTCTTATATCGTTGGAATCCTTGGCTCAAGGCGGACAAAATGGCTATCTCAGATTTGCTCGGCGCCAATTTCGAGTAAATTGCAGTTTTTTGAAAAACCTATTTTTGCTGACTTCTCCTAGGTTTTTGGCCCGATTAGAACCAAACCACCGCAAGACTATTCTCTGGAGTCCGTCAATCAATAATCATCCAAAAAATTCAAAATTTCAGTTAACGGTCGATAAGGGGAACCAAAATCTCGGCCATTTTTACTAAAATTATCATAAATTGTGAACGGAAAGAGATTTTTTTGCTAACCTTCGGATACATCTTCGTGAGCTCAATCTGAGATCACTTAAAAAAAATCACAACAATTGGCCTCTAGATGGCACTATAAAATGGTTATAACTTGTGAACGGAAAGAGTCATTTTCGCAAAACTTGGGACACGTGTTTATGAGCTCATTTTGAGGTCACGTGAAAAAAAATCATGACAATTGGCCACTTGGTGGCGCTATAAAATGGTTAATGGAAAGAGATATTTTCGCTACACATGTTCATAAGCTCAATTTGAGTTGACATGAAAAAAATTGTGACAATTGGCCACTTGGTGGTGCTATAACAGTGAAAAAAATCATAAAAATAGCTATAAGAGCACCCAACCGTTAGTCTACTGAAAATTGGCATGCAGTGTCTTTGTCCAGGGTGCCATGATAGTCTATGAGAACATTGGTGTATCTCAAAAAACTCAGTATACGTCATTGGCACAATGCCTTGAAGGAGCCTTAGAAGTTTCAAGCCCGTGTTTTTTTCACAGGAGTGACCTCCTAAGAATCCTTGCCGAGTCTAACAATACCAAACATGCCAGGTTTCGCCTTATGGTTTTTGTAAGTGTCATTTAGAGCTTTAAAAAATTGTGTTTATCTTCAAAGCCGTTTGTCAAATTGAGACAACAACAAAAAAACAAAGGAAATTTGAAAACATAGGTAATAGCTAAACAATAACGCCAAAATGTTAAAATTATGATAGGAACTGACAAAAAAATTAATTAAATCCAATCAATTTCACCCATGGATCATTTTGATGCTCTCACATGTTTGAAACGAACAATGATGGATTGTGATGAAATTTGTTTTGAATTGGGACTGGGGCCCGCCTTGATAATCCTACTTAAGGGCCCGGTGTTGGCTCGTTCGTTACGCCACTGAATATAATTGTCTAAACTCCTTATTAAAATTACATATTTACAACAAATCTGACACATATATACAGTATGGGCACACTTTGAGTACTACTAATAAAAGTGGTGGAGATCAGGCAAGACTAAAAGAAGACTCAGGCAAAAGGTGCTATAACTGTAAAAACGCTTTAAAACCATATATTTCCTATGGTAAACTGCCTGTATAGGCTGTAAATTGACATTTTCATCTATGATGGCAGTTGTTAAATGCTTGCTAAATAAAACATAATGTCTTTTGATGCTTGTGTGCTTAAAGGCCTTAAAGGCCTTAACTGCTTGAACCCCGATAAATGCTGCTTGCAGCTTTAATTAGGGGTTCAAGCACGAAGTGCTGAAACCCTATTGTAATTGTACTGATTTTTATTAGGGGTTCAAGCACGAAGTGCTGAAACCCTATTGTAATTGTATTGATTTTTATTATTATTAGGGGTTCAAGCACGAAGTGCTGAAACCCTATTGTAATTGTACTGATTTTTATTAGGGGTTCAAGCACGAAGTGCTGAAACCCTATTGTAATTGTACTGATTTTTATTATTAGGGGTTCAAGCACGAAGTGCTGAAACCCTATTGTAATTGTACTGATTTTTAGGGGTTCAAGCACGAAGTGCTGAACACCTATTGTATTTGTGCTGATTTTTTAGGGGTTCAAGCACGAAGTGCTGAAACCCTATTGTAATTGTACTGATTTTTAGGGGTTCAAGCATGAAATGCTGAAACCCTATTGTAATTGTAAGGTTTCGTAAAACGCATCGTGCAGGCCAAACCGTAAGGCCTAGAGACATGAAACCTGGCCAGATGGTAGGCCTCAGTTTGGGGACAACCTATCAGAGTATGACCCCGAATGGCCCATAGGTGGCGCTACAGCAACCAAAAGTTCAAAATTGCTCATAACTTTAGACTGTTTGTCCCAGGATCAAGTGTCTTATATCGTTGGAATCCTTGGCTCAAGGCGGACAACATGGCTATCTCAGATTTTGATTTAGGCAGGGAACATTTTCTGCTATGTCGAATTTTGTCCAAAACCTACTTTTGCGAACTAGTCCCTGGTTTTTTGCCCGATCGGAACCAAACCAGTCTAGGACAATTCTCTGGACTCTCTAGATCAATAATTATCGAAAAAAAAGTTGAACTTTTGCATTTGGGTGGCTGTAACAGGGTCATTTAGAAAAGAGGTGTGGCAAAATACACTAAAAAGCCTATAAATCCCAAATGAAATCTCAGAACTCCACCAAAATTGATGAGCATATGTGTCAGAACATGGTGAGGAAGCATGCAGAGTTTCATGGAGATCGGACCATAGGTGGCGCTATAACTGGCAAAAAGCCTTCATTCTTATTAGGGGTTCAAGCATGAAATGCTGAAACCCTATTGTAATTGTAAGGTTTCGTAAAACGCATCGTGCAGGCCAAACCGTAAGGCCTAGAGACATGAAACCTGGCCAGATGGTAGGCCTCAGTTTGGGGACAACCTATCAGAGTATGACCCCGAATGGCCCATAGGTGGCGCTACAGCAACCAAAAGTTCAAAATTGCTCATAACTCTTAGACTGTTTGTCCCAGGATCAAGTGTCTTATATCGTTGGAATCCTTGGCTCAAGGCGGACAACATGGCTATCTCAGATTTTGATTTAGGCAGGGAACATTTTCTGCTATGTCGAATTTTGTCCAAAACCTACTTTTGCGAACTAGTCCCTGGTTTTTTGCCCGATCGGAACCAAACCAGTCTAGGACAATTCTCTGGACTCTCTAGATCAATAATTATCGAAAAAAAGTTGAACTTTTGCATTTGGGTGGCTGTAACAGGGTCATTTAGAAAAGAGGTGTGGCAAAATACACTAAAAAGCCTATAAATCCCAAATGAAATCTCAGAACTCCACCAAAATTGATGAGCATATGTGTCAGAACATGGTGAGGAAGCATGCAGAGTTTCATGGAGATCGGACCATAGGTGGCGCTATAACTGGCAAAAAGCCTTCATTCTTATTAGGGGTTCAAGCATGAAATGCTGAAACCCTATTGTAATTGTAAGGTTTCGTAAAACGCATCGTGCAGGCCAAACCGTAAGGCCTAGAGACATGAAACCTGGCCAGATGGTAGGCCTCAGTTTG
Source organism: Romanogobio albipinnatus (assembly GCA_023566225.1). NCBI lineage: Eukaryota > Metazoa > Chordata > Actinopteri > Cypriniformes > Gobionidae > Romanogobio > Romanogobio albipinnatus. Next base: position 30,843,615 of record CM042250.1, on the reverse strand, counting down.
GGGACAACCTATCAGAGTATGACCCCGAATGGCCCATAGGTGGCGCTACAGCAACCAAAAGTTCAAAATTGCTCATAACTTTAGACTGTTTGTCCCAGGATCAAGTGTCTTATATCGTTGGAATCCTTGGCTCAAGGCGGACAACATGGCTATCTCAGATTTTGATTTAGGCAGGGAACATTTTCTGCTATGTCGAATTTTGTCCAAAACCTACTTTTGCGAACTAGTCCCTGGTTTTTTGCCCGATCGGAACCAAACCAGTCTAGGACAATTCTCTGGACTCTCTAGATCAATAATTATCGAAAAAAAGTTGAACTTTTGCATTTGGGTGGCTGTAACAGGGTCATTTAGAAAAGAGGTGTGGCAAAATACACTAAAAAGCCTATAAATCCCAAATGAAATCTCAGAACTCCACCAAAATTGATGAGCATATGTGTCAGAACATGGTGAGGAAGCATGCAGAGTTTCATGGAGATCGGACCATAGGTGGCGCTATAACTGGCAAAAAGCCTTCATTCTTATTAGGGGTTCAAGCATGAAATGCTGAAACCCTATTGTAATTGTAAGGTTTCGTAAAACGCATCGTGCAGGCCAAACCGTAAGGCCTAGAGACATGAAACCTGGCCAGATGGTAGGCCTCAGTTTGGGGACAACCTATCAGAGTATGACCCCGAATGGCCCATAGGTGGCGCTACAGCAACCAAAAGTTCAAAATTGCTCATAACTTTAGACTGTTTGTCCCAGGATCAAGTGTCTTATATCGTTGGAATCCTTGGCTCAAGGCGGACAACATGGCTATCTCAGATTTTGATTTAGGCAGGGAACATTTTCTGCTATGTCGAATTTTGTCCAAAACCTACTTTTGCGAACTAGTCCCTGGTTTTTTGCCCGATCGGAACCAAACCAGTCTAGGACAATTCTCTGGACTCTCTAGATCAATAATTATCGAAAAAAAGTTGAACTTTTGCATTTGGGTGGCTGTAACAGGGTCATTTAGAAAAGAGGTGTGGCAAAATACACTAAAAAGCCTATAAATCCCAAATGAAATCTCAGAACTCCACCAAAATTGATGAGCATATGTGTCAGAACATGGTGAGGAAGCATGCAGAGTTTCATGGAGATCGGACCATAGGTGGCGCTATAACTGGCAAAAAGCCTTCATTCTTATTAGGGGTTCAAGCATGAAATGCTGAAACCCTATTGTAATTGTAAGGTTTCGTAAAACGCATCGTGCAGGCCAAACCGTAAGGCCTAGAGACATGAAACCTGGCCAGATGGTAGGCCTCAGTTTGGGGACAACCTATCAGAGTATGACCCCGAATGGCCCATAGGTGGCGCTACAGCAACCAAAAGTTCAAAATTGCTCATAACTTTAGACTGTTTGTCCCAGGATCAAGTGTCTTATATCGTTGGAATCCTTGGCTCAAGGCGGACAACATGGCTATCTCAGATTTTGATTTAGGCAGGGAACATTTTCTGCTATGTCGAATTTTGTCCAAAACCTACTTTTGCGAACTAGTCCCTGGTTTTTTGCCCGATCGGAACCAAACCAGTCTAGGACAATTCTCTGGACTCTCTAGATCAATAATTATCGAAAAAAAGTTGAACTTTTGCATTTGGGTGGCTGTAACAGGGTCATTTAGAAAAGAGGTGTGGCAAAATACACTAAAAAGCCTATAAATCCCAAATGAAATCTCAGAACTCCACCAAAATTGATGAGCATATGTGTCAGAACATGGTGAGGAAGCATGCAGAGTTTCATGGAGATCGGACCATAGGTGGCGCTATAACTGGCAAAAAGCCTTCATTCTTATTAGGGGTTCAAGCATGAAATGCTGAAACCCTATTGTAATTGTAAGGTTTCGTAAAACGCATCGTGCAGGCCAAACCGTAAGGCCTAGAGACATGAAACCTGGCCAGATGGTAGGCCTCAGTTTGGGGACAACCTATCAGAGTATGACCCCGAATGGCCCATAGGTGGCGCTACAGCAACCAAAAGTTCAAAATTGCTCATAACTTTAGACTGTTTGTCCCAGGATCAAGTGTCTTATATCGTTGGAATCCTTGGCTCAAGGCGGACAACATGGCTATCTCAGATTTTGATTTAGGCAGGGAACATTTTCTGCTATGTCGAATTTTGTCCAAAACCTACTTTTGCGAACTAGTCCCTGGTTTTTTGCCCGATTGGAACCAAACCAGTCTAGGACAATTCTCTGGACTCTCTAGATCAATAATTATCGAAAAAAAGTTGAACTTTTGCATTTGGGTGGCTGTAACAGGGTCATTTAGAAAAGAGGTGTGGCAAAATACACTAAAAAGCCTATAAATCCCAAATGAAATCTCAGAACTCCACCAAAATTGATGAGCATATGTGTCAGAACATGGTGAGGAAGCATGCAGAGTTTCATGGAGATCGGACCATAGGTGGCGCTATAACTGGCAAAAAGCCTTCATTCTTATTAGGGGTTCAAGCATGAAATGCTGAAACCCTATTGTAATTGTAAGGTTTCGTAAAACGCATCGTGCAGGCCAAACCGTAAGGCCTAGAGACATGAAACCTGGCCAGATGGTAGGCCTCAGTTTGGGGACAACCTATCAGAGTATGACCCCGAATGGCCCATAGGTGGCGCTACAGCAACCAAAAGTTCAAAATTGCTCATAACTCTTAGACTGTTTGTCCCAGGATCAAGTGTCTTATATCGTTGGAATCCTTGGCTCAAGGCGGACAACATGGCTATCTCAGATTTTGATTTAGGCAGGGAACATTTTCTGCTATGTCGAATTTTGTCCAAAACCTACTTTTGCAAACTAGTCCCTGGTTTTTTGCCCGATCGGAACCAAACCAGTCTAGGACAATTCTCTGGACTCTCTAGATCAATAATTATCGAAAAAAAGTTGAACTTTTGCATTTGGGTGGCTGTAACAGGGTCATTTAGAAAAGAGGTGTGGCAAAATACACTAAAAAGCCTATAAATCCCAAATGAAATCTCAGAACTCCACCAAAATTGATGAGCATATGTGTCAGAACATGGTGAGGAAGCATGCAGAGTTTCATGGAGATCGGACCATAGGTGGCGCTATAACTGGCAAAAAGCCTTCATTCTTATTAGGGGTTCAAGCATGAAATGCTGAAACCCTATTGTAATTGTAAGGTTTCGTAAAACGCATCGTGCAGGCCAAACCGTAAGGCCTAGAGACATGAAACCTGGCCAGATGGTAGGCCTCAGTTTGGGGACAACCTATCAGAGTATGACCCCGAATGGCCCATAGGTGGCGCTACAGCAACCAAAAGTTCAAAATTGCTCATAACTTTAGACTGTTTGTCCCAGGATCAAGTGTCTTATATCGTTGGAATCCTTGGCTCAAGGCGGACAACATGGCTATCTCAGATTTTGATTTAGGCAGGGAACATTTTCTGCTATGTCGAATTTTGTCCAAAACCTACTTTTGCGAACTAGTCCCTGGTTTTTTGCCCGATCGGAACCAAACCAGTCTAGGACAATTCTCTGGACTCTCTAGATCAATAATTATCGAAAAAAAGTTGAACTTTTGCATTTGGGTGGCTGTAACAGGGTCATTTAGAAAAGAGGTGTGGCAAAATACACTAAAAAGCCTATAAATCCCAAATGAAATCTCAGAACTCCACCAAAATTGATGAGCATATGTGTCAGAACATGGTGAGGAAGCATGCAGAGTTTCATGGAGATCGGACCATAGGTGGCGCTATAACTGGCAAAAAGCCTTCATTCTTATTAGGGGTTCAAGCATGAAATGCTGAAACCCTATTGTAATTGTAAGGTTTCGTAAAACGCATCGTGCAGGCCAAACCGTAAGGCCTAGAGACATGAAACCTGGCCAGATGGTAGGCCTCAGTTTGGGGACAACCTATCAGAGTATGACCCCGAATGGCCCATAGGTGGCGCTACAGCAACCAAAAGTTCAAAATTGCTCATAACTTTAGACTGTTTGTCCCAGGATCAAGTGTCTTATATCGTTGGAATCCTTGGCTCAAGGCGGACAACATGGCTATCTCAGATTTTGATTTAGGCAGGGAACATTTTCTGCTATGTCGAATTTTGTCCAAAACTTACTTTTGCGAACTAGTCCCTGGTTTTTTGCCCGATCGGAACCAAACCAGTCTAGGACAATTCTCTGGACTCTCTAGATCAATAATTATCGAAAAAAAGTTGAACTTTTGCATTTGGGTGGCTGTAACAGGGTCATTTAGAAAAGAGGTGTGGCAAAATACACTAAAAAGCCTATAAATCCCAAATGAAATCTCAGAACTCCACCAAAATTGATGAGCATATGTGTCAGAACATGGTGAGGAAGCATGCAGAGTTTCATGGAGATCGGACCATAGGTGGCGCTATAACTGGCAAAAAGCCTTCATTCTTATTAGGGGTTCAAGCATGAAATGCTGAAACCCTATTGTAATTGTAAGGTTTCGTAAAACGCATCGTGCAGGCCAAACCGTAAGGCCTAGAGACATGAAACCTGGCCAGATGGTAGGCCTCAGTTTGGGGACAACCTATCAGAGTATGACCCCGAATGGCCCATAGGTGGCGCTACAGCAACCAAAAGTTCAAATTGCTCATAACTCTTAGACTGTTTGTCCCAGGATCAAGTGTCTTATATCGTTGGAATCCTTGGCTCAAGGCGGACAAAATGGCTATCTCAGATTTTGATTTAGGCAGGGAACATTTTCTGCTATGTCGAATTTTGTCCAAAACCTACTTTTGCGAACTAGTCCCTGGTTTTTTGCCCGATCGGAACCAAACCAGTCTAGGACAATTCTCTGGACTCTCTAGATCAATAATTATCGAAAAAAAGTTGAACTTTTGCATTTGGGTGGCTGTAACAGGGTCATTTAGAAAAGAGGTGTGGCAAAATACACTAAAAAGCCTATAAATCCCAAATGAAATCTCAGAACTCCACCAAAATTGATGAGCATATGTGTCAGAACATGGTGAGGAAGCATGCAGAGTTTCATGGAGATCGGACCATAGGTGGCGCTATAACTGGCAAAAAGCCTTCATTCTTATTAGGGGTTCAAGCATGAAATGCTGAAACCCTATTGTAATTGTAAGGTTTCGTAAAACGCATCGTGCAGGCCAAACCGTAAGGCCTAGAGACATGAAACCTGGCCAGATGGTAGGCCTCAGTTTGGGGACAACCTATCAGAGTATGACCCCGAATGGCCCATAGGTGGCGCTACAGCAACCAAAAGTTCAAAATTGCTCATAACTTTAGACTGTTTGTCCCAGGATCAAGTGTCTTATATCGTTGGAATCCTTGGCTCAAGGCGGACAACATGGCTATCTCAGATTTTGATTTAGGCAGGGAACATTTTCTGCTATGTCGAATTTTGTCCAAAACCTACTTTTGCGAACTAGTCCCTGGTTTTTTGCCCGATCGGAACCAAACCAGTCTAGGACAATTCTCTGGACTCTCTAGATCAATAATTATCGAAAAAAAGTTGAACTTTTGCATTTGGGTGGCTGTAACAGGGTCATTTAGAAAAGAGGTGTGGCAAAATACACTAAAAAGCCTATAAATCCCAAATGAAATCTCAGAACTCCACCAAAATTGATGAGCATATGTGTCAGAACATGGTGAGGAAGCATGCAGAGTTTCATGGAGATCGGACCATAGGTGGCGCTATAACTGGCAAAAAGCCTTCATTCTTATTAGGGGTTCAAGCATGAAATGCTGAAACCCTATTGTAATTGTAAGGTTTCGTAAAACGCATCGTGCAGGCCAAACCGTAAGGCCTAGAGACATGAAACCTGGCCAGATGGTAGGCCTCAGTTTGGGGACAACCTATCAGAGTATGACCCCGAATGGCCCATAGGTGGCGCTACAGCAACCAAAAGTTCAAAATTGCTCATAACTCTTAGACTGTTTGTCCCAGGATCAAGTGTCTTATATCGTTGGAATCCTTGGCTCAAGGCGGACAAAATGGCTATCTCAGATTTGCTCGCCCTTCAGGCGCCAATTTCCTATTTTTGCTGACTTCTCCTAGGTTTTTGGCCCGATTGGAACCAAACCACCGCAAGACTATTCTCTGGAGTCCGCCAATCAATAATCATCCAAAAAATTCAAAATTTCAGTTAACGGTCGATAGGGGGAACCAAAATCTTTGATGGCACCAGGGCCATTTTTACTAAAATGATTATAAATTGTGAACGGAAAGAGATTTTTTTTGCTAACCTTGGGATACATCTTCGTGAGCTCATTCTGAGATCACTTTAAAAAAATCGCAACAATTGGCCTCTAGATGGCACTATAAAACGGTTATAACTTGTGAACGGAAAGAGATATTTTCGCAAAACTTGGGACACGTGTTTATGAGCTCATTTTTAGGTCACGTGAAAAAAAATCATGACAATTGGCCACTTGGTGGCGCTATAAAATGGTTATAACTTGTGAAAGGAAACAGATATTTTCGCTAAATTTGGGACACATGTTCATAAGCTCAATTTGAGTTGACATGAAAAAAATCGTGACAATTGGCCACTTGGTGGCGCTATAACAGTGAAAAAAATCATAAAAATAGCTTTAAGGGCACCCAACCGTTAGTCTACTGAAAATTGGCATGCAGTGTCTTTGTCCAGGGTGCCATGATAGTCTATGAGAACATTGGTGTATCTCAAAAAACTCAGTATACGTCATTGGCACAATGCCTTGAAGGAGCCTTAGAAGTTTCAAGCCCGTGTTTTTGTCACAGGAGTGACCTCCTAAGAATCCTTGCCGAGTCTAACAATACCAAACATGCCAGGTTTCGCCTTATGGTTTTTGTAAGTGTCATTTAGAGCTTTAAAAATTGTGTTTATCTTCAAAGCCGTTAGTCAAATTGAGACAACAACAAAAAAACTAATGAAATTTGAAAACATAGGTAAATAGCTAAACAATAATGCCAAAATGTTAAAATTATGATAGGAACTGACAAAAAAATATATTAAATCCAATCAATTTCACCCATGGATCATTTTGATGCTCTCACATGTTTGAAACGAACAATGATGGATTGTGATGAAATTTGTTTTGAATTGGGACTGGGGCCCGCCTTGATAATCCTACTTAAGGGCCCGGTGTTGGCTCGTTCGTTACGCCACTGAATATAATTGTCTAAACTCCTTATTAAAATTACATATTTACAACAAATCTGACACATATATACAGTATGGGCACACTTTGAGTACTACTAATAAAAGTGGTGGAGATCAGGCAAGACTATAAGAAGACTCAGGCAAAAGGTGCTATAACTGTAAAAACGCTTTAAAACCATATATTTCCTATGGTAAACTGCCTGTATAGGCTGTAAATTGACATTTTCATCTATGATGGCAGTTGTTAAATGCTTGCTAAATAAAACGTAATGTCTTTTGATGCTTGTGTGCTTAAAGGCCTTAAAGGCCTTAACTGCTTGAACCCCGATAAATGCTGCTTGCAGCTTTAATTATTATTATTAGGGGTTCAAGCACGAAGTGCTGAAACCCTATTGTAATTGTACTGATTTTTATTAGGGGTTCAAGCACGAAGTGCTGAAACCCTATTGTAATTGTACTGATTTTTATTATTATTATTATTATTATTATTATTATTATTCTCCGCTAAAACGCATCGTGCAGCCCAAACCGTAAGGGCTGGAACTTTGAAACTTTGTCAGATGGTAGTACACAAAACGAGGAGAGGTTATCAAATTGTGAGCCAGATTGGCCTATAGGTGGCGCTATAGCAACCAATTGCGCGAAACTGCTCATAACTCCTAAACCGTATGTCGTAGACTCAAATGTCTTATATCATTGGAAAGGTGAGTCCATGACGAACAAAACGTATATCTCCGATTTCATTTGCGCCATGATAGATTTTCCGCCATTTTGAATTTTGTCAAAAAACTACTTTTGCGAACTAGTCCCTGGATTTTAGTCCGATCGGAACCAAACCAGTACAGAAATGTTCTCTGGAGTCTGAATATCAATAATCATTGAAAAAAAGTAATAATTTCGATTCACGGTTATTAAGGGGCGTAATAATAGACGTTCAGGGCGGAGCCTATTTTACTAAAAAGGTTATAACTCAAGATTACAATGAGATATCTTCACCAAACTTGGTACACATGTGTAAGGGCTCAATCTTTGGTCACAATAAAAAAAATGCGATGATTGAACACTTGGTGGCGCTATAATATGAAAAAAACATGAAAAGGGCTATAACCACCCGACCGCTAGTCCGATTGACTTGAAAATTGGTATGCAGTGTCTTGGTCCAAGGTGCCAAGTATGTCTATGAGGACATTGGCGTATCTCAAAAAACATGGCCGCCACAGCCAATTAAATTTGAGCACCTATTAGACAAGGTTAACGAAGGTCGATCGGAACGAAACTCGATGGGCATGTTCGACTCATGGCCTTAGAGGTCTGTAAGAATTTTGAAAGAAATCGGCCACTAGTTGGCGCTAACGAGTTTTATGGCTCTGTGATCACGTGGTGTTGCACACATCCCCAAAATATGCATATCATTTGATAGATCTCCTCATACTGAACAACTTTGCCTCTTGAACTATTGCTGTAAATCAAATCTTTCATTAAATATTTGTAATTATGTTTAAAACCTACTTTTGCGAACTAGTCCCTGGATTTTTCATTGATCGGAACCAAACCAGTCTAGGACAATTCTCTGGACTCTCTAGATCAATAATCATTGAAAAAAAGTTGAACTTTTGCATTTGGATGGCTATAACAGGGTCATTTAGAAGAGGGGCGTAGCAAAATACACTCAAAAGCCTATAAATCCTAAAGGAAAACTCAAAACTTCACGAAAATTGTTATGTATATGTGTCATAACATGCTGAAGAAGCATGCAAAGTTTCATGGAGATCGGATCATAGGTGGCGCTATAACTGTTAAAAAGCTTTGAAAACCATGTATTCCCTATGGTGAATTGCCTGTATTGGCTGTAAATGGTATTTTCCATCTCTGTAATCAGGTGGGGTAAAAAAACATCCACATAATATGCAGAAATTATGATAGATCTCCTCATACTGAACAACTTTGCCTCAAGAACCAATACTGTCAATCAAATTGTTTTTTATTTATTCACAATTATGTTCAAAACGTATTACCTAAAATTACCACCAGATGGCAGCAGAAGACCACTCATTGGTTCATTTTGCTTACTAAGCATATTTAAACTTTATAAAATCATTATAATAATGTTGCAAATGACATTTTGTCAATGTTTAGCAATTAATTTGTTCATTTGATTAATGTTTTACAATAATTATTATATTACAATTAAAATAATGCCTGAAAATATGATTTAAAGGGGAAAACCTGGAATAAGCTATTTGTTACCCATCATTAATTTCAAATATCTCTATCTCCAACTAAATGTGCATGTGAGTTAGCACATTTGAAGGCATTAACTTGCAAAATGTGCCCATTAAATGAAAAACAGACAATTAAAATGAAAATGAGCCAATGAGTACTTCTCTGCTGCCACCTGCTGGGCTTAAATAGTCATTTTTTTCATACTATTTACTTATCATGTTCTATAATTCCTATTTAGACATTATAAAGTCACTATTACAATATTTACAATCACATTTTGTCAAAATAATTTATTTCAAATATATCTGCAACAAAATTAATGTTTAAATGAGTTAACATGGAAAATGTGCCTATTACATATTCCTTAAAATTACAAAACCACCAAACATTTAATAAGCATATTTCAAAATGTAAAATACCCATTTTAGCTGTAAATGGGCATTTTCTCTCTATGATTTTAAAGGTTACATTTAATGGCTAAATAAAACACAATAACTTTTTATGCAAATGTGCTTAAATGCCTTAATTGGCTTGAACCCCGATAATTGCTGCTTGCAGCTATATTTAGGGGTTCAAGCACGAAGTGCTGAAACCCTATTGTAATTGTACTGATTTTTATTAGGGGTTCAAGCACGAAGTGCTGAACACCTATTGTATTTGTGCTGATTTTTATTATTATTATTATTATTATTATTATTATTCAGACCTAAAACGCATCGTGCAGCCCAAACCGTAAGGGCTAGAGACTTGAAACTTGGCCAATAGGTAGTACAAAAATCGAGGAGAGGTTATCAAATTATGAGCCAGATTGGCCTATAGGTGGCGCTATAGCAATCAATTGCGCGAAACTGCTCATAACTCCTAAACCGTATGTTGTAGAATCAAGTGTCTTATATCATTGGAAAGGAGAGTCCATGACGAACATAACGTATATCTCCGATTTCATTTGCGCCATGATAGATTTTCCGCCATTTTGAATTTTGTCATAAAACTACTTTTGCGAACTAGTCCTAGGTTTTTCGCTTGATCGGAACCAAACCAGTGCAGAAATGTTCTCTGGAGTCTGAATATCAATAATTATCGAAAAAAAGTTGAAATTTCGATTCACGTTCGCTAAGGGGCGGAAAACGAATGTTGTGGGAGGAGCCTATTTTACTAAAACAGCTATAACTCAAGAACAAAATGAGATATCTTCACCAAACTTGGTACACATGTGTATGGGCTCAGTTTTTGGTCTCGATAAAAAAATAGCGATGATTGAACACTTGGTGGCGCTATAACACGAAAAAAACATGAAAATGGCTATAACCACCCGAGCGCTAGTCCGATTGACTTGAAAATTGGTATGCAGTGTCTTGGTCCAAGGTGCCATGTATATGTATGAGGATATTGGCGTATCTCAAAAAACATGGCCGCCACAGCCAATTAAATTTGAGCACCTATTAGACAAGGTTAATGGAGGCCAATCAGAACGAAACTCGATGGGCATATTTGACTCATGGCCCTAGAGGTCTGTAAGAATTTTGAAACAAATCGGCCACTAGTTGGCGCTAATGAGTTTTATGGCTCTGTAATCACGTGGTGTTGCACACATCCACAAAATATGCATATCATTTGATAGATCTCTTCATATTGAACAACTTTGCCTCTAGAACCATTGCTGTCAATCAAATCGTTCATTAAATATTTGCAATTATATTAAAAACCTACTTTCGCGAACTAGTCCCTGGTTTTTTGCCCGATCGGAACCAAACAAGTCTAGAACAAATCTCTGGACTCTCTAGGTTAATAATTATCAAAAAAAAGTTGAACTTTTGCATTTAGATGGCTATAAAAGGATTATTTAGAAGAGGGATGTAGCAAAATACACTCAATAGCCTATAAATCTTAAAGGAAAACTCAAAACGTCACAAATATTGTTATGTATATGTGACATAACATGCTGAAGAAGCATGCAAAGTTTCATGGAGATCGGACCATAGGTGGCGCTAAAACTGTTAAAAAGCTTTGAAAACCATGTATTCCCTATGGTGAATTGCCTGTATTGGCTGTAAATTGTATTTTCCATCTCTCTATTCAATGAATGTTCAGATCTACTTAAAAACAAGTCAGAACATGTATCCTATGCCTCTAAACAAGCATGAAAAATTTCAGACAGTTCGGACAATATTTGCCTCTATAAAAGTTAAAAAATGTTAACATTACAGAGTTCTGGTATATTAAGCAAATAAGTGGTTGTTTGCTGCCCCCCGCTGTTCATTTTATTGTACTACACACAAAATAATATTATTCTGCAGTAAAACACATCGTGCAGCCCAAACCGTAAGGGCTAGAGACTTGAAACTTGGCCAATAGGTAGTACAAACAGAGAGGAGAGGTTATCAAATTATGAGCCAGATTGGCCTATAGGTGGCGCTATAGCAATCAATTGCGCGAAACTGCTCATAACTCCCAAACCGTATGTCGTAGACTCAAGTGTCTTATATCATTGGAAAGGTGAGTCCATGACGAACAAAATGTACATCTCCGATTTCATTTGCGCCATGATAAATTTTCCGTCATTTTGAATTTTGTTAAAAAACTACTTTTGCAAACTAGTCCTAGGTTTCTTGCTTGATCGGAACCAAACCAGTGCAGAAATGTTCTCTGGAGTCTGAATATCAATAATAATTGAAAAAAAGTTTAAATTTCTATTCACGGTCGCTAAGGGGCGGAAAACGACTGTTGTGGGAGGAGCCTATTTTACTAAAATGGCTATAAATCAAGAAAGAAATGAGATATCTTCACCAAACTTGGTACACATGTGTATGGGCTCAGTCTTTGGTCAGGATAAAAAAATCGCGATGATTGAACACTTGGTGGCGCTATAACATGAAAAAAACATGAAAATGGCTATAACTACCCGACCGCTAGTCCGATTGACTTGGAAATTGGTATGCAGTGTCTTGGTCCAAGGTACCATGTATGTCTATGAGGACATTGGCCTTTCTCAAAAAACATTGCCGCCACAGCCAATTCAATTATTTCAGTGTTTAAAATCTTGCTAAATAAAACTTAATGTATTTTGATGCTTGTGTGCTTAAAGGCCTTAAAGGCTTGAACCCCGCTAAATGCTGCTTGCAGCTTTAATTATTATTATTATTATTATTATTCTGCCGTAAAACGCATCGTGCAGCCCAAACCGTAAGGGCTAGAGACTTGAAACTTGGCCAATAGATAGTAGAAAAATCGAGGAGAGGTTATCAAATTATGAGCCAGATTGGCCTATAGGTGGCGCTATAGCAATCAATTGCGCAAAACTGCTCATAACTCCTAAACCGTATGTCGTAGACTCAAGTGTCTTATATCATTGGAAAGGTGAGTCCATGACGGACAAAATGTATATCTCCGATTTCATTTGCGCCATAATAGATTTTCCGCCATTTTGAATTTTGTCAAAAAACTACTTTTGCGAACTAGTCCTAGGTTTTTCGCTTGATCGAAACCAAACCAGTGCAGAAATGTTCTCTGGAGTCTGAATATCAATAATTATCGAAAAAAAGTTGAAATTTCGATTCACGGTCGCTAAGGGGCGGAAAACCAATGTTGTGGGAGGAGCCTATTTTACTAAAACAGCTATAACTCAAGAACAAAATGAGACATCTTCACCAAACTTGGTACACATGTGTATGGGCTGAGTATGTGGTCTCGATAAAAAAATAACGACGATTGAACACTTGGTGGCGCTATAACACGAAAAAAACATGAAAATGGCTATAACCTGCCGAGCGCTAATCCGATTGACTTGAAAATTGGTATGCAGTGTCTTGGTCCAAGGTACCATATATGTCTATGAGGACATTGGCGTATCTCAAAAAACATGGCCGCCACAGCCAATTAAATTTGAGCACCTATTAGACAAGGTTAACGGAGGCCAATCGGAACGAAACTCAATGGGTATGTTTGACTCATGGCCCTAGAGGTCTGTAATAATTTTGAAACAAATCGGCCACTAGTTGGTGCTAATGAGTTTTATGGCTCTGTAATCACGTGGTGTTGCACACATCCACAAAATATGCATATCATTTGATAGATCTCTTCATATTGAACACCTTTGCCTCTAGAACCATTGCTGTCAATCAAATCGTTCATTAAATATTTGCAATTATGTTAAAAACCTACTTTTGCGAACTAGTCCCTGGATTTTTGCCCGATCGGAACCAAACCAGTCTAGGACAATTTTCTGGACTCTCTAGATCAATGATTATCAAAAAAAAGTTCAACTTTTGCATTTAGATGGCTATAACAGGGTCAATTAGAAGAGGGACGTAGCAAAATACACTCAATAGCCTATAAATCTTAAAGGAAAACTCAAAACGTCACGAATATTGTTATGTATATGTGACATAACATGCTGAAGAAGCATGCAAAGTTTCATGGAGATCGGACCATAGGTGGCGCTAAAACTGTTAAAAAGCTTTGAAAACCATGTATTCCCTATGGTGAATTGCCTGTATTGGCTGTAAATTGTATTTTCCATCTCTCTATTCAATGAATGTTCAGATCTACTTAAAAACAAGTCAGAACATGTATCCTATGCCTCTAAACAAGCATGAAAATTTTCAGACAGATCTGACAATATTTGCCTCTATAAAAGTTAAAAAAGGTTAAAATTACAGAGTTCATTTGATAATAATGGTATATTAAGCCAATAAGTGGTCGTTTGCTGCCCCCCGCTGTTCATTTTATTGTACTACACACAAAATAATATTATTCTGCAGTAAAACACATCGTGCAGCCCAAACCGTAAGGGCTAGAGACTTGAAACTTGGCCAATAGGTAGTACAAACATAGAGAAGAGGTTATCAAATTATGAGCCAGATTGGCCTATAGGTGGCGCTATAGCAATCAATTGCGCGAAACTGATCATAACTCCTAATCCGTATGTCGTACACTCAAGTGTCTTATATCATTGGAAAGGTGAGTCCATGACGAACAAAATGTATATCTCCGATTTCATTTGCGCCATGATAGATTTTCCGCCATTTTGAATTTTGTCAAAAAACTACTTTTGCGAACTTTTCCTAGGTTTTTCGCTTGATCGGAACCAAACCAGTGCAGAAATGTTCTCTGGAGTCTACATATCAATAATAATTGAACATTTTTTAAATTTCTATTCACGGTCGCTAAGGGGCGGAAAACGACTGTTGTGGGAGGAGCCTATTTTATTAAAATGGCTATAACTCAAGAAAGAAATGAGATGTCTTCACCAAACTTGGTACACATGTGTAGGGTCTGAGTCTTTGGTCTCGATAAAAAAATAGCGACGATTGAACACTTGGTGGCGCTATAACACGAAAAAAACATGAAAATGGCTATAACCACCCGACCGCTAGTCCGATTGACTTGAAAATTGGTATGCAGTGTCTTGGTCCAAGGTACCATGCATGTCTATGAGGATATTGGCGTATCTCAAAAAACATGGCCGCCACAGCCAATTAAATTTGAGCACCTATTAGACAAGGTTAATGGAGGCCGATCAGAATGAAACTCGATGGGCATGTTTGACGCATGGTCCTAGAGGTCTGTAAGAATTTTGAAAGAAATTGGCCTTTCCTATGGACCATAGGTGGCGCTATAACTGTTAAAAACCATATGTTTCCTTTGGTAAATTGCCTAAATTGCCTGTAATTTGAGTTTTCCATCTATTATTTCAGTGTTTAAAATCTTGCTAAATAAAACTTGATGTCTTTTGATGCTTGTGTGCTTAAAGGCCTTAAAGGCTTGAACCCCGCTAAATGCTGCTCGCAGCTTTAATTATTATTATTATTCTCCGCTAAAACGGATCGTGCAGCCCAAACCGTAAGGGCTGGAACTTTGAAACTTTGTCAGATGGTAGTACACAAATCGAGGAGAGGTTATCAAATTATGAGCCAGATTGGCCTATAGGTGGCGCTATAGCAATCAATTGCGCGAAACTGCTCATAACTCCTAAACCGTATGTCGTAGACTCAAGTGTCTTATATCATTGGAAAGGTGAGTCCATGACGAACAAAACGTATATCTCCGATTTCATTTGCGCCATGATAGATTTTCCGCCATTTTGAATTTTGTCAAAAAACTACTTTTGCGAACTAGTCCTAGGTTTTTCGATTGATCGAAACCAAACCAGTGCAGAAATGTTCTCTGGAGTCTGAATATCAATAATTATCGAAAAAAAGTTGAAATTTCGATTCACGTTTGCTAAGGGGCGGAAAATGAATGTTGTGGGAGGAGCCTATTTTACTAAAACAGCTATAACTCAAGAACAATATGAGATATCTTCACCAAACATGGTACACATGTGTATGGGCTCAGTATTTGGTCTCGATAAAAAAATAGCGACGATTGAACACTTGGTGGCGCTATAACACGAAAAAACCATGAAAATGGCTATAACCTGCCGAGCGCTAGTCCGATTGACTTGAAAATTGGTATGCAGTGTCTTGGTCCAAGGTGCCATGTATGTCTATGAGGACATTGGCGTATCTCAAAAATCATGGCCGCCACAGCCAATTAAATTTAAGCACCTATTAGACAAGGTTAACGGAGGCCAATCGGAACGAAACTCGATGGGCATGTTTGACTCATGGCCCTAGAGGTCTGTAAGAATTTTGAAACAAATCGGCCACTAGTTGGCGCTAATGAGTTTTATGGCTCTGTAATCACGTGGTGTTGCACACATCCACAAAATATGCATATCATTTGATAGATCTTCTCATATTGAACAACTTTGCCTCTAGAACCATTGCTGTCAATCAAATCGTTCATTAAATATTTGCAATTATGTTAAAAACCTACTTTTACGAACTAGTCCCTGGTTTTTTGCCCGATCGGAACCAAACCAGTCTAGGACAATTCTCTGGACTCTCTAGATCAATAATTATCAAAAAAAGTTCAACTTTTGCATTTGGGTGGCTATAAAAGGATCATTTAGAAGAGGGACGTAGCAAAATACACTCAATAGCCTATAAATCTTAAAGGAAAACTCAAAACGTCACGAATATTGTTATGTATATGTGACATAACATGCTGAAGAAGCATGCAAAGTTTCATGGAGATCGGACCATAGGTGGTGCTAAAACTGTTAAAAAGCTTTGAAAACCATGTATTCCCTATGGTGAATTGCCTGTATTGGCTGTAAATGGTATTTTCCATCTCTCTATTCAATGAATGTTCAGATCTACTTAAAAACAAGTCAGAACATGTATCCTATGCCTCTAAACAAGCATGAAAAATTTCAGACAGATCGGACAATATTTGCCTCTATAAAAGTAAAAAAATGTTAACATTACAGAGTTCTGGTATATTAAGCCAATAAGTGGTCGTTTGCTGCCCCCCGCTGTTCATTTTATTGTACTACACACAAAATAATATTATTCTGCAGTAAAACACATCGTGCAGCCCAAACCGTAAGGGCTAGAGACTTGAAACTTGGCCAATAGGTAGTACAAACATAGAGGAGAGGTTATCAAATTATGAGCCAGATTGGCCTATAGGTGGCGCTATAGCAATCAATTGCGCGAAACTGCTCATAACTCCTAAACCGTATGTCCTACACTCAAGTGTCTTATATCATTGGAAAGGTGAGTCCATGACGAACAAAATGTATATCTCCGATTTCATTTGCGCCATGACAAAATTTTACACCATTTTGAATTTTGTCAAAAAACTACTTTTGCAAACTAGTCCTAGGTTATTTGCTTGATCGGAACCAGACCAGTGCAGACATGTTCTCTGGAGTCTGAATATCAATAATAATTGGAAAAATTTTTTAAATTTCTATTCACGGTCGCTAAGGGGCGGAAAACGACTGTTGTGGGAGGAGCCTATTTTACTAAAATGGCTATAACTCAAGAAAGAAATGAGATGTCTTCACCAAACTTGGTACACATGTGTATGGTCTGAGTCTTTGGTCACGATAAAAAAATCGCGACGATTGAACACTTGGTGGCGCTATAACACAAAAAAAACATAAAAATGGCTATAACTACCCGACCGCTAGTCCGATTGACTTGAAAATTTGTATGCAGTGTCTTGGCCCAAGGTCCCATGTATGTCTATGAGGACATTGGCCTATCTAAAAAAAACATGGCCGCCACAGCCAATTAAATTATTTCAGTGTTTAAAATCTTGCTAAATAAAACTTAATGTATTTTGATGCTTGTGTGCTTAAAGGCCTTAAAGGCTTGAACCCCGCTAAATGCTGCTTGCAGCTTTAATTATTATTATTATTCTCCGCTAAAACGCATCGTGCAGCCCAAACCGTAAGGGCTGGAGCGTTGAAACTTTGTCAGATGGTAGCCCAAAAATCGAGGAGAGGGTATCAAAGTATGACCCCGATTGGCCAATAGGTGGCGCTATAGCAATCAATTGCGCGTAACTGCTCATAACTCCTACACCATAAGTTGTACACTCAAGTGTCTTATATCATTGGAAAGCTGAATACCTGACTTAAATAATGTATATCTCCGATTTCATTTCCGGTATGCAAATTTTTCCGCCATTTTGAATTTTGTTGAAAAACTACTTTTGCAAACTAGTCCCTGGATTTTAGCCCGATCGGAACCAAACTAGTGCAGAAATGTTCTCTGGAGTCTGACTATCAATAATTATCGAAAAAAAGTATAAATTTCGCTTCAACGTCGCAAAGGGGCGGAAAACGAATGTTGAGGGAGGAGCCTATTTTACTAAAATGGCTATAACTCAAGAACAAAATGAGATATCTTTACCAAACTTGGTACACATGTGTATAGGCTCAGTCTTTGGTCACGATAAAACAATAGCGACGATTGATCACTTGGTGGCGCTATAATATGAAAAAAACATGAAAAGGGCTATAACCACCCGAACGCTAGTCCGATTGACTTGAAAATTGGTATGCAGTGTCTTGGTCCAAGGTAACATGTATATCTATGAGGATATTGGCGTATCTCAAAAAACATGGCCGCCACAGCCAATTAAATTTGAGCACCTATTAGACAAGGTTAACGGAGGCCGATCAGAACGAAACTCAATGGGTATGTTTGACTCATGGCCCTAGAGGTCTGTAAGAATTTTGAAAGAAATCGGCCACTAGTTGGCGCTAACGAGTTTTATGGCTCTGTAATCACGTGGTGTTGCACACATCCACAAAATATGCATATCATTTGATAGAACTCCTCATATTGAACAACTTTGCCTCTAGAACCATTGCTGTCAATCAAATCGTTATTTAAATATTTGCAATTATGTTAAAAACCTACTTTTGCGAACTAGTCCCTGGTTTTTTGCCCGATCGGAACCAAACCAGTCTAGGACAATTCTCTGGACTCTCTAGATCAATAATTATTGAAAAAAAGTTGAACTTTTGCATTTGGATGGCTATAATAGGGTCATTTAGAAGAGAAACATAGCAAAATACACTCTATAGCCTTTAAATCCTAAAGGAAAACTCAAAACTTCACGAAAATTATAATGTATATGTGACATAACATGCTGAAGAAGCCTACAAAGTTTCATGGAGATCGGACCATAGTTGGCGCTATAACTGTTAAAAAGCTTTGAAAACCATGTATTCCCTATGGTGAATTGCCTGTATTGGCTGTAAATTGTATTTTCCATCTCTCTATTCAATGAATGTTCAGATCTACTTAAAAACAAGTCAGTACATGTATCCTATGCCTCTAAACAAGCATGAAAAATTTCAGACAGATCGGACAATATTTGCCTCTATAAAAGTTAAAAAATGTTAACATTACAGAGTTCTGGCATATTAAGCCAATAAGTGGTCGTTTGCCGCCCCCCGCTGTTCATTTTATTGTACTACACACAAAATAATATTATTCTGCAGTAAAACACATTGTGCAGCCCAAACCGTAAGGGCTAGAGACTTGAAACTTGGCCAATAGGTAGTACAAACAGAGAGGAGAGGTTATCAAATTATGAGCCAGATTGGCCTATAGGTGGCGCTATAGCAATCAATTGCGCGAAACTGCTCATAACTCCTAAACCGTATGTCGTAGACTCAAGTGTCTTATATCATTGGAAAGGTGAGTCCATGACGAACAAAATGCATATCTCCGATTTAATTTGCGCCATGATACATTTTCAGCCATTTTGAATTTTGTTAAAAAACTACTTTTGCAAACTAGTCCTAGGTTTCTTGCTTGATCGGAACCAAACCAGTGCAGAAATGTTCTCTGGAGTCTGAATATCAATAATAATTGAAATTAAATTTCTATTCACGGTCGCTAAGGGGCGGAAAACGACTGTTGTGGGAGGAGCCTATTTTACTAAAATGGCTATAAATCAAGAAAGAAATGAGATATCTTCACCACACTTGATACACATGTGTATGGGCTCAGTCTTTGGTCAGGATAAAGAAATCGCGATGATTGAACACTTGGTGGCGCTATAACATGAAAAAAACATGAAAATGGCTATAACTACCCGACCGCTAGTCCGATTGACTTGAAAATTGGTATGCAGTGTCTTGGTCCAAGGTCCCATGTATGTCTATGAGGACATTGGCCTATCTCAAAAAACATTGCCGCCACAGCCAATTAAATTATTTCAGTGTTTAAAATCTTGCTAAATAAAACTTGATGTCTTTTGATGCTTGTGTGCTTAAAGGCCTTAAAGGCTTGAACCCCGCTAAATGCTGCTCGCAGCTTTAATTATTATTAGGGGTTCAAGCACGAAGTGCTGAAACCCTATTGTATTTGTGCTGATTTTTATTAGGGGTTCAAGCACGAAGTGCTGAAACCCTATTGTATTTGTGCTGATTTTTATTATTATTATTAGGGGTTCAAGCACGAAGTGCTGAACACCTATTGTATTTGTGCTGATTTTTATTAGGGGTTCAAGCATGAAATGCTGAAACCCTATTGTAATTGTAAGGTTTCGTAAAACGCATCGTGCAGGCCAAACCGTAAGGCCTAGAGACATGAAACCTGGCCAGAAGGTAGGCCTCAGTTTGGGGACAACCTATCAGAGTATGACCCCGAATGGCCCATAGGTGGCGCTACAGCAACCAAAAGTTCAAAATTGCTCATAACTCTTAGACTGTTTGTCCCAGGATCAAGTGTCTTATATCGATGGAATCCTTGGCTCAAGGCGGACAAAATGGCTATCTCAGATTTTGATTTAAGCAGGGAACATTTTCTGCTATGTCGAATTTTGTCCAAAACCTACTTTTGCGAACTAGTCCCTGGTTTTTTGCCCGATCGGAACCAAACCAGTCTAGGACAATTCTCTGGACTCTCTAGATCAATAATTATCGAAAAAAAGTTGAACTTTTGCATTTGGGTGGCTGTAACAGGGTCATTTAGAAAAGGGGTGTGGCAAAATACACTAAAAAGCCTATAAATCCCAAATGAAATCTCAGAACTCCACCAAAATTGATGAGCATATGTGTCAGAACATGATGAGGAAGCATGCAGAGTTCCATGGAGATCGGACCATAGGTGGCGCTATAACTGGCAAAAAGCCTTCATTCTTATTAGGGGTTCAAGCATGAAATGCTGAAACCCTATTGTAATTGTAAGGTTTCGTAAAACGCATCGTGCAGGCCAAACCGTAAGGCCTAGAGACATGAAACCTGGCCAGAAGGTAGGCCTCAGTTTGGGGACAACCTATCAGAGTATGACCCCGAATGGCCCATAGGTGGCGCTACAGCAACCAAAAGTTCAAAATTGCTCATAACTCTTAGACTGTTTGTCCCAGGATCAAGTGTCTTATATCGATGGAATCCTTGGCTCAAGGCGGACAACATGGCTATCTCAGATTTTGATTTAAGCAGGGAACATTTTCTGCTATGTCGAATTTTGTCCAAAACCTACTTTTGCGAACTAGTCCCTGGTTTTTTGCCCGATCGGAACCAAACCAGTCTAGGACAATTCTCTGGACTCTCTAGATCAATAATTATCGAAAAAAAGTTGAACTTTTGCATTTGGGTGGCTGTAACAGGGTCATTTAGAAAAGGGGTGTGGCAAAATACACTAAAAAGCCTATAAATCCCAAATGAAATCTCAGAACTCCACCAAAATTGATGAGCATATGTGTCAGAACATGATGAGGAAGCATGCAGAGTTTCATGGAGATCGGACCATAGGTGGCGCTATAACTGGCAAAAAGCCTTCATTCTTATTAGGGGTTCAAGCATGAAATGCTGAAACCCTATTGTAATTGTAAGGTTTCGTAAAACGCATCGTGCAGGCCAAACCGTAAGGCCTAGAGACATGAAACCTGGCCAGATGGTAGGCCTCAGTTTGGGGACAACCTATCAGAGTATGACCCCGAATGGCCCATAGGTGGCGCTACAGCAACCAAAAGTTCAAAATTGCTCATAACTTTAGACTGTTTGTCCCAGGATCAAGTGTCTTATATCGTTGGAATCCTTGGCTCAAGGCGGACAACATGGCTATCTCAGATTTTGATTTAAGCAGGGAACATTTTCTGCTATGTCGAATTTTGTCCAAAACCTACTTTTGCGAACTAGTCCCTGGTTTTTTGCCCGATCGGAACCAAACCAGTCTAGGACAATTCTCTGGACTCTCTAGATCAATAATTATCGAAAAAAAGTTGAACTTTTGCATTTGGGTGGCTGTAACAGGGTCATTTAGAAAAGGGGTGTGGCAAAATACACTAAAAAGCCTATAAATCCCAAATGAAATCTCAGAACTCCACCAAAATTGATGAGCATATGTGTCAGAACATGATGAGGAAGCATGCAGAGTTTCATGGAGATCGGACCATAGGTGGCGCTATAACTGGCAAAAAGCCTTCATTCTTATTAGGGGTTCAAGCATGAAATGCTGAAACCCTATTGTAATTGTAAGGTTTCGTAAAACGCATCGTGCAGGCCAAACCGTAAGGCCTAGAGACATGAAACCTGGCCAGATGGTAGGCCTCAGTTTGGGGACAACCTATCAGAGTATGACCCCGAATGGCCCATAGGTGGCGCTACAGCAACCAAAAGTTCAAAATTGCTCATAACTCTTAGAATGTTTGTCCCAGGATCAAGTGTCTTATATCGATGGAATCCTTGGCTCAAGGCGGACAAAATGGCTATCTCAGATTTTGATTTAATCAGGGAACATTTTCTGCTATGTCGAATTTTGTCCAAAACCTACTTTTGCGAACTAGTCCCTGGTTTTTTGCCCGATCGGAACCAAACCAGTCTAGGACAATTCTCTGGACTCTCTAGATCAATAATTATCGAAAAAAAGTTGAACTTTTGCATTTGGGTGGCTGTAACAGGGTCATTTAGAAAAGGGGTGTGGCAAAATACACTAAAAAGCCTATAAATCCCAAATGAAATCTCAGAACTCCACCAAAATTGATGAGCATATGTGTCAGAACATGATGAGGAAGCATGCAGAGTTTCATGGAGATCGGACCATAGGTGGCGCTATAACTGGCAAAAAGCCTTCATTCTTATTAGGGGTTCAAGCATGAAATGCTGAAACCCTATTGTAATTGTAAGGTTTCGTAAAACGCATCGTGCAGGCCAAACCGTAAGGCCTAGAGACATGAAACCTGGCCAGATGGTAGGCCTCAGTTTGGGGACAACCTATCAGAGTATGACCCCGAATGGCCCATAGGTGGCGCTACAGCAACCAAAAGTTCAAAATTGCTCATAACTCTTAGACTGTTTGTCCCAGGATCAAGTGTCTTATATCGTTGGAATCCTTGGCTCAAGGCGGACAAAATGGCTACCTAAGATTTTGATTTAATCAGGGAACATTTTCTGCTATGTCGAATTTTGTCCAAAACCTACTTTTGCGAACTAGTCCCTGGTTTTTTGCCCGATCGGAACCAAACCAGTCTAGGACAATTCTCTGGACTCTCTAGATCAATAATTATCGAAAAAAAGTTGAACTTTTGCATTTGGGTGGCTGTAACAGGGTCATTTAGAAAAGGGGTGTGGCAAAATACACTAAAAAGCCTATAAATCCCAAATGAAATCTCAGAACTCCACCAAAATTGATGAGCATATGTGTCAGAACATGATGAGGAAGCATGCAGAGTTTCATGGAGATCGGACCATAGGTGGCGCTATAACTGGCAAAAAGCCTTCATTCTTATTAGGGGTTCAAGCATGAAATGCTGAAACCCTATTGTAATTGTAAGGTTTCGTAAAACGCATCGTGCAGGCCAAACCGTAAGGCCTAGAGACATGAAACCTGGCCAGATGGTAGGCCTCAGTTTGGGCACAACCTATCAGAGTATGACCCCGAATGGCCCATAGGTGGCGCTACAGCAACCAAAAGTTCAAAATTGCTCATAACTCTTAGACTGTTTGTCCCAGGATCAAGTGTCTTATATCGATGGAATCCTTGGCTCAAGGCGGACAAAATGTCTATCTCAGATTTTGATTTAATCAGGGAACATTTTCTGCTATGTCGAATTTTGTCCAAAACCTACTTTTGCGAACTAGTCCCTGGTTTTTTGCCCGATTGGAACCAAACCAGTCTAGGACAATTCTCTGGACTCTCTAGATCAATAATTATCGAAAAAAAGTTGAACTTTTGCATTTGGGTGGCTGTAACAGGGTCATTTAGAAAAGGGGTGTGGCAAAATACACTAAAAAGCCTATAAATCCCAAATGAAATCTCAGAACTCCACCAAAATTGATGAGCATATGTGTCAGAACATGATGAGGAAGCATGCAGAGTTTCATGGAGATCGGACCATAGGTGGCGCTATAACTGGCAAAAAGCCTTCATTCTTATTAGGGGTTCAAGCATGAAATGCTGAAACCCTATTGTAATTGTAAGGTTTCGTAAAACGCATCGTGCAGGCCAAACCGTAAGGCCTAGAGACATGAAACCTGGCCAGATGGTAGGCCTCAGTTTGGGGACAACCTATCAGAGTATGACCCCGAATGGCCCATAGGTGGCGCTACAGCAACCAAAAGTTCAAAATTGCTCATAACTCTTAGACTGTTTGTCCCAGGATCAAGTGTCTTATATCGATGGAATCCTTGGCTCAAGGCGGACAAAATGTCTATCTCAGATTTTGATTTAAGCAGGGAACATTTTCTGCTATGTCGAATTTTGTCCAAAACCTACTTTTGCGAACTAGTCCCTGGTTTTTTGCCCGATCGGAACCAAACCAGTCTAGGACAATTCTCTGGACTCTCTAGATCAATAATTATCGAAAAAGAGTTGAACTTTTGCATTTGGGTTGCTGTAACAGGGTCATTTAGAAAAGGGGTGTGGCAAAATACACTAAAAAGCCTATAAATCCCAAATGAAATCTCAGAACTCCACCAAAATTGATGAGCATATGTGTCAGAACATGATGAGGAAGCATGCAGAGTTTCATGGAGATCGGACCATAGGTGGCGCTATAACTGGCAAAAAGCCTTCATTCTTATAAGGGTTCAAGCATGAAATGCTGAAACCCTATTGTAATTGTAAGGTTTCGTAAAACGCATCGTGCAGGCCAAACCGTAAGGCCTAGAGACATGAAACCTGGCCAGATGGTAGGCCTCAGTTTGGGGACAACCTATCAGAGTATGACCCCGAATGGCCCATAGGTGGCGCTACAGCAACCAAAAGTTCAAAATTGCTCATAACTCTTAGACTGTTTGTCCCAGGATCAAGTGTCTTATATCGATGGAATCCTTGGCTCAAGGCGGACAAAATGGCTATCTCAGATTTTGATTTAAGCAGGGAACATTTTCTGCTATGTCGAATTTTGTCCAAAACCTACTTTTGCGAACTAGTCCCTGGTTTTTTGCCCGATCGGAACCAAACCAGTCTAGGACAATTCTCTGGACTCTCTAGATCAATAATTATCGAAAAAAAGTTGAACTTTTGCATTTGGGTTGCTGTAACAGGGTCATTTAGAAAAGGGGTGTGGCAAAATACACTAAAAAGCCTATAAATCCCAAATGAAATCTCAGAACTCCACCAAAATTGATGAGCATATGTGTCAGAACATGATGAGGAAGCATGCAGAGTTTCATGGAGATCGGACCATAGGTGGCGCTATAACTGGCAAAAAGCCTTCATTCTTATTAGGGGTTCAAGCATGAAATGCTGAAACCCTATTGTAATTGTAAGGTTTCGTAAAACGCATCGTGCAGGCCAAACCGTAAGGCCTAGAGACATGAAACCTGGCCAGATGGTAGGCCTCAGTTTGGGGACAACCTATCAGAGTATGACCCCGAATGGCCCATAGGTGGCGCTACAGCAACCAAAAGTTCAAAATTGCTCATAACTCTTAGACTGTTTGTCCCAGGATCAAGTGTCTTATATCGTTGGAATCCTTGGCTCAAGGCTGACAAAATGTCTATCTCAGATTTTGATTTAATCAGGGAACATTTTCTGCTATGTCGAATTTTGTCCAAAACCTACTTTTGCGAACTAGTCCCTGGTTTTTTGCCCGATCGGAACCAAACCAATCTAGGACAATTCTCTGGACTCTCTAGATCAATAATTATCGAAAAAAAAGTTGAACTTTTGCATTTGGGTGGCTGTAACAGGGTCATTTAGAAAAGGGGTGTGGCAAAATACACTAAAAAGCCTATAAATCCCAAATGAAATCTCAGAACTCCACCAAAATTGATGAGCATATGTGTCAGAACATGATGAGGAAGCATGCAGAGTTTCATGGAGATCGGACCATAGGTGGCGCTATAACTGGCAAAAAGCCTTCATTCTTATTAGGGGTTCAAGCATGAAATGCTGAAACCCTATTGTAATTGTAAGGTTTCGTAAAACGCATCGTGCAGGCCAAACCGTAAGGCCTAGAGACATGAAACCTGGCCAGATGGTAGGCATCAGTTTGGGGACAACCTATCAGAGTATGACCCCGAATGGCCCATAGGTGGCGCTACAGCAACCAAAAGTTCAAAATTGCTCATAACTCTTAGACTGTTTGTCCCAGGATCAAGTGTCTTATATCGTTGGAATCCTTGGCTCAAGGCGGACAAAATGGCTATCTCAGATTTTGATTTAATCAGGGAACATTTTCTGCTATGTCGAATTTTGTCCAAAACCTACTTTTGCGAACTAGTCCCTGGTTTTTTGCCCGATCGGAACCAAACCAGTCTAGGACAATTCTCTGGACTCTCTAGATCAATAATTATCGACAAAAAGTCAAACTTTTGCATTTAGATGGCTATAACAGGGTCATTTATAAGAGGGATGTAGCAAAATACACTCAATAGCCTATAAATCTTAAAAGAAAACTCAAAACTTCACTAAACTTGTTATGTATATGTGACATAACATGCTGAAGAAGCATGCAAAGTTTCATGGAGATTGGACCATAGGTGGCGCTAAAACTGTTAAAAAGCTTTGAAAACCATGTATTCCCTATGGTGAATTGCCTGTATTGGCTGTAAATGGTATTTTCCATCTCTGTATTCAATGAATGTTCAGATCTACTTAAAAACAAGTCAGAACATGTATCCTATCCCTCTAAACAAGCATGAAAAATTTCAGACAGATCGGACAATATTTGCCTCTATAAAAGTAAAAAAATGTTAACATTACAGAGTTCTGGTATATTAAGCCAATAAGTGGTCGTTTGCTGCCCCCCGCTGTTCATTTTATTGTTCTACACACAAAATAATATTATTCTGCAGTAAAACGCATCGTGCAGCCCAAACCGTAAGGGCTAGAGACTTGAAATTTGGCCAATAGGTAGTACAAAAATCGAGGAGAGGTTATCAAATTATGAGCCAGATTGGCCTATAGGTGGCGCTATAGCAATCAATTGCGCGAAACTGCTCATAACTCCTAAACCGTATGTTGTACACTCAAGTGTCTTATATCATTGGAAAGGTGAGTCCATGACGAACAAAATGTATATCTCCGATTTCATTTGCGCCATGATAAATTTTCCGCCATTTTGAATTTTGTTAAAAAACTACTTTTGCAAACTAGTCTTAGGTTTCTTGCTTGATCGGAACATTGAGGACATTGGCCTATCTCAAAAAACATTGCCGCCACAGCCAATTAAATTATTTCAGTGTTTAAAATCTTGCTAAATAAAACTTATGTATTTTGATGCTTGTGTGCTTAAAGGCCTTAAAGGCTTGAACCCCGCTAAATGCTGCTTGCAGCTTTAATTATTATTATTATTATTATTATTATTATTATTATTATTATTATTATTCAGACCTAAAACGCATCGTGCAGCCCAAACCGTAAGGGCTAGAGACTTGAAACTTGGCCAATAGGTAGTACAAAAATCGAGGAGAGGTTATCAAATTATGAGCCAGATTGGCCTATAGGTGGCGCTATAGCAATCAATTGCGCGAAACTGCTCATAACTCCTAAACCGTATGTCGTAGACTCAAGTGTCTTATATCATTGGAAAGGAGAGTCCATGACGAACATAACGTATATCTCCGATTTCATTTGCGCCATGATAGATTTTCCGCCATTTTGAATTTTGTCATAAAACTACTTTTGCGAACTAGTCCTAGGTTTTTCGCTTGATCGGAACCAAACCAGTGCAGAAATGTTCTCTGGAGTCTGAGTATCAATAATTATCGAAAAAAAGTTGAAATTTCGATTCACGGTCGCTAAGGGGCGGAAAACGACTGTTGTGGGAGGAGCCTATTTTACTAAAACAGCTATAACTCAAGAACAAAATGAGATATCTTCACCAAACTTGGTAGACATGTGTATGGGCTCAGTTTTTGGTCTCGATAAAAAAATAGCGATGATTGAACACTTGGTGGCGCTATAACACGAAAAAAACATGAAAATGGCTATAACCACCCGAGCGCTAGTCCGATTGACTTGAAAATTGGTATGCAGTGTCTTGGTCCAAGGTCCCATGTATATCTATGAGGATATTGGCGTATCTCAAAAAACATGGCCGCCACAGCCAATTAAATTTGAGCACCTATTAGACAAGGTTAATGGAGGCCAATCAGAACGAAACTCGATGGGCATGTTTGACTCATGGCCCTAGAGGTCTGTAAGAATTTTGAAACAAATCGGCCACTAGTTGGCGCTAATGAGTTTTATGGCTCTGTAATCACGTGGTGTTGCACACATCCACAAAATATGCATATCATTTGATAGATCTCTTCATATTGAACAACTTTGCCTCTAGAACCATTGCTGTCAATCAAATCGTTCATTAAATATTTGCAATTATGTTAAAAAACCTACTTTCGCGAACTAGTCCCTGGTTTTTTGCCCGATCGGAACCAAACAAGTCTAGAACAAATCTCTGGACTCTCTAGGTTAATAATTATCGAAAAAAAGTTGAACTTTTGCATTTAGATGGCTATAAAAGGATTATTTAGAAGAGGGATGTAGCAAAATACACTCAATAGCCTATAAATCTTAAAGGAAAACTCAAAACGTCACAAATATTGTTATGTATATGTGACATAACATGCTGAAGAAGCATGCAAAGTTTCATGGAGATCGGACCATAGGTGGCGCTAAAACTGTTAAAAAGCTTTGAAAACCATGTATTCCCTATGGTGAATTGCCTGTATTGGCTGTAAATTGTATTTTCCATCTCTCTATTCAATGAATGTTCAGATCTACTTAAAAACAAGTCAGAAAATGTATCATATGCCTCTAAACAAGCATGAAAAATTTCAGACAGATCTGACAATATTTGCCTCTATAAAAGTTAAAAAATGTTAAAATTACAGAGTTCATTTGATAATAATGGTATATTAAGCCAATAAGTGGTCGTTTGCTGCCCCCCGCTGTTCATTTTATTGTACTACACACAAAATAATATTATTCTGCAGTAAAACACATCGTGCAGCCCAAACCGTAAGGGCTAGAGACTTGAAACTTGGCCAATAGGTAGTACAAACATAGAGGAGAGGTTATCAAATTATGAGCCAGATTGGCCTATAGGTGGCGCTATAGCAATCAATTGCGCGAAACTGCTCATAACTCCTAAACCGTATATCGTAGACTCAAGTGTCTTATATCATTGGAAGGGTGAGTCCATGACGAACAAAACATATATCTCCGATTTCATTTGCGCCATGATAGATTTTCCGCCATTTTGAATTTTGTTAAAAAACTACTTTTGCAAACTAGTCCTAGGTTTCTTGCTTGATCGGAACCAAACCAGTGCAGAAATGTTCTCTGGAGTCTGAATATCAATAATAATCGAAAAAAAGTTGAAATTTCTATTCACGGTCGCTAAGGGGCGGAAAACGACTGTTGTGGGAGGAGCCTATTTTACTAAAATGGCTATAACTCAAGAAAGAAATGAGATGTCTTCACCAAACTTGGTACACATGTGTATGGTCTGAGTGTTTGGTCACGATAAAAAAATCGCGACGATTGAACACTTTGTGGCGCTATAACACAAAAAAAACATAAAAATGGCTATAACTACCCGACCGCTAGTCCGATTGACTTGAAAATTGGTATGCAGTGTCTTGGCCCAAGGTCCCATGTATGTCTATGAGGACATTGGCCTATCTCAAAAAACATTGCCGCCACAACCAATTAAATTATTTCAGTGTTTAAAATCTTGCTAAATAAAACTTAATGTATTTTGATGCTTGTGTGCTTAAAGGCCTTAAAGGCTTGAACCCCGCTAAATGCTGCTTGCAGCTTTAATTATTATTATTATTATTATTATTATTCAGCCGTAAAACGCATCGTGCAGACCAAACTGTAAGGGCTAGAGACTTGAAACTTGGCCAATAGGTAGTACAAAAATCGAGGAAAGGTTATCAAATTATGAGCCACATTGGCCTATAGGTGGCGCTATAGCAATCAATTGCGCGAAACTGCTCATAACTCCTAGACCCTATGTCGTAGACTCAAGTGTCTTATATCATTGGAAAGGTGAGTCCCTGACGAACAAAACGTATATCTCCGATTTCATTTCCGCCATGATAGATTTTCCGCCATTTTGAATTTTGTCAAAAAACTACTTTTGCGAACTAGTCCCTGGATTTTAGTCCGATCGGAACCAAACCAGTACAGAAATGTTCTCTGGAGTCTGAATATCAATAATCATTGAAAAAAAGTAATAATTTCGATTCACGGTTATTAAGGGGCGTAATAATAGACGTTCAGGGCGGAGCCTATTTTACTAAAAAGGTTATAACTCAAGATTACAATGAGATATCCTCACCAAACTTGGTACACATGTGTAAGGGCTCAATCTTTGGTCACAATAAAAAAAATGCGATGATTGAACACTTGGTGGCGCTATAATATGAAAAAAACATGAAAATGGCTATAACCACCCGAGCGCTAGTCCGATTGACTTGAAAATTGGTATGCAGTGTCTTGGTCCAAGGTGCCAAGTATGTCTATGAGGACATTGGCGTATCTCAAAAAACATGGCCGCCACAGCCAATTAAATTTGAGCACCTATTAGACAAGGTTAACGAAGGTCGATCGGAACAAAACTCGATGGGCATGTTCGACTCATGGCCTTAGAGGTCTGTAAGAATTTTGAAAGAAATCGGCCACTAGTTGGCGCTAACGAGTTTTATGGCTCTGTGATCACGTGGTGTTGCACACATCCCCAAAATATGCATATAATTTGATAGATCTCCTCATACTGAACAACTTTGCCTCTTGAACTATTGCTGTCAATCAAATCTTTCATTAAATATTTGTAATTATGTTTAAAACCTACTTTTGCGAACTAGTCCCTGGATTTTTCATTGATCGGAACCAAACCAGTCTAGGACAATTCTCTGGACTCTCTAGATCAATAATCATTGAAAAAAAGTTGAACTTTTGCATTTGGATGGCTATAACAGGGTCATTTAGAAGAGGGGCGTAGCAAAATACACTCAAAAGCCTATAAATCCTAAAGGAAAACTCAAAACTTCACGAAAATTGTTATGTATATGTGACATAACATGCTGAAGAAGCATGCAAAGTTTCATGGAGATCGGATCATAGGTGGCGCTATAACTGTTAAAAAGCTTTGAAAACCATGTATTCCCTATGGTGAATTGCCTGTATTGGCTGTAAATGGTATTTTCCATCTCTGTAATCAGGTGGGGTAAAAAAACATCCACATAATATGCAGAAATTATGATAGATCTCCTCATACTGAACAACTTTGCCTCAAGAACCAATACTGTCAATCAAATTGTTATTTATTTATTCACAATTATGTTCAAAACGTATTACCTAAAATTACCACCAGATGGCAGCAGAAGACCACTCATTGGTTCATTCTGCTTACTAAGCATATTTAAACTTTATAAAATCATTATAATAATGTTGCAAATGACATTTTGTCAATGTTTAGCAATTAATTTGTTCATTTGATTAATGTTTTACAATAATTATTATATTACAATTAAAATAATGCCTGAAAATATGTTTTAAAGGGGAAAACCTGGAATAAGCTATTTGTTACCCATCATTAATTTCAAATATCTATATCGCCAACAAAATGTGCATTTGAGTTAAGCACGTTTGAAGACATTAACTTGGAAAATGTGCCCATTAAATGAAAAACAGACAAAATGAAAATGAGCCAATGAGTGGTTCTCTGCTGCCACCTGCTGGGCTTAAATAGTCATTTTGTCATACTATTTACTTATCATGTACTATTATTCCTATTTAGACATTATAAAGTCACTATTACAATATTTACAATCACATTTAGTCAAAATAATTTATTTCAAATATATCTGCAACAAAAATAAAGTTTAAATGAGTTAACATGGAAAATGTGTTTATTACATGTTCCCTACAATTGCCACAAAACCACCAGCAGAGGACCACTCATTGGCCCATTCTGCTCACTAATAAAGTTGAATATATGAATTGTATAAAATCACATTTTGTTAAGGTTTACCACTTCATTTGTACTGACATATCACATCAATGCTAGCAATGTTGTTAAATCATGCTAATACTAATAATAGTAAATCATGGTAATCTATGGTAAATCATGGTAAAATATGGTAAATGATGCTATAATCATAATTAACTATGGTTAATCATACTAGAAAGTGATATATCATGGTAATTCATGCTACACATATCTGCTTACATTTTATCATTTATTCAAAATAATTATTTAAAATAGAGATCAAACCACAAGTGGGACTATAACTGTTAAACATTTAATAAGCATATTTGAAAAGGTAAAATACCGGTATTAGCTGTAAATGGCATTTTCTCTCTATGATTTTAAAGGTTACATTTGATGGCTAAATAAAACATAATAACTTTTTATGCAAATGTGCTTAAATGCCTTAAGTGGCTTGAACCCCGATAATTGCTGCTTGCAGCTATATTTATTATTATTATTATTATTCAGACCTAAAACGCATCGTGCAGACCAAACCGTAAGGGCTAGAGACTTGAAACTTGGCCAATAGGTAGTACAAACATAGAGGAGAGGTTATCAAATTATGAGCCAGATTGGCCTATAGGTGGCGCTATAGCAATCAATTGCGCGAAACTGCTCATAACTCCTAAACCGTATGTCGTAGACTCAAGTGTCTTATATCATTGGAAAGGTGAGTCCATGACGAACAAAACGTATATCTCCGATTTCATTTGCGCCATGATAGATTTTCCGCCATTTTGAATTTTGTTAAAAAACTACTTTTGCAAACTAGTCCTAGGTTTCTTGCTTGATCGGAACCAAACCAGTGCAGAAATGTTCTCTGGAGTCTGAATATCAATAATAATCGAAAAAAAGTTTAAATTTCTATTCACGGTCGCTAAGGGGCGGAAAACGACTGTTGTGGGAGGAGCCTATTTTACTAAAATGGCTATAACTCAAGAAAGAAATGAGATGTCTTCACCAAACTTGGTACACATGTGTATTGTCTGAGTCTTTGGTCACGAAAAAAAAATCGCGACGATTGAACACTTGGTGGCGCTATAACACAAAAAAAACATGAAAACGGCTATAACTACCCGACCGCTAGTCCGATTGACTTGAAAAT
Organism: Romanogobio albipinnatus; assembly: GCA_023566225.1. NCBI lineage: Eukaryota > Metazoa > Chordata > Actinopteri > Cypriniformes > Gobionidae > Romanogobio > Romanogobio albipinnatus. Next base: position 30,810,381 of record CM042250.1, on the reverse strand, counting down.
TGGTATGCAGTGTCTTGGCCCAAGGTCCCATGTATGTCTATGAGGACATTGGCCTATCTCAAAAAACATTGCCGCCACAGCCAATTAAATTATTTCAGTGTTTAAAATCTTGCTAAATAAAACTTAATGTATTTTGATGCTTGTGTGCTTAAAGGCCTTAAAGGCTTGAACCCCGCTAAATGCTGCTTGCAGCTTTAATTAGGGGTTCAAGCACGAAGTGCTGAAACCCTATTGTATTTGTGCTGATTTTTATTATTATTATTATTAGGGGTTCAAGCACGAAGTGCTGAAACCCTATTGTAATTGTACTGATTTTTATTATTAGGGGTTCAAGCATGAAATGCTGAAACCCTATTGTAATTGTAAGGTTTCGTAAAACGCATCGTGCAGGCCAAACCGTAAGGCCTAGAGACATGAAACCTGGCCAGATGGTAGGCCTCAGTTTGGGGACAACCTATCAGAGTATGACCCCGAATGGCCCATAGGTGGCGCTACAGCAACCAAAAGTTCAAAATTGCTCATAACTCTTAGACTGTTTGTCCCAGGATCAAGTGTCTTATATCGTTGGAATCCTTGGCTCAAGGCGGACAAAATGGCTATCTCAGATTTTGATTTAGGCAGGGAACATTTTCTGCTATGTCAAATTTTGTCCAAAACCTACTTTTGCGAACTAGTCCCTGGTTTTTTGCCCGATCGGAACCAAACCAGTCTAGGACAATTCTCTGGACTCTCTAGATCAATAATTATCGAAAAAAAGTTGAACTTTTGCATTTGGGTGGCTGTAACAGGGTCATTTAGAAAAGAGGTGTGGCAAAATACACTAAAAAGCCTATAAATCCCAAATGAAATCTCAGAACTCCACCAAAATTGATGAGCATATGTGTCAGAACATGGTGAGGAAGCATGCAGAGTTTCATGGAGATCGGACCATAGGTGGCGCTATAACTGGCAAAAAGCCTTCATTCTTATTAGGGGTTCAAGCATGAAATGCTGAAACCCTATTGTAATTGTAAGGTTTCGTAAAACGCATCGTGCAGGCCAAACCGTAAGGCCTAGAGACATGAAACCTGGCCAGATGGTAGGCCTCAGTTTGGGGACAACCTATCAGAGTATGACCCCGAATGGCCCATAGGTGGCGCTACAGCAACCAAAAGTTCAAAATTGCTCATAACTCTTAGACTGTTTGTCCCAGGATCAAGTGTCTTATATCGTTGGAATCCTTGGCTCAAGGCGGACAAAATGGCTATCTCAGATTTGCTCGCCCTTCAGGCGCCAATTTCGAGTAAATTGCAGTTTTTTGAAAAACCTATTTTTGCTGACTTCTCCTAGGTTTTTGGCCCGATTGGAACCAAACCACCGCAAGACTATTCTCTGGAGTCCGCCAATCAATAATCATCCAAAAAATTCAAAATTTCAGTTAACGGTCGATAGGGGGAACCAAAATCTTTGATGGCACCAGGGCCATTTTTACTAAAATGATTATAAATTGTGAACGGAAAGAGATTTTTTTTGCTAACCTTGGGATACATCTTCGTGAGCTCATTCTGAGATCACTTTAAAAAAATCGCAACAATTGGCCTCTAGATGGCACTATAAAACGGTTATAACTTGTGAACGGAAAGAGATATTTTCGCAAAACTTGGGACACGTGTTTATGAGCTCATTTTTAGGTCACGTGAAAAAAAATCATGACAATTGGCCACTTGGTGGCGCTATAAAATGGTTATAACTTGTGAAAGGAAACAGATATTTTCGCTAAATTTGGGACACATGTTCATAAGCTCAATTTGAGTTGACATGAAAAAAATCGTGACAATTGGCCACTTGGTGGCGCTATAACAGTGAAAAAAATCATAAAAATAGCTTTAAGGGCACCCAACCGTTAGTCTACTGAAAATTGGCATGCAGTGTCTTTGTCCAGGGTGCCATGATAGTCTATGAGAACATTGGTGTATCTCAAAAAACTCAGTATACGTCATTGGCACAATTCCTTGAAGGAGCCTTAGAAGTTTCAAGCCCGTGTTTTTGTCACAGGAGTGACCTCCTAAGAATCCTTGCCGAGTCTAACAATACCAAACATGCCAGGTTTCGCCTTATGGTTTTTGTAAGTGTCATTTAGAGCTTTAAAAATTGTGTTTATCTTCAAAGCCGTTAGTCAAATTGAGACAACAACAAAAAAACTAATGAAATTTGAAAACATAGGTAAATAGCTAAACAATAATGCCAAAATGTTAAAATTATGATAGGAACTGACAAAAAAATATATTAAATCCAATCAATTTCACCCATGGATCATTTTGATGCTCTCACATGTTTGAAACGAACAATGATGGATTGTGATGAAATTTGTTTTGAATTGGGACTGGGGCCCGCCTTGATAATCCTACTTAAGGGCCCGGTGTTGGCTCGTTCGTTACGCCACTGAATATAATTGTCTAAACTCCTTATTAAAATTACATATTTACAACAAATCTGACACATATATACAGTATGGGCACACTTTGAGTACTACTAATAAAAGTGGTGGAGATCAGGCAAGACTATAAGAAGACTCAGGCAAAAGGTGCTATAACTGTAAAAACGCTTTAAAACCATATATTTCCTATGGTAAACTGCCTGTATAGGCTGTAAATTGACATTTTCATCTATGATGGCAGTTGTTAAATGCTTGCTAAATAAAACGTAATGTCTTTTGATGCTTGTGTGCTTAAAGGCCTTAAAGGCCTTAACTGCTTGAACCCCGATAAATGCTGCTTGCAGCTTTAATTATTATTATTATTATTATTCTCTGCTAAAACGCATCGTGCAGCCCAAACCGTAAGGGCTGGAACTTTGAAACTTTGTCAGATGGTAGTACACAAAACGAGGAGAGGTTATCAAATTATGAGCCAGATTGGCCTATAGGTGGCGCTATAGCAATCAATTGCGCGAAACTGATCATAACTCCTAAACCGTATGTCGTAGACTCAAGTGTCTTATATCATTGGAAAGGTGAGTCCATGACGAACAAAACGTATATCTCTGATTTCATTTGCGCCATGATAGATTTTCCGCCATTTTTAATTTTGTCAAAAAACTACTTTTGCGAACTAGTCCTAGGTTTTTTGCTTGATCGGAACCAAACCAGTGCAGAAATGTTCTCTGGAGTCTGAATATCAATAATTATCGAAAAAAAGTTGAAATTTCGATTCACGTTCGCTAAGGGGCGGAAAACGAATGTTGTGGGAGGAGCCTATTTTACTAAAACAGCTATAACTCAAGAACAAAATGAGATATCTTCACCAAACTTGGTACACATGTGTATGGGCTCAGTATTTGGTCTCGATAAAAAAATAACGACGATTGAACACTTGGTGGCGCTATAACACGAAAAAAACATGAAAATGGCTATAACCTGCCGAGCGCTAGTCCGATTGACTTGAAAATTGGTATGCAGTGTCTTGGTCCAAGGTCCCATGTATGTCTATGAGGACATTGGCGTATCTCAAAAATCATGGCCGCCACAGCCAATTAAATTTAAGCACCTATTAGACAAGGTTAACGGAGGCCAATCGGAACGAAACTCGATGGGCATGTTTGACTCATGGCCCTAGAGGTCTGTAAGAATTTTGAAACAAATCGGCCACTAGTTGGCGCTAATGAGTTTTATGGCTCTGTAATCACGTGGTGTTGCACACATCCACAAAATATGCATATCATTTGATAGATCTCTTCATATTGAACAACTTTGCCTCTAGAACCATTGCTGTCAATCAAATCGTTCATTAAATATTTGCAATTATGTTAAAAACCTACTTTTACAAACTAGTCCCTGGTTTTTTGCCCGATCGGAACCAAACCAGTCTAGGACAATTCTATGGACTCTCTTGACCATTAATTATCCAAAAAAAGTTCAACTTTTGCATTTACATGGCTATAAAAGGATCATTTAGAAGAGGGACGTAGCAAAATACACTCAATAGCCTATAAATCTTAAAGGAAAACTCAAAACGTCACGAATATTGTTATGTATATGTGACATAACATGCTGAAGAAGCATGCAAAGTTTCATGGAGATCGGACCATAGGTGGCGCTAAAACTGTTAAAAAGCTTTGAAAACCATGTATTCCTATGGTGAATTGCCTGTATTGGCTGTAAATGGTATTTTCCATCTCTCTATTCAATGAATGCTCAGATCTACTTAAAAACAAGTCAGAACATGTATCCTATGCCTCTAAACAAGCATGAAAAATTTCAGACAGTTCGGACAATATTTGCCACTATAAAAGTTAAAAAATGTTTACATTACAGAGTTCTGGTATATTAAGCCAATAAGTGGTTGTTTGCTGCCCCCCGCTGTTCATTTTATTGTACTACACACAAAATAATATTATTCTGCAGTAAAACACATCGTGCAGCCCAAACCGTAAGGGCTAGAGACTTGAAACTTGGCCAATAGGTAGTACAAACAGAGAGGAGAGGTTATCAAATTATGAGCCAGATTGGCCTATAGGTGGCGCTATAGCAATCAATTGCGCGAAACTGCTCATAACTCCTAAACCGTATGTCGTAGACTCAAGTGTCTTATATCATTGGAAAGGTGAGTCCATGACGAACAAAATGTATATCTCCGATTTCATTTGCGCCATGATACATTTTCCGCCATTTTGAATTTTGTTAAAAAACTACTTTTGCAAACTAGTCCTAGGTTTCTTGCTTGATCGGAACCAAACCAGTGCAGAAATGTTCTCTGGAGTCTGAATATCAATAATAATTGAAAAAAAGTTTAAATTTCTATTCACGGTCGCTACGGGGCGGAAAACGACTGTTGTGGGAGGAGCCTATTTTACTAAAATGGCTATAAATCAAGAAAGAAATGAGATATCTTCACCAAACTTGGTACACATGTGTATGGGCTCAGTCTTTGGTCAGGATAAAGAAATCGCGATGATTGAACACTTGGTGGCGCTATAACATGAAAAAAACATGAAAATGGCTATAACTACCCGACCGCTAGTCCGATTGACTTGAAAATTGGTATGCAGTGTCTTGGTCCAAGGTCCCATGTATGTCTATGAGGACATTGGCCTATCTCAAAAAACATTGCCGCCACAGCCAATTAAATTATTTCAGTGTTTAAAATCTTGCTAAATAAAACTTGATGTCTTTTGATGCTTGTGTGCTTAAAGGCCTTAAAGGCTTGAACCCCGCTAAATGCTGCTCGCAGCTTTAATTATTATTATTATTATTATTATTATTATTATTATTCAGACCTAAAACGCATCGTGCAGACCAAACCGTAAGGGCTAGAGACTTGAAACTTGGCCAATAGGTAGTACAAAAATCGAGGAGAGGTTATCAAATTATGAGCCAGATTGGCCTATAGGTGGCGCTATAGCAATCAATTGCGCGAAACTGATCATAACTCCTAAACCGTATGTCGTAGACTCAAGTGTCTTATATCATTGGAAAGGTGAGTCCATAACGAACAAAACGTATATCTCCGATTTCATTTGCGCCATGATAGATTTTCCGCCATTTTGAATTTTGTCAAAAAACTACTTTTGCGAACTAGTCCTAGGATTTTCGCTTGATCGGAACCAAACCAATGCAGAAATGTTCTCTGGAGTCTGAATATCAAAAATTATCGAAAAAAAGTTGAAAATTCGATTCACGGTCGCTAAGGGGCGGAAAACGAATGTTGTGGGAGGAGCCTATTTTACTAAAACAGCTATAATTCAAGAAGAAAATGAGGTATCTTCACCAAACTTGGTACACATGTGTATGGGCTCAGTCTTTGGTCTCGATAAAAAAATAGCGATGATTGAACACTTGGTGGCGCTATAACACGAAAAAAACATGAAAATGGCTATAACCACCCGAGCGCTAGTCCGATTGACTTGAAAATTGGTATGCAGTGTCTTGGTCCAAGGTCCCATGTATATCTATGAGGATATTGGCGTATCTCAAAAAACATGGCCGCCACAACCAATTAAATTTGAGCACCTATTAGACAAGGTTAACGGAGGCCGATCAGAACGAAACTCGATGGGCATGTTTGACTCATGGCCCTAGAGGTCTGTAAGAATTTTGAAACAAATAGGCCACTAGTTGGCGCTAATGAGTTTTATGGCTCTGTAATCACGTGGTTTTGCACACATCCACAAAATATGCATATCATTGGATAGACCTCTTCATATTGAACAACTTTGCTTCTAGAACCATTGCTGTCAATCAAATCGTTCATTAAATATTTGCAATTATGTTAAAAACCTACTTTCGCGAACTAGTCCCTGGTTTTTTGCCCGATCGGAACCAAACCAGTCTAGAACAATTCTCTGGACTCTCTAGGTTAATAATTATCGAAAAAAAGTTTAACTTTTGCATTTAAATGGCTATAACAGAATCATTTAGAAGAGGGACGTAGCAAAATACACTCAATAGCCTATAAATCTTAAAGGAAAACTCAAAACTTCACGAAAATTGTTATGTATATGTGACATAGCATGCTGAAAAAGCATGCAAAGTTTCATGGAGATCGGACCATAGGTGGCACTAAAACTGTTAAAAAGCTTTGAAAACCATGTATTCCCTATGGTGAATTGCCTGTATTGGCTGTAAATTGTATTTTCCATCTCTCTATTCAATGAATGTTCAGATCTACTTAAAAACAAGTCAGAACATGTATCCTATGCCTCTAAACAAGCATGAAAAATTTCAGAAAGATCGGACAATATTTGCCTCTATAAAAGTTAAAAAAGGTTAAAATTACAGAGTTCATTTGATAATAATGGTATATTAAGCCAATAAGTGGTCGTTTGCTGCCCCCCGCTGTTCATTTTATTGTACTACACACAAAATAATATTATTCTGCAGTAAAACACATCGTGCAGCCCAAACCGTAAGGGCTAGAGACTTGAAACTTGGCCAATAGGTAGTACAAACATAGAGGAGAGGTTATCAAATTATGAGCCAGATTGGCCTATAGGTGGCGCTATAGCAATCAATTGCGCAAAACTGCTCATAACTCCTAAACCGTATGTCGTAGACTCAAGTGTCTTATATCATTGGAAAGGTGAGTCCATGACGAACATAACGTATATCTCCGATTTCATTTGCGCCATGATAGATTTTCCGCCATTTTGAATTATGTCAAAAAACTACTTTTGCGAACTAGTCCTAGGTTTTTCGCTTGATTGGAACCAAACCAGTGCAGAAATGTTCTCTGGAGTCTGAATATCAATAATTATCGAAAAAAAAATGAAATTTCGATTCACGGTCGCTAAGGGGCGGAAAACGAATGTTGTGGGAGGAGCCTATTTTACTAAAACAGCTATAACTCAAGAAGAAAATGAGATATCTTCACCAAACTTGGTAAACATGTGTATGGGCTCAGTCTTTGGTCTCGATAAAAAAATAGCGACGATTGAACACTTGTTGGCGCTATAACACAAAAAAACATGAAAATGGCTATAACTACCCGACCGCTAGTCCGATTGACTTGAAAATTGGTATGCAGTGTCTTGGCCCAAGGTCCCATGTATGTCTATGAGGACATTGGCCTATCTCAAAAAACATTGCCGCCATAGCCAATTAAATTATTTCAGTGTTTAAAATCTTGCTAAATAAAACTTAATGTATTTTGATGCTTGTGTGCTTAAAGGCCTTAAAAGCTTGAACCCCGCTAAATGCTGCTTGCAGCTTTAATTATTATTATTATTATTATTCAGCCGTAAAACGCATCGTGCAGACCAAACTGTAAGGGCTAGAGACTTGAAACTTGGCCAATAGGTAGTACAAAAATCGAGGAGAGGTTATCAAATTATGAGCCACATTGGCCTATAGGTGGCGCTATAGCAATCAATTGCGCGAAACTGCTCATAACTCCTAGACCGTATGTCGTAGACTCAAGTGTCTTATATCATTGGAAAGGTGAGTCCATGACGAACAAAACGTATATCTCCGATTTCATTTGCGCCATGATAGATTTTCCGCCATTTTGAATTTTGTTAAAAAACTACTTTTGCAAACTAGTCCCTGGATTTTAGCCCGATCGGAACCAAACCAGTACAGAAATGTTCTCTGGAGTCTGAATATCAATAATCATTGAAAAAAAGTAATAATTTCGATTCACGGTTATTAAGGGGCGTAATAATAGACGTTCAGGGCGGAGCCTATTTTACTAAAAAGGTTATAACTCAAGATTACAATGAGATATCTTCACCAAACTTGGTACACATGTGTAAGGGCTCAATCTTTGGTCACAATAAAAAAAATGCGATGATTGAACACTTGGTGGCGCTATAATATGAAAAAAACATGAAAAGGGCTATAACCACCCGACCGCTAGTCCGATTGACTTGAAAATTGGTATGCAGTGTCTTGGTCCAAGGTGCCAAGTATGTCTATGAGGACATTGGCGTATCTCAAAAAACATGGCCGCCACAGCCAATTAAATTTGAGCACCTATTAGACAAGGTTAACGAAGATCGATCATAACGAAACTCGATGGGCATGTTCGACTCATGGCCTTAGAGGTCTGTAAGAATTTTGAAAGAAATCGGCCACTAGTTGGCGCTAACGAGTTTTATGGCTCTGTGATCACGTGGTGTTGCACACATCCCCAAAATATGCATATCATTTGATAGATCTCCTCATACTGAACAACTTTGCCTCTTGAACTATTGCTGTCAATCAAATCTTTCATTAAATATTTGTAATTATGTTTAAAACCTACTTTTGCGAACTAGTCCCTGGATTTTTCATTGATCGGAACCAAACCAGTCTAGGACAATTCTCTGGACTCTCTAGATCAATAATCATTGAAAAAAAGTTGAACTTTTGCATTTGGATGGCTATAACAGGGTCATTTAGAAGAGGGGCGTAGCAAAATACACTCAAAAGCCTATAAATCCTAAAGGAAAACTCAAAACTTCACGAAAATTGTTATGTATATGTGACATAACATGCTGAAGAAGCATGCAAAGTTTCATGGAGATCGGATCATAGGTGGCGCTATAACTGTTAAAAAGCTTTGAAAACCATGTATTCCCTATGGTGAATTGCCTGTATTGGCTGTAAATGGTATTTTCCATCTCTGTAATCAGGTGGGGTAAAAAAACATCCACATAATATGCAGAAATTATGATAGATCTCCTCATACTGAACAACTTTGCCTCATGAAACCAATACTGTCAATCAAATTGTTTTTTATTTATTCACAATTATGTTCAAAACGTATTACCTAAAATTACCACCAGATGGCAGCAGAAGACCACTCATTGGTTCATTCTGCTTACTAAGCATATTTAAACTTTATAAAATCATTATAATAATGTTGCAAATGACATTTTGTCAATGTTTAGCAATTAATTTGTTCATTTGATTAATGTTTTACAATAATTATTATATTACAATTAAAATAATGCCTGAAAATATGATTTAAAGGGGAAAACCTGGAATAAGCTATTTGTTACCCATCATTAATTTCAAATATCTCTATCTCCAACTAAATGTGCATGTGAGTTAGCACATTTGAAGGCATTAACTTGCAAAATGTGCCCATTAAATGAAAAACAGACAATTAAAATGAAAATGAGCCAATGAGTACTTCTCTGCTGCCACCTGCTGGGCTTAAATAGTCATTTTTTTCATACTATTTACTTATCATGTTCTATAATTCCTATTTAGACATTATAAAGTCACTATTACAATATTTACAATCACATTTAGTCAAAATAATTTATTTCAAATATATCTGCAACAAAATTAATGTTTAAATGAGTTAACATGGAAAATGTGCCTATTACATATTCCTTAAAATTACAAAACCACCAAACATTTAATAAGCATATTTCAAAATGTAAAATACCCATTTTAGCTGTAAATGGGCATTTTCTCTCTATGATTTTAAAGGTTACATTTAATGGCTAAATAAAACACAATAACTTTTTATGCAAATGTGCTTAATTATTAGGGGTTCAAGCACGAAGTGCTGAAACCCTATTGTAATTGTACTGATTTTTATTATTATTATTATTATTATTATTATTAGGGGTTCAAGCACGAAGTGCTGAAACCCTATTGTAATTGTACTGATTTTTATTATTATTATTATTATTATTATTATTATTATTATTCTGCCGTAAAACGCATCGTGCAGCCCAAACCGTAAGGGCTAGAGACTTGAAACTTGGCCAATAGGTAGTACAAAAATTGAGGAGAGGTTATCAAATTATGAGCCAATTTGGCCTATAGGTGGCGCTATAGCAATCAATTGTGCAAAACTGCTTATAACTCCTAAACCGTATGTCGTAGACTCAAGTGTCTTATATTATTGGAAAGGTGAGTCCATGACAAACAAAATGTATATCTCCGATTTCATTTCCGCCATGATAGATTTTCCGCCATTTTGAATTTTGTCAAAAAACTACTTTTGCGAACTAGTCCTAGGTTTTTCGCTTGATCGGAACCAAACCAGTGCAGAAATGTTCTCTGGAGTCTGAATATCAATAATTATCGAAAAAAAGTTGAAATTTCGATTCACGGTTGCTAAGGGGCGGAAAACGAATGTTGTGGGAGGAGCCTATTTTACTAAAATGGCTATAACTCAAGAAAAAAATTAGATATCTTCACAAAACTTGGTACACATATGTATGGGCTAAGTCTTTGGTCACGATAAAAAAATCGTGACGATTGAACACTTGGTGGCGCTATAACACGAAAAAAACATGAAAATGGCTATAACCACCCGCCCGCTAGTCCGATTGACTTGAAAATTGGTATGCAGTGTCTTGGTCCAAGGTACCATGTATGTCTATGAGGACATTGGCGTATCTCAAAAAACATGGCCGCCACAGCCAATTAAATTTGAGCACCTCTTGGACAAGGTTAACGGAGGCCGATCAGAACGAAACTCGATGGGCATGTTTGACTCATGGCCCTAGAGGTCTGTAAGAATTTTGAAAGAAATCGGCCACTAGTTGGCGCTAACGAGTTTTATGGCTCTGTAATCACGTGGTGTTGCACACATCCACAAAATATGCATATCATTTGATAGATCTCTTCATATTGAACACCTTTGCCTCTAGAACCATTGCTGTCAATCAAATCGTTCAATAAATATTTGCAATTATGTTAAAAACCTACTTTTACGAACTAGTCCCTGGTTTTTTGCCCGATCGGAACCAAACCAGTCTAGGACAATTCTCTGGACTCTCCAGATCAATAATTATCAAAAAAAAGTTCAACTTTTGCATTTAGATGGCTATAAAAGGATCATTTAGAAGAGGGATGTAGCAAAATACACTCAATAGCCTATAAATCTTAAAGGAAAACTCAAAACGTCACAAATATTGTTATGTATATGTGACATAACATGCTGAAGAAGCATGCAAAGTTTCATGGAGATCGGACCATAGGTGGCGCTAAAACTGTTAAAAAGCTTTGAAAACCATGTATTCCCTATGGTGAATTGCCTGTATTGGCTGTAAATTGTATTTTCCATCTCTCTATTCAATGAATGTTCAGATCTACTTAAAAACAAGTCAGAACATGTATCCTATGCCTCTAAACAAGCATGAAAAATTTCAGACAGATCGGACAATATTTGCCTCTATAAAAGTAAAAAAATGTTAACATTACAGAGTTCTGGTATATTAAGCCAATAAGTGGTCGTTTGCTGCCCCCCGCTGTTCATTTTATTGTACTACACACAAAATAATATTATTCTGCAGTAAAACACATCGTGCAGCCCAAACCGTAAGGGCTAGAGACTTGAAACTTGGCCAATAGGTAGTAAAAAGCATAGAAGAGAAGTTATCAAATTATGAGCCAGATTGGCCTATAGGTGGCGCTATAGCAATCAATTGCGCGAAACTGCTCATAACTCCTAAACCGTATGTCGTAGACTCAAGTTTCTTATATCATTGGAAAGGTGAGTCCATGACGAACAAAACGTATATCTCCTATTCCATTTGCGCCATGATAGATTTTCCGCCATTTTGAATTTTGTCAAAAAACTACTTTTGCAAACTAGTCCTAGGTTTTTTGCTTGATCGGAACAAACCAGTGCAGAAATGTTCTCTGGAGTCTGAATATCAATAATTATCGAAAAAAAGTTGAAATTTCGATTCACGGTCGCTAAGGGGTGGAAAACGAATGTTGTGGGAGGAGCCTATTTTACTAAAACAGCTATAACTCAAGAACAAAATGAGATATCTTCACCAAACTTGGTACACATGTGTATGGGCTCAGTATTTGGTCTCGATAAAAAAATAGCGACGATTGAACACTTGGTGGCGCTATAACACGAAAAAAACATGAAAATGGCTATAACCTGCCGAGCGCTAGTCCGATTGACTTGAAAATTAGTATGCAGTGTCTTGGTCCAAGGTACCATGTATGTCTATGAGGACATTGGCGTATCTCAAAAAACATGGCAGCCACAGCCAATTAAATTTGAGCACCTATTAGACAAGGTTAACGGAGGCCGATCAGAACGAAACTCAATGGGCATGTTTGACTCATGGTCCTAGAGGTCTGTAAGAATTTTGAAAGAAATTGGCCTTTCCTATGGACCATAGGTGGCGCTATAACTGTTAAAAACCATATGTTTCCTATGGTAAATTGCCTAAATTGCCTGTAATTTGAGTTTTCCATCTATTATTTCAGTGTTTAAAATCTTGCTAAATAAAACTTGATGTCTTTTGATGCTTGTGTGCTTAAAGGCCTTAAAGGCTTGAACCCCGCTAAATGCTGCTCGCAGCTTTAATTATTATTATTATTATTATTCTCCGCTAAAACGCATCGTGCAGCCCAAACCGTAAGGGCTGGAACTTTGAAACTTTGTCAGATGGTAGTACACAAAATGAGGAGAGGTTATCAAATTATGAGCCAGATTGGCCTATAGGTGGCGCTATAGCAATCAATTGCGCGAAACTGCTCATAACTCCTAAACCGTATGTCGTAGACTCAAGTGTCTTATATCATTGGCAAGGTGAGTCCATGACGAACAAAACGTATATCTCCGATTTCATTTGCGCCATGATAGATTTTCCGCCATTTTGAATTTTGTCAAAAAACTACTTTTGCAAACTAGTCCTAGGTTTTTTGCTTGATCGGAACCAAACCAGTGCAGAAATGTTCTCTGGAGTCTGAATATCAATAATTATCGAAAAAAAGTTGAAATTTCGATTCACGTTCGCTAAGGGGCGGAAAACGAATGTTGTGGGAGGAGCCTATTTTACTAAAACAGCTATAACTCAAGAACAAAATGAGATATCTTCACCAAACTTGGTACACATGTGTATGGGCTCAGTATTTGGTCTCGATAAAAAAATAACGACGATTGAACACTTGGTGGCGCTATAACACGAAAAAAACATGAAAATGGCTATAACCTGCCGAGCGCTAGTCCGATTGACTTGAAAATTGGTATGCAGTGTCTTGGTCCAAGGTCCCATGTATGTCTATGAGGACATTGGCGTATCTCAAAAATAATGGCCGCCACAGCCAATTAAATTTAAGCACCTATTAGACAAGGTTAACGGAGGCCAATCGGAACGAAACTCGATGGGCATGTTTGACTCATGGCCCTAGAGGTCTGTAAGAATTTTGAAACAAATCGGCCACTAGTTGGCGCTAATGAGTTTTATGGCTCTGTAATCACGTGGTGTTGCACACATCCACAAAATATGCATATCATTTGATAGATCTCTTCATATTGAACAACTTTGCCTCTAGAACCATTGCTGTCAATCAAATCGTTCATTAAATATTTGCAATTATGTTAAAAACCTACTTTTACAAACTAGTCCCTGGTTTTTTGCCCGATCGGAACCAAACCAGTCTAGGACAATTCTATGGACTCTCTAGATCAATAATTATCAAAAAAAGTTCAACTTTTGCATTTACATGGCTATAAAAGGATCATTTAGAAGAGGGACGTAGCAAAATACACTCAATAGCCTATAAATCTTAAAGGAAAACTCAAAACATCACGAATATTGTTATGTATATGTGACATAACATGCTGAAGAAGCATGCAAAGTTTCATGGAGATCGGACCATAGGTGGCGCTAAAACTGTTAAAAAGCTTTGAAAACCATGTATTCCCTATGGTGAATTGCCTGTATTGGCTGTAAATGGTATTTTCAATCTCTCTATTCAATGAATGCTCAGATCTACTTAAAAACAAGTCAGAACATGTATCCTATGCCTCTAAACAAGCATGAAAAATTTCAGACAGTTCGGACAATATTTGCCTCTATAAAAGTTAAAAAATGTTAACATTACAGAGTTCTGGTATATTAAGCCAATAAGTGGTTGTTTGCTGCCCCCCGCTGTTCATTTTATTGTACTACACACAAAATAATATTATTCTGCAGTAAAACACATCGTGCAGCCCAAACCGTAAGGGCTAGAGACTTGAAACTTGGCCAATAGGTAGTACAAACAGAGAGGAGAGGTTATCAAATTATGAGCCAGATTGGCCTATAGGTGGCGCTATAGCAATCAATTGCGCGAAACTGCTCATAACTCCTAAACCGTATGTCGTAGACTCAAGTGTCTTATATCATTGGAAAGCTGAGTCCATGACGAACAAAATGTTTATCTCAGATTTCATTTGCGCCATGATACATTTTCCGCCATTTTGAATTTTGTTAAAAAACTACTTTTGCAAACTAGTCCTAGGTTTCTTGCTTGATCGGAACCAAACCAGTGCAGAAATGTTCTCTGGAGTCTGAATATCAATAATAATTGAAAAAAAGTTAAAATTTCTATTCACGGTCGCTAAGGGGCGGAAAACGACTGTTGTAGGAGGAGCCTATTTTACTAAAATGGCTATAAATCAAGAAAGAAATGAGATATCTTCACCAAACCTGGTACACATGTGTATGGGCTCAGTCTATGGTCAGGATAAAGAAATCGCGACGATTGAACACTTGGTGGCGCTATAACATGAAAAAAACATGAAAATGGCTATAACTACCCGACCGCTAGTCCGATTGACTTGAAAATTGGTATGCAGTGTCTTGGTCCAAGGTCCCATGTATGTCTATGAGGACATTGGCCTATTACAAAAAACATTGCCGCCACAGCCAATTAAATTATTTCAGTGTTTAAAATCTTGCTAAATAAAACTTGATGTCTTTTGATGCTTGTGTGCTTAAAGGCCTTAAAGGCTTGAACCCCGCTAAATGCTGCTCGCAGCTTTAATTATTATTATTATTATTATTCTCCGCTAAAACGCATCGTGCAGCCCAAACCGTAAGGGCTGGAACTTTGAAACTTTGTCAGATGGTAGTACACAAAAGGAGGAGAGGTTATCAAATTATGAGCCAGATTGGCCTATAGGTGGCGCTATAGCAATCAATTGCGCGAAACTGCTCATAACTCCTAAACCGTATGTCGTAGACTCAAGTGTCTTATATCATTGGCAAGGTGAGTCCATGACGAACAAAACGTATATCTCCGATTTCATTTGCGCCATGATAGATTTTCCGCCATTTTGAATTTTGTCAAAAAACTACTTTTGCGAACTAGTCCTAGGTTTTTTGTTTGATCGGAACCAAACCAGTGCAGAAATGTTCTCTGGAGTCTGAATATCAATAATTATCGAAAAAAAGTTGAAATTTCGATTCACGTTTGCTAAGGGGCGGAAAACGAATGTTGTGGGAGGAGCCTATTTTACTAAAACAGCTATAACTCAAGAACAAAATGAGATATCTTCACCAAACTTGGTACACATGTGTATGGGCTCAGTATTTGGTCTCGATAAAAAAATAACGACGATTGAACACTTGGTGGCGCTATAACACGAAAAAAACATGAAAATGGCTATAACCTGCCGAGCGCTAGTCCGATTGACTTGAAAATTGGTATGCAGTGTCTTGGTCCAAGGTCCCATGTATGTCTATGAGGACATTGGCGTATCTCAAAAATAATGGCCGCCACAGCCAATTAAATTTAAGCACCTATTAGACAAGGTTAACGGAGGCCAATCGGAACGAAACTCGATGGGTATGTTTGACTCATGGCCCTAGAGGTCTGTAAGAATTTTGAAACAAATCGGCCACTAGTTGGCGCTAATGAGTTTTATGGCTCTGTAATCACGTGGTGTTGCACACATCCACAAAATATGCATATCATTTGATAGATCTCTTCATATTGAACAACTTTGCCTCTAGAACCATTGCTGTCAATCAAATCGTTCATTAAATATTTGCAATTATGTTAAAAACCTACTTTTACAAACTAGTCCCTGGTTTTTTGCCCGATCGGAACCAAACCAGTCTAGGACAATTCTATGGACTCTCTAGATCAATAATTATCAAAAAAAGTTAAACTTTTGCATTTACATGGCTATAAAAGGATCATTTAGAAGAGGGACGTAGCAAAATACACTCAATAGCCTATAAATCTTAAAGGAAAACTCAAAACGTCACGAATATTGTTATGTATATGTGACATAACATGCTGAAGAAGCATGCAAAGTTTCATGGAGATCGGACCATAGGTGGCGCTAAAACTGTTAAAAAGCTTTGAAAACCATGTATTCCCTATGGTAAATTGCCTGTATTGGCTGTAAATGGTATTTTCCATCTCGCTATTCAATGAATGCTCAGATCTACTTAAAAACAAGTCAGAACATGTATCCTATGCCTCTAAACAAGCATGAAAAATTTCAGACAGTTCGGACAATATTTGCCTCTATAAAAGTTAAAAAATGTTAACATTACAGAGTTCTGGTATATTAAGCCAATAAGTGGTCGTTTGCTGCCCCCCGCTGTTCATTTTATTGTACTACACACAAAATAATATTATTCTGCAGTAAAACACATCGTGCAGCCCAAACCGTAAGGGCTAGAGACTTGAAACTTGGCCAATAGGTAGTACAAACATAGAAGAGAGGTTATCAAATTATGAGCCAGATTGGCCTATAGGTGGCGCTATAGCAATCAATTGCGCGAAACTGCTCATAACTCCTAAACCGTATGTCGTAGACTCAAGTGTCTTATATCATTGGAAAGGTGAGTCCATGACGAACAAAACGTTTATCTCTGATTTCATTTGCGCCATGATACATTTTCCGCCATTTTGAATTTTGTTAAAAAACTACTTTTGCAAACTAGTCCTAGGTTTCTTGCTTGATCGGAACCAAACCAGTGCAGAAATGTTCTCTGGAGTCTGAATATCAACAATAATTGAAAAAAAGTTTAAATTTCTATTCACGGTCGCTAAGGGGCGGAAAACGACTGTTGTGGGAGGAGCCTATTTTACTAAAATGGCTATAAATCAAGAAAGAAATGAGATATCTTCACCAAACTTGGTACACATGTGTATGGGCTCAGTCTTTGGTCAGGATAAAGAAATCGCGATGATTGAACACTTGGTGGCGCTATAACATGAAAAAAACATGAAAATGGCTATAACTACCCGACCGCTAGTCCGATTGACTTGAAAATTTGTATGCAGTGTCTTGGCCCAAGGTCCCATGTATGTCTATGAGGACATTGGCCTATCTCAAAAAACATTGCCGCCACAGCCAATTAAATTATTTCAGTGTTTAAAATCTTGCTAAATAAAACTTGATGTCTTTTGATGCTTGTGTGCTTAAAGGCCTTAAAGGCTTGAACCCCGCTAAATGCTGCTCGCAGCTTTAATTATTATTATTATTATTATTAGGGGTTCAAGCATGAAATGCTGAAACCCTATTGTAATTGTAAGGTTTCGTAAAACGCATCGTGCAGGCCAAACCGTAAGGCCTAGAGACATGAAACCTGGCCAGATGGTAGGCCTCAGTTTGGGGACAACCTATCAGAGTATGACCCCGAATGGCCCATAGGTGGCGCTACAGCAACCAAAAGTTCAAAATTGCTCATAACTCTTAGACTGTTTGTCCCAGGATCAAGTGTCTTATATCGTTGGAATCCTTGGCTCAAGGCGGACAAAATGGCTATCTCTAATTCTGATTTAGGCAGGGAACATTTTCTGCTATGTCGAATTATGTCTAAACCTACTTTTGCAAACTAGTCTCTGGTTTTTTGCCCGATCGGAACCAAACCAGTCTAGGACAATTCTCTGGACTCTCTAAATTAATAGTTATCAAAAAAAAGTTGAACTTTTGCATTTGGGTGGCTGTAACAGGGTCATTTAGAAAAGGGATGTGGCAAAATACACTAAAAAGCCTATAAATCCCAAATGAAAACTCAGAACCCCACCAAAATTGAGGAGCATATGTGTCAGAACATGGTGAGGAAGCATGCAGAGTTTCATGGAGATCGGACCATAGGTGGCGCTATAACTGGCAAAAAGCCTTCATTGTTATTAGGGGTTCAAGCATGAAATGCTGAAACCCTATTGTAATTGTAAGGTTTCGTAAAACGCATCGTGCAGGCCAAACCGTAAGGCCTAGAGACATGAAACCTGGCCAGATGGTAGGCCTCAGTTTGGGGACAACCTATCAGAGTATGACCCCAAATGGCCCATAAGTGGCGCTACAGCAACCAAAAGTTCAAAATTGCTCATAACTCTTAGACTGTTTGTCCCAGGATCAAGTGTCTTATATCGTTGGAATCCTTGGCTCAAGGCGGACAAAATGGCTTTCTCCGATTTTGATTTAGGCAGGGAAAGTTTTCTGCTATGTCGAATTTTGTCCAAAACCTACTTTTGCAAACTAGTCCCTGGTTTTTTGCCCGATCGGAACCAAACCAGTCTAGGACAATTCTCTGGACTCTCTAGATCAATAATTATCAAAAACAAGTTGAACTTTTGCATTTGAGTGGCTGTAACAGGGTCATTTAGAAAAGGGGTGTGGCAAAATACACTAAAAAGCCTATAAATCCCAAATAAAAACTCAGAACCCCACCAAAATTGAGGAGCATATGTGTCAGAACAGGGTGAGGAAGCATGCAGAGTTTCATGGAGATCGGACCATAGGTGGCGCTATAACTGGCAAAAAGCCTTCATTGTTATTAGGGGTTCAAGCATGAAATGCTGAAACCCTATTGTAATTGTAAGGTTTCGTAAAACGCATCGTGCAGGCCAAACCGTAAGGCCTAGAGACATGAAACCTGGCCAGATGGTAGGCCTCAGTTTGGGGACAACCTATCAGAGTATGACCCCGAATGGCCCATAAGTGGCGCTACAGCAACCAAAAGTTCAAAATTGCTCATAACTCTTAGACTGTTTGTCCCAGGATCAAGTGTCTTATATCGTTGGAATCCTTGGATCAAGGCGGACAAAATGGCTATCTCCAATTCTGATTTAGGCAGGGAACATTTTCTGCTATGTCAAATTTTGTCCAAAACCTACTTTTGCGAACTAGTCTCTGGTTTTTTGCCCGATCAGAACCAAACCAGTCTAGGACAATTCTCTGGACTCTCTAGATCAATAATTATTGAAAAAAAGTTTAACTTTTGCATTTGGGTGCTTGTAACAGGGTCATTTAGAAAAGGGGTGTGGCAAAATACACTAAAAAGCCTATAAATCCCAAATGAAAACTCAGAACTCCACCAAAATTGATGAGCATATGTGTCAGAACATGGTGAGGAAGCATGCAGAGTTTCATGGAGATCGGACCATAGGTGGCGCTATAACTGGCAAAAAGCCTTCATTCTTATTAGGGGTTCAAGCATGAAATGCTGAAACCCTATTGTAATTGTAAGGTTTCGTAAAACGCATCGTGCAGGCCAAACCGTAAGGCCTAGAGACATGAAACCTGGCCAGATGGTAGGCCTCAGTTTGGGGACAACCTATTAGAGTATGACCCCGAATGGCCCATAGGTGGCGCTACAGCAACCAAAAGTTCAAAATTGCTCATAATTCTTAGACTGTTTGTCCCAGGATCAAGTGTCTTATATCGTTGGAATCCTTGGCTCAAGGCGGACAAAATGGCTTTCTCCGATTTTGATTTAGGCAGGGAAAGTTTTCTGCTATGTCGAATTTTGTCCAAAACCTACTTTTGCAAACTAGTCCCTGGTTTTTTGCCCGATCAGAACCAAACCAGTCTAGGACAATTCTCTGGACTCTCTAGATCAATAATTATCAAAAACAAGTTGAACTTTTGCATTTGAGTGGCTGTAACAGGGTCATTTAGAAAAGGGGTGTGGCAAAATACACTAAAAAGCCTATAAATCCCAAATGAAAACTCAGAACTCCACCAAAATTGATGAGCATATGTGTCAGAACATGGTGAGGAAGCATGCAGAGTTTCATGGAGATCGGACCATAGGTGGCGCTATAACTGGCAAAAAGCCTTCATTGTTATTAGGGGTTCAAGCATGAAATGCTGAAACCCTATTGTAATTGTAAGGTTTCGTAAAACGCATCGTGCAGGCCAAACCGTAAGGCCTAGAGACATGAAACCTGGCCAGATGGTAGGCCTCAGTTTGGGGACAACCTATCAGAGTATGACCCCGAATGGCCCATAGGTGGCGCTACAGCAACCAAAAGTTCAAAATTGCTCATAACTCTTAGACTGTTTGTCCCAGGATCAAGTGTCTTATATCGTTGGAATCCTTGGCTCAAGGCAGACAAAATGGCTTTCTCCGATTTTGATTTAGGCAGGGAAAGTTTTCTGCTATGTCGAATTTTGTCCAAAACCTACTTTTGCAAACTAGTCCCTGGTTTTTTGCCCGATCGGAACCAAACCAGTCTAGGACAATTCTCTGGACTCTCTAGATCAATAATTATCAAAAACAAGTTGAACTTTTGCATTTGAGTGGCTGTAACAGGGTCATTTAGAAAAGGGGTGTGGCAAAATACACTAAAAAGCCTATAAATCCCAAATGAAAACTCAGAACTCCACCAAAATTGATGAGCATATGTGTCAGAACATGGTGAGGAAGCATGCAGAGTTTCATGGAGATCGGACCATAGGTGGCGCTATAACTGGCAAAAAGCCTTCATTGTTATTAGGGGTTCAAGCATGAAATGCTGAAACCCTATTGTAATTGTAAGGTTTCGTAAAACGCATCGTGCAGGCCAAACCGTAAGGCCTAGAGACATGAAACCTGGCCAGATGGTAGGCCTCAGTTTGGGGACAACCTATCAGAGTATGACCCCGAATGGCCCATAGGTGGCGCTACAGCAACCAAAAGTTCAAAATTGCTCATAACTCTTAGACTGTTTGTCCCAGGATCAAGTGTCTTATATCGTTGGAATCCTTGGCTCAAGGCAGACAAAATGGCTATCTCCAATTCTGATTTAGGCAGGGAACATTTTCTGCTATGTCAAATTTTGTCCAAAACCTACTTTTGCAAACTAGTCTCTGGTTTTTTGCCCGATCGGAACCAAACCAGTCTAGGACAATTCTCTGGACTCTCTAGATCAATAATTATTGAAAAAAAGTTTAACTTTTGCATTTGGGTGCTTGTAACAGGGTCATTTAGAAAAGGGGTGTGGCAAAATACACTAAAAAGCCTATAAATCCCAAATGAAAACTCAGAACTCCACCAAAATTGATGAGCATATGTGTCAGAACATGGTGAGGAAGCATGCAGAGTTTCATGGAGATCGGACCATAGGTGGCGCTATAACTGGCAAAAAGCCTTCATTCTTATTAGGGGTTCAAGCATGAAATGCTGAAACCCTATTGTAATTGTAAGGTTTCGTAAAACGCATCGTGCAGGCCAAACCGTAAGGCCTAGAGACATGAAACCTGGCCAGATGGTAGGCCTCAGTTTGGGGACAACCTATCAGAGTATGACCCCGAATGGCCCATAGGTGGCGCTACAGCAACCAAAAGTTCAAAATTGCTCATAACTCTTAGACTGTTTGTCCCAGGATCAAGTGTCTTATATCGTTGGAATCCTTGGCTCAAGGCGGACAAAATGGCTATCTCTAATTCTGATTTAGGCAGGGAACATTTTCTGCTATGTCGAATTATGTCTAAACCTACTTTTGCAAACTAGTCTCTGGTTTTTTGCCCGATCGGAACCAAACCAGTCTAGGACAATTCTCTGGACTCTCTAAATTAATAGTTATCAAAAAAAAGTTGAACTTTTGCATTTGGGTGGCTGTAACAGGGTCATTTAGAAAAGGGATGTGGCAAAATACACTAAAAAGCCTATAAATCCCAAATGAAAACTCAGAACCCCACCAAAATTGAGGAGCATATGTGTCAGAACATGGTGAGGAAGCATGCAGAGTTTCATGGAGATCGGACCATAGGTGGCGCTATAACTGGCAAAAAGCCTTCATTGTTATTAGGGGTTCAAGCATGAAATGCTGAAACCCTATTGTAATTGTAAGGTTTCGTAAAACGCATCGTGCAGGCCAAACCGTAAGGCCTAGAGACATGAAACCTGGCCAGATGGTAGGCCTCAGTTTGGGGACAACCTATCAGAGTATGACCCCGAATGGCCCATAAGTGGCGCTACAGCAACCAAAAGTTCAAAATTGCTCATAACTCTTAGACTGTTTGTCCCAGGATCAAGTGTCTTATATCGTTGGAATCCTTGGCTCAAGGCGGACAAAATGGCTTTCTCCGATTTTGATTTAGGCAGGGAAAGTTTTCTGCTATGTCGAATTTTGTCCAAAACCTACTTTTGCAAACTAGTCCCTGGTTTTTTGCCCGATCGGAACCAAACCAGTCTAGGACAATTCTCTGGACTCTCTAGATCAATAATTATCAAAAACAAGTTGAACTTTTGCATTTGAGTGGCTGTAACAGGGTCATTTAGAAAAGGGGTGTGGCAAAATACACTAAAAAGCCTATAAATCCCAAATGAAAACTCAGAACTCCACCAAAATTGATGAGCATATGTGTCAGAATATGGTGAGGAAGCATGCAGAGTTTCATGGAGATCGGACCATAGGTGGCGCTATAACTGGCAAAAAGCCTTCATTGTTATTAGGGGTTCAAGCATGAAATGCTGAAACCCTATTGTAATTGTAAGGTTTCGTAAAACGCATCGTGCAGGCCAAACCGTAAGGCCTAGAGACATGAAACCTGGCCAGATGGTAGGCCTCAGTTTGGGGACAACCTATCAGAGTATGACCCCGAATGGCCCATAGGTGGCGCTACAGCAACCAAAAGTTCAAAATTGCTCATAACTCTTAGACTGTTTGTCCCAGGATCAAGTGTCTTATATCGTTTGAATCCTTGGCTCAAGGCGGACAAAATGGCTATCTCCGATTTTGATTTAGGCAGGGAAAGTTTTCTGCTATGTCGAATTATGTCTAAACCTACTTTTGCGAACTAGTCTCTGGTTTTTTGCCCGATCGGAACCAAACCAGTCTAGGACAATTCTCTGGACTCTCTAGATCAATAATTATTGAAAAAAAGTTTAACTTTTGCATTTGGGTGCTTGTAACAGGGTCATTTAGAAAAGGGGTGTGGCAAAATACACTAAAAAGCCTATAAATCCCAAATGAAAACTCAGAACTCCACCAAAATTGATGAGCATATGTGTCAGAACATGGTGAGGAAGCATGCAGAGTTTTATGGAGATCGGACCATAGGTGGCGCTATAACTGGCAAAAAGCCTTCATTCTTATTAGGGGTTCAAGCATGAAATGCTGAAACCCTATTGTAATTGTAAGGTTTCGTAAAACGCATCGTGCAGGCCAAACCGTAAGGCCTAGAGACATGAAACCTGGCCAGATGGTAGGCCTCAGTTTGGGGACAACCTATCAGAGTATGACCCCGAATGGCCCATAGGTGGCGCTACAGCAACCAAAAGTTCAAAATTGCTCATAACTCTTAGACTGTTTGTCCCAGGATCAAGTGTCTTATATCGTTGGAATCCTTGGCTCAAGGCAGACAAAATGGCTTTCTCCAATTCTGATTTAGGCAGGGAACATTTTCTGCTATGTCAAATTTTGTCCAAAACCTACTTTTGCAAACTAGTCTCTGGTTTTTTGCCCGATCGGAACCAAACCAGTCTAGGACAATTCTCTGGACTCTCTAGATCAATAATTATTGAAAAAAAGTTTAACTTTTGCATTTGGGTGCTTGTAACAGGGTCATTTAGAAAAGGGGTGTGGCAAAATACACTAAAAAGCCTATAAATCCCAAATGAAAACTCAGAACTCCACCAAAATTGATGAGCCTATGTGTCAGAACATGGTGAGGAAGCATGCAGAGTTTTATGGAGATCGGACCATAGGTGGCGCTATAACTGGCAAAAAGCCTTCATTCTTATTAGGGGTTCAAGCATGAAATGCTGAAACCCTATTGTAATTGTAAGGTTTCGTAAAACGCATCGTGCAGGCCAAACCGTAAGGCCTAGAGACATGAAACCTGGCCAGATGGTAGGCCTCAGTTTGGGGACAACCTATCAGAGTATGACCCCGAATGGCCCATAGGTGGCGCTACAGCAATCAATTGCGCGAAACTGCTCATAACTCCTAAACCGTATGTCGTAGACTCAAGTGTCTTATATCCATGACGAACAAAATGTTTATCTCCGATTTCATTTGCGCCATAATAGATTTTCCGCCATTTTGAATTTTGTCAAAAAACTACTTTTGCGAACTAGTCCTAGGTTTTTTGCTTGATCGGAACCAAACCAGTGCAGAAATGTTCTCTGGAGTCTGAATATCAATAATTATCGAAAAAAAGTTGAAATTTCGATTCACGTTCGCTAAGGGGCGGAAAACGAATGTTGTGGGAGGAGCCTATTTTACTAAAACAGCTATAACTCAAGAACAAAATGAGATATCTTCACCAAACTTGGTACACATGTGTATGGGCTCAGTATGTGGTCTCGATAAAAAAATAACGACGATTGAACACTTGGTGGCGCTATAACACGAAAAAAACATGAAAATGACTATAACCTGCCGAGCGCTAGTCCGATTGACTTGAAAATTGGTATGCAGTGTCTTGGTCCAAGGTCCCATGTATGTCTATGAGGACATTGGCGTATCTCAAAAATCATGGCCGCCACAGCCAATTAAATTTAAGCACCTATTAGACAAGGTTAACGGAGGCCAATCGGAACGAAACTCGATGGGCATGTTTGACTCATGGCCCTAGAGTTCTGTAAGAATTTTGAAACAAATCGGCCACTAGTTGGCGCTAATGAGTTTTTGGCTCTGTAATCACGTGGTGTTGCACACATCCACAAAATATGCATATCATTTGATAGATCTCTTCATATTGAACACCTTTGCCTCTAGAACCATTGCTGTCACTCAAATCGTTCATTAAATATTTGCAATTATGTTAAAAACCTACTTTTACGAACTAGTCCCTGGTTTTTTGCCCGATCGGAACCAAACCAGTCTAGGACAATTCTCTGGACTCTCTAGATCAATAATTATCAAAAAAGTTCAACTTTTGCATTTACATGGCTATAAAAGGATCATTTAGAAGAGGGATGTAGCAAAATACACTCAATAGCCTATAAATCTTAAAGGAAAACTCAAAACGTCACGAATATTGTTATGTATATGTGACATAACATGCTGAAGAAGCATGCAAAGTTTCATGGAGATCAGACCATAGGTGGCGCTATAACTGTTAAAAAGCTTTGAAAACCATGTATTCCCTATGGTGAATTGCCTGTATTGGCTGTAAATTGTATTTTCCATCTCTCTATTCAATGAATGTTCAGATCTACTTAAAAACAAGTCAGAACATGTATCCTATGCCTCTAAACAAGCATGAAAAGTTTCAGACAGATCGGACAATATTTGCCTCTATAAAGTTAAAAAAGGTTAAAATTACAGAGTTCATTTGATAATAATGGTATATTAAGCCAATAAGTGGTCGTTTGCTGCCCCCCGCTGTTCATTTTATTGTACTACACACAAAATAATATTATTCTGCAGTAAAACACATCGTGCAGCCCAAACCGTAAGGGCTAGAGACTTGAAACTTGGCCAATAGGTAGTACACACATCGAGGAGAGGTTATCAAATTATGAGCCAGATTGGCCTATAGGTGGCGCTATAGCAATCAATTGCGCGAAACTGCTCATAACTCCTAAACCGTATGTCGTAGACTCAACTGTCTTATATCATTGGAAAGCTGAGTCCATGACGAACAAAACATATATCTCCGATTTCATTTGCGCCATGATAAATTTTCCGCCATTTTGAATTTTGTTAAAAAACTACTTTTGCGAACTAGTCCTAGGTTTCTTACTTGATCGGAACCAAACCAGTGCAGAAATGTTCTCTGGAGTCTGAATATCAATAATTATCGAAAAAAAGTTGAAATTTCGATTCACGTTCGCTAAGGGGCGGAAAACGAATGTTGTGGGAGGAGCCTATTTTACTAAAACAGCTATAACTCAAGAACAAAATGAGATATCTTCACCAAACTTGGTACACATGTGTATGGGCTCAGTATGTGGTCTCGATAAAAAAATAACGACGATTGAACACTTGGTGGCGCTATAACACGAAAAAAACATGAAAATGACTATAACCTGCCGAGCGCTAGTCCGATTGACTTGAAAATTGGTATGCAGTGTCTTGGTCCAAGGTCCCATGTATGTCTATGAGGACATTGGCGTATCTCAAAAATCATGGCCGCCACAGCCAATTAAATTTAAGCACCTATTAGACAAGGTTAACGGAGGCCAATCGGAACGAAACTCGATGGGCATGTTTGACTCATGGCCCTAGAGGTCTGTAAGAATTTTGAAACAAATCGGCCACTAGTTGGCGCTAATGAGTTTTATGGCTCTGTAATCACGTGGTGTTGCACACATCCACAAAATATGCATATCATTTGATAGATCTCTTCATATTGAACAACTTTGCCTCTAGAACCATTGCTGTCAATCAAATCGTTCATTAAATATTTGCAATTATGTTAAAAACCTACTTTTACAAACTAGTCCCTGGTTTTTTGCCCGATCGGAACCAAACCAGTCTAGGACAATTCTATGGACTCTCTAGATCAATAATTATCAAAAAAAGTTCAACTTTTGCATTTACATGGCTATAAAAGGATCATTTAGAAGAGGGACGTAGCAAAATACACTCAATAGCCTATAAATCTTAAAGGAAAACTCAAAACGTCACGAATATTGTTATGTATATGTGACATAACATGCTGAAGAAGCATGCAAAGTTTCATGGAGATCGGACCATAGGTGGCGCTAAAACTGTTAAAAAGCTTTGAAAACCATGTATTCCCTATGGTGAATTGCCTGTATTGGCTGTAAATGGTATTTTCCATCTCTCTATTCAATGAATGCTCAGATCTACTTAAAAACAAATCAGAACATGTATCCTATGCCTCTAAACAAGCATGAAAAATTTCAGACAGTTCGGACAATATTTGCCTCTATAAAAGTTTAAAAATGTTAACATTACAGAGTTCTGGTATATTAAGCCAATAAGTGGTTGTTTGCTGCCCCCCGCTGTTCATTTTATTGTACTACACACAAAATAATATTATTCTGCAGTAAAACACATCGTGCAGCCCAAACCGTAAGGGCTAGAGACTTGAAACTTGGCCAATAGGTAGTACAAACAGAGAGGAGAGGTTATCAAATTATGAGCCAGATTGGCCTATAGGTGGCGCTATAGCAATCAATTGCGCGAAACTGCTCATAACTCCTAAACCGTATGTTGTAGACTCAAGTGTCTTATAGCATTGGAAAGGTGAGTCCATGACGAACAAAATGTATATCTCCGATTTCATTTGCGCCATGACACATTTTCCGCCATTTTGAATTTTGTTAAAAAACTACTTTTGCAAACTAGTCCTAGGTTTCTTGCTTGATCGGAACCAAACCAGTGCAGAAATGTTCTCTGGAGTCTGAATATCAATAATAATTGAAAAAAAGTTTAAATTTCTATTCACGGTCGCTAAGGGGCGGAAAACGACTGTTGTGGGAGGAGCCTATTTTACTAAAATGGCTATAAATCAAGAAAGAAATGAGATATCTTCACCAAACTTGGTACACATGTGTATGGGCTCAGTCTTTGGTCAGGATAAAGAAATCGCGATGATTGAACACTTGGTGGCGCTATAACATGAAAAAAACATGAAAATGGCTATAACTACCCGACCGCTAGTCCGATTGACTTGAAAATTGGTATGCAGTGTCTTGGTCCAAGGTCCCATGTATGTCTATGAGGACATTGGCCTATCTCAAAAAACATTGCCGCCACAGCCAATTAAATTATTTCAGTGTTTAAAATCTTGCTAAATAAAACTTGATGTCTTTTGATGCTTGTGTGCTTAAAGGCCTTAAAGGCTTGAACCCCGCTAAATGCTGCTCGCAGCTTTAATTATTATTAGGGGTTCAAGCACGAAGTGCTGAAACCCTATTGTAATTGTACTGATTTTTATTATTATTATTATTATTATTATTCTGCCGTAAAACGCATCGTGCAGCCCAAACCGTAAGGGCTAGAGACTTGAAACTTGGCCAATAGATAGTAGAAAAATCGAGGAGAGGTTATCAAATTATGAGCCAGATTGGCCTATAGGTGGCGCTATAGCAATCAATTGCGCGAAACTGCTCATAACTCCTAAACCGTATGTCGTAGACTCAAGTGTCTTATATCATTGGAAAGGTGAGTTCATGACGAACAAAACGTATATCTCCGATTTCATTTGCGCCATGATAGATTTTCCGCCATTTTGAATTTTGTCAAAAAACTACTTTTGCAAACTAGTCCTAGGTTTTTCGCTTGATCGAAACCAAACCAGGGCAGAAATGTTCTATGGAGTCTGAATATCAATAATTATCGAAAAAAAGTTGAAATTTCGATTCACGGTCGCTAAGGGGCGGAAAACGAATGTTGTGGGAGGAGCCTTTTTTACTAAAACAGCTATAACTCAAGAACAAAATGAGATATCTTCACCAAACTTGGTAGACATGTGTATGGGCTCGGTATTTGGTCTCGATAAAAAAATAGCGACGATTGAACACTTGGTGGCGCTATAACACGAAAAAAACATGAAAATGGCTATAACCTGCCGAGCGCTAGTCCGATTGACTTGAAAATTGGTATGCAGTGTCTTGGTCCAAGGTACCATGCATGTCTATGAGGACATTGGCGTATCTCAAAAATCATGGCCGCCACAGCCAATTAAATTTAAGCACCTATTAGACAAGGTTAACGGAGGCCAATCGGAACGAAACTCGATGGGCATGTTTGACTCATGGCCCTAGAGGTCTGTAAGAATTTTGAAACAAATCGGCCACTAGTTGGCTCTAATGAGTTTTATGGCTCTGTAATCACGTGGTGTTGCACACATCCACAAAATATGCATATCATTTGATAGATCTCCTCATATTGAACACCTTTGCCTCTAGAACCATTGCTGTCAATCAAATCGTTTATTAAATATTTGCAATTATGTTAAAAACCTACTTTTGCAAACTAGTCCCTGGTTTTTTGCCCGATCGGAAGCAAACCAGTCTAGGACAATTCTCTGGACTCTCTAGATCAATAATTATCAAAAAAAGTTCAACTTTTGCATTTACATGGCTATAACAGAATCATTTAGAAGAGGGACGTAGCAAAATACACTCAATAGCCTATAAATCTTAAAGGAAAACTCAAAACTTCACGAAAATTGTTATGTATATGTGACATAGCATGCTGAAAAAGCATGCAAAGTTTCATGGAGATCGGACCATAGGTGGCACTAAAACTGTTAAAAAGCTTTGAAAACCATGTATTACCTATGGTGAATTGCCTGTATTGGCTGTAAATTGTATTTTCCATCTCTCTATTCAATGAATGTTCAGATCTACTTAAAAACAAGTCAGAACATGTATCCTATGCCTCTAAACAAGCATGAAAAATTTCAGACAGATCGGACAATATTTGCCTCTATAAAAGTTAAAAAAGGTTAAAATTACAGAGTTCATTTGATAATAATGGTATATTAAGCCAATAAGTGGTCGTTTGCTGCCCCCCGCTGTTCATTTTATTGTACTACACACAAAATAATATTATTCTGCAGTAAAACACATCGTGCAGCCCAAACCGTAAGGGCTAGAGACTTGAAACTTGGCCAATAGGTAGTACAAACATAGAGGAGAGGTTATCAAATTATGAGCCAGATTGGCCTATAGGTGGCGCTATAGCAATCAATTGCGCAAAACTGCTCATAACTCCTAAACCGTATGTCGTAGACTCAAGTGTCTTATATCATTGGAAAGGTGAGTCCATGACGAACATAACGTATATCTCCGATTTCATTTGCGCCATGATAGATTTTCCGCCATTTTGAATTTTGTCAAAAAACTACTTTTGCGAACTAGTCCTAGGTTTTTCGCTTGATCGGAACCAAACCAGTGCAGAAATGTTCTCTGGAGTCTGAATATCAATAATTATCGAAAAAAAGTTGAAATTTCGATTCACGGTCGCTAAGGGGTGGAAAACGAATGTTGTGGAAGGAGCCTATTTTACTAAAACAGCTATAACTCAAGAAGAAAATGAGATATCTTCACCAAACTTGGTACACATGTGTATGGGCTCAGTCTTTGGTCTCGATAAAAAAAATAGCGACGATTGAACACTTGGTGGCGCTATAACACAAAAAAAACATGAAAATGGCTATAACTACCCGACCGCTAGTCCGATTGACTTGAAAATTGGTATGCAGTGTCTTGGCCCAAGGTCCCATGTATGTCTATGAGGACATTGGCCTATCTCAAAAAACATTGCCGCCATAGCCAATTAAATTATTTCAGTGTTTAAAATCTTGCTAAATAAAACTTAATGTATTTTGATGCTTGTGTGCTTAAAGGCCTTAAAGGCTTGAACCCCGCTAAATGCTGCTTGCAGCTTTAATTATTATTATTATTATTATTATTCAGCCGTAAAACGCATCGTGCAGACCAAACTGTAAGGGCTAGAGACTTGAAACTTGGCCAATAGGTAGTACAAAAATCGAGGAAAGGTTATCAAATTATGAGCCACATTGGCCTATAGGTGGCGCTATAGCAATCAATTGCGCGAAACTGCTCATAACTCCTAGACCGTATGTCGTAGACTCAAGTGTCTTATATCATTGGAAAGGTGAGTCCCTGACGAACAAAACGTATATCTCCGATTTCATTTCCGCCATGATAGATTTTCCGCCATTTTGAATTTTGTCAAAAAACTACTTTTGCGAACTAGTCCCTGGATTTTAGTCCGATCGGAACCAAACCAGTACAGAAATGTTCTCTGGAGTCTGAATATCAATAATCATTGAAAAAAAGTAATAATTTCGATTCACGGTTATTAAGGGGCGTAATAATAGACGTTCAGGGCGGAGCCTATTTTACTAAAAAGGTTATAACTCAAGATTACAATGAGATATCTTCACCAAACTTGGTACACATGTGTAAGGGCTCAATCTTTGGTCACAATAAAAAAAATGCGATGATTGAACACTTGGTGGCGCTATAATATGAAAAAAACATGAAAAGGGCTATAACCACCCGACCGCTAGTCCGATTGACTTGAAAATTGGTATGCAGTGTCTTGGTCCAAGGTGCCAAGTATGTCTATGAGGACATTGGCGTATCTCAAAAAACATGGCCGCCACAGCCAATTAAATTTGAGCACCTATTAGACAAGGTTAACGAAGGTCGATCGGAACGAAACTCGATGGGCATGTTCGACTCATGGCCTTAGAGGTCTGTAAGAATTTTGAAAGAAATCGGCCACTAGTTGGCGCTAACGAGTTTTATGGCTCTGTGATCACGTGGTGTTGCACACATCCCCAAAATATGCATATCATTTGATAGATCTCCTCATACTGAACAACTTTGCCTCTTGAACTATTGCTGTAAATCAAATCTTTCATTAAATATTTGTAATTATGTTTAAAACCTACTTTTGCGAACTAGTCCCTGGATTTTTCATTGATCGGAACCAAACCAGTCTAGGACAATTCTCTGGACTCTCTAGATCAATAATCATTGAAAAAAAGTTGAACTTTTGCATTTGGATGGCTATAACAGGGTCATTTAGAAGAGGGGCGTAGCAAAATACACTCAAAAGCCTATAAATCCTAAAGGAAAACTCAAAACTTCACGAAAATTGTTATGTATATGTGACATAACATGCTGAAGAAGCATGCAAAGTTTCATGGAGATCGGATCATAGGTGGCGCTATAACTGTTAAAAAGCTTTGAAAACCATGTATTCCCTATGGTGAATTGCCTGTATTGGCTGTAAATGGTATTTTCCATCTCTGTAATCAGGTGGGGTAAAAAAACATCCACATAATATGCAGAAATTATGATAGATCTCCTCATACTGAACAACTTTGCCTCAAGAACCAATACTGTCAATCAAATTGTTATTTATTTATTCACAATTATGTTCAAAACGTATTACCTAAAATTACCACCAGATGGCAGCAGAAGACCACTCATTGGTTCATTTTGCTTACTAAGCATATTTAAACTTTATAAAATCATTATAATAATGTTGCAAATGACATTTTGTCAATGTTTAGCAATTAATTTGTTCATTTGATTAATGTTTTACAATAATTATTATATTACAATTAAAATAATGCCTGAAAATATGATTTAAAGGGGAAAACCTGGAATAAGCTATTTGTTACCCATCATTAATTTCAAATATCTCTATCTCCAACTAAATGTGCATGTGAGTTAGCACATTTGAAGGCATTAACTTGCAAAATGTGCCCATTAAATGAAAAACAGACAATTAAAATGAAAATGAGCCAATGAGTACTTCTCTGCTGCCACCTGCTGGGCTTAAATAGTCATTTTTTTCATACTATTTACTTATCATGTTCTATAATTCCTATTTAGACATTATAAAGTCACTATTACAATATTTACAATCACATTTTGTCAAAATAATTTATTTCAAATATATCTGCAACAAAATTAATGTTTAAATGAGTTAACATGGAAAATGTGCCTATTACATATTCCTTAAAATTACAAAACCACCAAACATTTAATAAGCATATTTCAAAATGTAAAATACCCATTTTAGCTGTAAATGGGCATTTTCTCTCTATGATTTTAAAGGTTACATTTAATGGCTAAATAAAACACAATAACTTTTTATGCAAATGTGCTTAAATGCCTTAATTGGCTTGAACCCCGATAATTGCTGCTTGCAGCTATATTTATTATTATTATTCTGCCGTAAAACGCATCGTGCAGCCCAAACCGTAAGAGCTAGAGACTTGAAACTTGGCCAATAGGTAGTACAAAAATCGAGGAGAGGTTATCAAATTATGAGCCAGATTGGCCTATAGGTGGCGCTATAGCAATCAATTGCGTGAAACTGCTCATAACTCCTAAACCGTATGTCGTAGACTCAAGTGTCTTATATCATTGGAAAGGTGAGTCCATGACGAACAAAACGTATATCTCCGATTTCATTTGCGCCATGATAGATTTTCCGCCATTTTGAATTTTGTCAAAAAACTACTTTTGCAAACTAGTCCTAGGTTTTTCGCTTGATCGAAACCAAACCAGTGCAGAAATGTTCTCTGGAGTCTGAATATCAATAATTATCGAAAAAAAGTTGAAATTTCGATTCACGGTCGCTAAGGGGCGGAAAACGAAGGTTGTGGGAGGAGCCTACTTTACTAAAATGGCTATAACTCAAGAACAAAATGAGATATCTTCACCAAACTTGGTAGACATGTGTATGGGCTGGGTATTCGGTCTCGATAAAAAAAAAGCGACGATTGAACACTTGGTGGCGCTATAACACGAAAAAAACAGGAAAATGGCTATAACCTGCCGAGCGCTAGTCCGATTGACTTGAAAATTGGTATGCAGTGTCTTGGTCCAAGGCCCCATGTATGTCTATGAGGACATTGGCGTATCTCAAAAATCATGGCCGCCACAGCCAATTAAATTTAAGCACCTATTAGACAAGGTTAACGGAGGCCAATCGGAATGAAACTCGATGGGCATGTTTAACTCATGGCCCTAGAGGTCTGTAAGAATTTTGAAAGAAATTGGCCTTTCCTATGGACCATAGGTGGCGCTATAACTGTTAAAAACCATATGTTTCCTATGGTAAATTGCCTAAATTGCCTGTAATTTGAGTTTTCCATCTATTATTTCAGTGTTTAAAATCTTGCTAAATAAAACTTGATGTCTTTTGATGCTTGTGTGCTTAAAGGCCTTAAAGGCTTGAACCCCGCTAAATGCTGCTCGCAGCTTTAATTATTATTATTATTATTATTATTAGGGGTTCAAGCACGAAGTGCTGAACACCTATTGTATTTGTGCTGATTTTTATTATTATTATTATTATTATTCAGACCTAAAACGCATCGTGCAGACCAAACCGTAAGGGCTAGACACTTGAAACTTGGCCAATAGGTAGTACAAAAATCGAGGAGAGGTTATCAAATTATGAGCCAGATTGGCCTATAGGTGGCGCTATAGCAATCAATTGCGCGAAACTGATCATAACTCCTAAACCGTATGTCGTAGTCTCAAGTGTCTTATATCATTGGAAAGGTGAGTCCATAACGAACAAAACGTATATCTCCGATTTCATTTGCGCCATGATAGGTTTTCCGCCATTTTGAATTTTGTCAAACTACTTTTGCGAACTAGTCCTAGGTTTTTCGCTTGATCGGAACCAAACCAGTGCAGAAATGATCTCTGGAGTCTGAATATCAAAAATTATCAAAAAAAAGTTGAAATTTCGATTCACGGTCGCTAAGGGGCGGAAAACGAATGTTGTGGGAGGAGCCTATTTTACTAAAACAGCTATAACTCAAGAACAAAATGAGATATCTTCACCAAACTTGGTACACATGTGTATGGGCTCGGTATTTGGTCTCGATAAAAAAATAGCGACGATTGAACACTTGGTGGCGCTATAACACGAAAAAAACATGAAAATGGCTATAACCTGCCGATCGCTAGTCCGATTGACTTGAAAATTGGTATGCAGTGTCTTGGTCCAAGGTACCATGCATGTCTATGAGGACATTGGCGTATCTCAAAAATCATGGCCGCCACAGCCAATTAAATTTAAGCACCTATTAGACAAGGTTAACGGAGGCCAATCGGAACGAAACTCGATGGGCATGTTTGACTCATAGCCCTAGAGGTCTGTAAGAATTTTGAAACAAATCGGCCACTAGTTGGCGCTAATGAGTTTTATGGCTCTGTAATCACGTGGTGTTGCACACATCCACAAAATATGCATATCATTTGATAGATCTCTTCATATTGAACAACTTTGCCTCTAGAACCATTGCTGTCAATCAAATCGTTCATTAAATATTTGCAATTATGTTAAAAACCTACTTTCGCGAACTAGTCCCTGTTTTTTTGCCCGATCGGAACAAAACAAGTCTAGAACAATTCTCTGGACTCTCTAGGTTAATAATTATCGAAAAAAAGTTGAACTTTTGCATTTAAATGGCTATAACAGGGTCATTTAGAAGAGGGACGTAGCAAAATACACTCAATAAAACCGTAAGGGCTAGAGACTTGAAACTTGGCCAATAGGTAGTACAAACATAGAGGAGAGGTTATCAAATTATGAGCCAGATTGGCCTATAGGTGGCGCTATAGCAATCAATTGCGCAAAACTGATCATAACTCCTAAACCGTATGTCGTAGACTCAAGTGTCTTATATCATTGGAAAGGTGAGTCCATGACGAACAAAACGTATATCTCCGATTTCATTTGCGCCATGATAGATTTTCCGCCATTTTGAATTTTGTCAAAAAACTACTTTTGCGAACTAGTCCTAGGTTTTTCGCTTGATCGGAACCAAACCAGTGCAGAAATGTTGTCTGGAGTCTGAATATCAATAATTATCGAAAAAAAGTTGAAATTTAAATTCACGGTCGCTAAGGGGCGGAAAACGAATGTTGTGGGAGGAGCCTATTTTACTAAAACAGCTATAACTCAAGAACAGAATGAGATATCTTCACCAAACTTGGTACATATGTGTAAGGGCTCAGTATGTGGTCTCGATAAAAAAATAGCGACGATTGAACGCTTGGTGGCGCTATAACACAAAAAAAACATGAAAATGGCTATAACCTGCCGAGCACTAGTCCGATTGACTTGAAAATTGGTATGCAGTGTCTTGGTCCAAGGTACCATGTATGTCTATGAGGACATTGGCGTATCTCAAAAAACATGGCCGCCACAGCCAATTAAATTTGAGCACCTATTAGACAAGGTTAACTGAGGCCAATCAGAACGAAACTCAATGGGTATGTTTGACTCATGGCCCTAGAGGTCTGTAAGAATTTTGAAACAAATCGGCCACTAGTTGGCGCTAACGAGTTTTATGGCTCTGTAATCACGTGGTGTTGCACACATCCACAAAATATGCATATCATTTGATAGATCTCTTCATATTGAACAACTTTGCCTCTAGAATCATTGCTGTCAATCAAATCGTTCATTAAATATTTGCAATTATGTTAAAAACCTACTTTTGCGAACTAGTCCCTGGTTTTTTGCCCGATCGGAACCAAACCAGTCTAGGACAATTCTCTGGACTCTCTAGGTCAATAATTATCAAAAAAAGTCAAAATTTTACATTTACATGGCTATAACAGGGTCATTTAGAAGAGGGATGTAGCAAAATACACTCAATAGCCTATAAATCTTAAAGGAAAACTCAAAACTTCACGAAAATTGTTATGTATATGTGATATAACATGCTGAAAAAGCATGCAAAGTTTCATGGAGATCGAACAATAGGTGGCGCTATAACTGTTAAAAAGCTTTGAAAACCATGTATTCCCTATAGTGAATTGCCTGTATTGGCTGTAAATTGTATTTTCCATCTCTCTATTCAATGAATGTTCAGATCTACTTAAAAACAAGTCAGAACATGTATCCTATGCCTCTAAACAAGCATGAAAAATTTCAGACAGATCGGACAATATTTGCCTCTATAAAAGTTAAAAAATGTTAACATTACAGAGTTCTGGTATATTAAGCCAATAAGTGGTCGTTTGCTGCCCCCCGCTGTTCATTTTATTGTACTACACACAAAATAATATTATTCTGCAGTAAAACACATCGTGCAGCCCAAACCGTAAGGGCTAGAGACTTGAAACTTGGCCAATAGGTAGTACAAAAATAGAGGAGAGGTTATCAAATTATGAGCCAGATTGGCCTATAGGTGGCGCTATAGCAATCAATTGCGCAAAAATGCTCATAACTCCTAAACCGTATGTCGTAGACTCAAGTGTCTTATATCATTGGAAAGGTGAGTCCATGACGAACAAAATGTATATCTCCGATTTCATTTGCGCCATGATAGATTTTCCGCCATTTTGAATTTTGTTAAAAAACTACTTTTGCAAACTAGTCCTAGGTTTCTTGCTTGATCGGAACCAAACCAGTGCAGAAATGTTCTCTGGAGTCTGAATATCAATAATAATTGAAAATTAAATTTCTATTCACGGTCGCTAAAGGGCGGAAAACGACTGTTGTGGGAGGAGCCTATTTTACTAAAATGGCTATAACTCAAGAAAGAAATGAGATATCTTCACCAAACTTGGTACACATGTGTATGATCTGAGTCTTTGGTCACGATAAAAAAATTGCGACGATTGAACACTTGGTGGCGCTATAACACGAAAAAAACATGAAAATGGCTATAACCTGCCGAGCGCTAGTCCGATTGACTTGAAAATTGGTATGCAGTGTCTTGGTCCAAGGTACCATGTATGTCTTTGAGGACATTGGCCTATCTCAAAAAACATGGCCGCCACAGCCAATTAAATTATTTCAGTGTTTAAAATCTTGCTAAATAAAACTTAATGTATTTTGATGCTTGTGTGCTTAAAGGCCTTAAAGGCTTGAACCCCGCTAAATGCTGCTTGCAGCTTTAATTATTATTATTATTATTATTATTCTGCCGTAAAACGCATCGTGCAGCCCAAACCGTGAGGGCTAGAGACTTGAAACTTGGCCAATAGATAGTAGAAAAATCGAGGAGAGGTTATCAAATTATGAGCCAGATTGGCCTATAGGTGGCGCTATAGCAACCAATTGCGCAAAACTGCTCATAACTCCTAAACCGTATGTTGTAGTCTCAAGTGTCTTATATCATTGGAAAGCTGAGTCCATGACGAACAAAACGTATATCTCCGATTTTATTTGCGCCATGATAGATTTTCCGCCATTTTGAATTTTGTCAAAAAACTACTTTTGTGAACTAGTCCTAGCTTTTTCGCTTGATTGGAACCAAACCAGTGCAGAAATGTTCTCTGGAGTCTGAATATCAATAATTATCGAAAAAAAGTTGAAATTTCTATTCACGGTCGCTAAGGGGCGTAAAACGAATATTGTAGGAGGAGCCTATTTTACTAAAATGGCTATAACTCAAGAACAAAATGAGATATCTTCACCAAACTTGGTACACATATGTAAGGGCACGGTATGTGGTCTCGATAAAAAAATAGCGACGATTGAACACTTGGTGGCGCTATAATACGAAAAGAACATGAAAAAGGCTATAACCACCCAAACGCTAGTCCGATTGACTTGAAAATTGGTATGCAGTGTCTTGGTCCAAGGCCCCATGTATGTTTATGAGGACATTGGCGTATCTCAAAAAACATGGCCGCCACAGCCAATTAAATTTGAGCACCTATTAGACAAGGTTAACGGAGGCCGATCAGAACGAAACTCAATGGGTATGTTTGACTCATGGCCCTAGAGGTCTGTAAGAATTTTGAAAGAAATCGGCCACTAGTTGGCGCTAACGAGTTTTATGGCTCTGTAATCACGTGGTGTTGCACACATCCACAAAATATGCATATCATTTGATAGAACTCCTCATATTGAACAACTTTGCCTCTAGAACCATTGCTGTCAATCAAATCGTTATTTAAATATTTGCAATTATGTTAAAAACCTACTTTTGCAAACTAGTCCCTGGTTTTTTGCCCGATCGGAACCAAACCAGTCTAGGACAATTCTCTGGACTCTCCAGATCAATAATTATCGGAAAAAACTTTTGCATTTGGATGGCTATAATAGGGTCATTTAGAAGAGAAACATAGCAAAATACACTCAATAGCCTATAAATCCTAAAGGAAAACTCAAAACTTCACGAAAATTATAATGTATATGTGACATAACATGCTGAAGAAGCCTACAAAGTTTCATGGAGATCGGACCATAGGTGGCGCTATAACTGTTAAAAAGCTTTGAAAACCATGTATTCCCTATGGTGAATTGCCTGTATTGGCTGTAAATTGTATTTTCCATCTCTCTATTCAATGAATGTTCAGATCTACTTAAAAACAAGTCAGAACATGTATCCTATGCCTCTAAACAAGCATGAAAAATTTCAGACAGATCAGACAATATTTGCCTCTATAACAGTTAAAAAATGTTAACATTACAGAGTTCTGGTATATTAAGCCAATAAGTGGTCGTTTGCTGCCCCCCGCTGTTCATTTTATTGTACTACACACAAAATAATATTATTCTGCAGTAAAACACATCGTGCAGCCCAAACCGTAAGGGCTAGAGACTTGAAACTTGGCCAATAGGTAGTACAAACATAGAGGAGAGGTTATCAAATTATGAGCCAGATTGGCCTATAGGTGGCGCTATAGCAATCAATTGCGTAAAACTGCTCATAACTCCTAAACCGTATGTCGTAGACTCAAGTGTCTTATATCATTGGAAAGGTGAGTCCATGACAAACAAAATGTATATCTCCGATTTCATTTGCGCCATGATACATTTTCCGCCATTTTGAATTTTGTTAAAAAACTACTTTTGCAAACTAGTCCTAGGTTTCTTGCTTGATCGGAACCAAACTAGTGCAGAAATGTTCTCTGGAGTCTGAATATCAATAATTATCGAAAAAAAGTTTAAATTTCTATTCACGGTTGCTAAGGGGCGGAAAACGACTGTTGTGGGAGGAGCCTATTTTACTAAAATGGCTAAAACTCAAGAAAGAAATGAGATGTCTTCACCAAACTTGGTACACATGTGTATGGTCTGAGTCTTTGGTCACGATAAAAAAATCGCGACGATTGAACACTTGGTGGCGCTATAACACAAAAAAACATGAAAATGGCTATAACTACCCGACCGCTAGTCCGATTGACTTAAAAATTGGTATGCAGTGTCTTGGCCCAAGGTCCCATGTATGTCTATGAGGACATTGGCCTATCTCAAAAAACATGGCCGCCGCAGCCAATTAAATTATTTCAGTGTTTAAAATCTTGCTAAATAAAACTTAATGTATTTTGATGCTTGTGTGCTTAAAGGCCTTAAAGGCTTGAACCCCGCTAAATGCTGCTTGCAGCTTTAATTATTATTATTATTATTATTCTCCGCTAAAACGCATCGTGCAGCCCAAACCGTAAGTGCTAGAGACTTGAAACTTGGCCACAAGGTAGTACAAAAATCGAGGAGAGGTTATCAAAATATGAGCCTGATTGGCCAATAGGTGGCGCTATAGCGCAAAAAACAAAAAAACTTCACTATTTTGCTTTTATCTCAATAATCCTTTGTCCCAGATCCAAGTGTCTTACATCATTGGAATCATTGGCTCAAGCCGAACAAAAAATATAGCAGGTTTTTTATTTCCGGTATGGAAATTTTCCCGCCATTTTGAATTTTGTCCAAAACCTACTTTTGCGAACTAGTCCCTGGATTTTGGCCCGATTGGAATCAAACCAGTGCAGAAATGTTCTATGGAGTCTGATTATCAATAATTATTGAAAAAACGTTGAAATTTCGATTCACGTTCGCTAAGGGGCGGAAAACGAATGTTGTGGGAGGAGCCTATTTTACTAAAACAACTATAACTCAAGAACAAAATGAGATATCTTCACCAAACTTAGTACACATGTCTATGGGCTCAGTATTTGGTCTCGATAAAAAAATAGCGACGATTGACCACTTGGTGGCGCTATAACACGAAAAAAACATGAAAATGGCTATAACCTGCCGAGCGCTAGTCCGATTGACTTGAAAATTGGTATGCAGTGTCTTGGTCCAAGGTACCATGTATGTCTATGAGGACATTGGCGTATCTCAAAAATCAGCGCCGCCACAGCCAATTTAAATTTAAGCACCTATTAGACAAGGTTAACGGAAGCCAATCGGAGCGAAACTTGATGGGCATGTTTGACTCATGGCCCTAGAGGTCTGTAAGAATTTTGAAACAAATCGGCCACTAGTTGGCGCTAATGAGTTGTATGGCTCTGTAATCACGTGGTGTTGCACACATCCACAAAATATGCATATCATTTGATAGATCTCTTCATATTGAACAACTTTGCCTCTAGAACCATTGCTGTCAATCAAATCGTTCATTAAATATTTGCAATTATGTTAAAAACCTACTTTTACAAACTAGTCCCTGATTTTTTGCCCGATCGGAACCAAACCAGTCTAGGACAATTCTCTGGACTCTCTAGATCAATAATTATCAAAAAAAGTTCAACTTTTGCATTTACATGGCTATAAAAGGATCATTTAGAAGAGGGACGTATCAAAATACACTCAATAGCCTATAAATCTTAAAGGAAAACTCAAAACGTCACGAATATTGTTATGTATATGTGACATAACATGCTGAAGAAGCATGCAAAGTTTCATGGAGATTGGACCATAGGTGGCGCTAAAACTGTTAAAAAGCTTTGAAAACCATGTATTCCCTATGGTGAATTGCCTGTATTGGCTGTAAATTGTATTTTCCATCTCTCTATTCAATGAATGTTCAGATCTACTTAAAAACAAGTCAGAACATGTATCCTATGCCTCTAAACAAGCATGAAAAATTTCAGACAGATCGGACAATATTTGCCTCTATAAAAGTTAAAAAATGTTAACATTACAGAGTTCTGGTATATTAAGCCAATAAGTGGTCGTTTGCTGCCCCCCGCTGTTCATTTTATTGTACTACACACAAAATAATATTATTCTGCAGTAAAACACATCGTGCAGCCCAAACCGTAAGGGCTAGAGACTTGAAACTTGGCCAATAGGTAGTACAAACATAGAGGAGAGGTTATCAAATTATGAGCCAGATTGGCCTATAGGTGGCGCTATAGCAATCAATTGCGCAAAACTGATCATAACTCCTAAACCGTATGTCGTAGACTCAAGTGTCTTATATCATTGGAAAGGTGAGTCCATGACGAACAAAACGTATATCTCCGATTTCATTTGCGCCATGATAGATTTTCCGCCATTTTGAATTTTGTCAAAAAACTACTTTTGCAAACTAGTCCTAGGTTTCTTGCTTGATCGGAACCAAACCAGTGCAGAAATGTTCTCTGGAGTCTGAATATCAATAATAATTGAAAAAAAGTTAAAATGTCTATTCACGGTCGCTAAGGGGCGGAAAACGACTGTTGTGGGAGGAGCCTATTTTACTAAAAGGGCTATAACTCAAGAAAGAAATGAGATATCTTCACCAAACTTGGTACACATGTGTATGGGCTCAGTCTTTGGTCAGGATAAAGAAATCGCGATGATTGAACACTTGGTGGCGCTATAACACGAAAAAAAACATGAAAATGGCTATAACTACCCGACCGCTAGTCCAATTGACTTGAAAATTGGTATGCAGTGTCTTGGTCCAAGGTCCCATGTATGTCTATGAGGACATTGGCCTATCTAAAAAAACATTGCCGCCACAGCCAATTAAATTATTTCAGTGTTTAAAATCTTGCTAAATAAAACTTAATGTATTTTGATGCTTGTATGCTTAAAGGCCTTAAAGGCTTGAACCCCGCTAAATGCTGCTTGCAGCTTTAATTAATAATTACATCCGCCTGTACTATTGACAGCATGGCAACTGCCCCACATCGGACCATAAACACACCAGCAGGTGTTGGCAACTTCCAACTGCTTTCATCTTAGCACTGCCTGGGTAGCAAAAGTAACTTCAAGGATGTCTCCCACCTTGACCATGGACATTAAACCCTCCAGGAAGTTGTATGAAAACCACATATTTTCATTTGCTTTTATGTGTATTTTATGACCCTCAGATGTTAAAATATGTCTGATCAG
This sequence comes from Romanogobio albipinnatus, assembly GCA_023566225.1. Taxonomy (NCBI): domain Eukaryota; kingdom Metazoa; phylum Chordata; class Actinopteri; order Cypriniformes; family Gobionidae; genus Romanogobio; species Romanogobio albipinnatus. The sequence goes on along the minus strand of CM042250.1, from coordinate 30,767,483 downwards.
CCTAAAAAAAATATAGAGGAGGAATTGCACCTTGATCTTGAGGAAATAATGGCTGACCATGCATTGTGCATCAAGCAGTATTTCACCTATATATATATATATATATATATTATATTATATAGGTCCTTCTCAATAAATTAGCATATTGTGATAAAGTTCATTATTTTCCATAATGTAATGATAAAAATTAAACTTTCATATATTTTAGATTCATTGCACACCAACTGAAATATTTCAGGTCTTTTATTGTTTTAATACTGATGATTTTGGCATACAGCTCATGAAAACCCAAAATTCCTGTCTCAATAAATTAGCATATCATGAAAAGGTTCTCTAAACGAGCAATTAACCTAATCATCTGAATCAAAATTACACCTGCAAAAGATTCCTGAGGCTTTTAAAAACTCCCAGCCTGGTTCATTACGCAAAACCGCAATCATGGGTAAGACTGCCGACCTGACTGCTGTCCAGAAGGCCATCATTGACACCCTCAAGCAAGAGGGTAAGACACAGAAAGAAATTTCTGAACAAATAGGCTGTTCCCAGAGTGCTGTATTAAGGCACCTCAGTGGGAAGTCTGTGGGAAGGAAAAAGTGTGGCAAAAAACGCTGCACAACGAGAAGAGGTGACCGGACCCTGAGGAAGATTGTGGAGAAGGACCGATTCCAGACCTTGGGGGACCTGCGGAAGCAGTGGACTGAGTCTGGAGTAGAAACATCCAGAGCCACCATGCACAGGCGTGTGAAGGAAATGGGCTACAGGTGCCGCATTCCCCAGGTCAAGCCACTTTTGACCCAGAAACAGCGGCAGAAGCGCCTGACCTGGGCTACAGAGAAGCAGCACTGGACTGTTGCTCAGTGGTCCAAAGTACTTTTTTCGGATGAAAGCAAATTTTGCATGTCATTCGGAAATCAAGGTGTCAGAGTCTGGAGGAAGACTGGGGAGAAGGAAATGCCTGAAGTCCAGTGTCAAGTACCCACAGTCAGTGATGGTCTGGGGTGCCATGTCAGCTGCTGGTGTTGGTGCACTGTGTTTTATCAAGGGTAGGGTCAATGCAGCTAACTATCAGGAGATTTTGGAGCACTTCATGCTTCCATCTGCTGAAAAGCTTTATGGAGATGATTTCATTGTTCAGCACGACCTGGCACCTGCTCACAGTGCCAAAACCACTGGTAAATGGTTTACTGACCATGGTATTACTGTGCTCAATTGGCCTGCCAACTCTCCTGACCTGAACCCCATAGAGAATCTGTGGTATATCGTGAAGAGAAAGTTGAGAGACGCAAGACCCAACACTCTGGATGAGCTTAAGGCCGCTATCGAAGCATCCTGGGCCTCCATAACACCTCAGCAGTGCCACAGGCTGATCGCCTCCATGCCACGCCGCATTGAAGCAGTCATTTCTGCAAAAGGATTCCCCACCAAGTATTGAGTGCATAACTGAACATAATTATTTGAAGGTTGACTTTTTTTGTATTAAAAACACTTTTCTTTTATTGGTCGGATAAAATATGCTAATTTATTGAGATAGGAATTTTGGGTTTTCATGAGCTGTATGCCAAAATCATCAGTAATAAAACAATAAAAGACCTGAAATATTTCAGTTGGTGTGCAATGAATCAAAAATATATGAAAGTTTAATTTTTATCATTACATTATGGAAAATAATGAACTTTATCACAATATGCTAATTTATTGAGAAGGACCTGTGTGTGTATATATATATATATATATATATATATATATATATATATATATATATATATATATATATAGAATCATGTTACTGTTCTACCTTTTATATTATATTCGGAAGTCATTGTTCTACCTCTTATGTTTGACTAATACAGAGTGAGGAAGCAGTCAAAACACCACATAAAACACGAAAAAGAAAGAAGTTGCCTCTAAAACTGCAGTGGAAAAGGAGAGACCAAGAAGGATTCTCGGTCTATGAGAAGCACAAACCAAGGACAGGTATATTTTGATGTTTTAGATCCATTTATTTTGAAGTTTTGTGTAAATCAAATATTTTGTTGTTGTTTTTGTTTTACTCTAGACAGATCTGGAAGACCAATGGCCTCAACCATTGCCTCTTCAAGTAAACCTCAAGAAGTTGATCTTGGTAAGATATGATATTGATTCCATGTACCATCATGTTTTAACATTTATGCATTTGGCAGATGCTTTTATTTAACCATATACTGTATTTATTTGACATATTTTAGACATGTATACCCTAAAGTCTGTCTATACTAACAGACAGTTCCCTTCTCCATTCCCTAGAAGTAATCCCATTTCATGTTGATTTGTAGTTCTGTTCTTTGCATGCATAATACTGCATTTAAAATTGTATAATTCTAGGAACTGCAAGCTCATCTGAAGCCTCTACTACCGAACAACATTTTGGAGATGTCGATGCACAACAGATTATTGGTAAGTTTACCTTAAATGTTTAGACCTATCAGAACTGTATCACTGTCTTCATAAAGTCTATCTGAATGGATAAAAGTGGCAACATTTATTAAATGTACAAATTTGCGGAAGATTACTTGTCTTTTTAAACAACATAAACTGAGTTTGTGCTCTTGGTTTATAAGCTTGTTACATGTAAGGAATTGTAATGTAATTTTAATTTTTTTTATTGCAAGATTTACAGCTACAGCTACTCCAAAATGCAATGGACTGTGATGAACCCAGATCAGCAGCATCTCATGATTGGACATTGAGGCAAACCTTGTCTGCAGAACGCTGGCAGGAAGCAAGGCCAAAACTTCTTGACAGTTTGCTTGCTTCAGACTGCCTGTGTCATGGTCCTTGTGATCATTGCAATTTGAAAGAAGCTGTCATTAGATGCAAAGACTGTTTGCCAAAACCCCGTTACTGTGGGCAGTGTGATGTTTCTATGCATCAACATCTGGTTTTTCACAACAGAGAGACACTTATAGATGGGTTCTATAAACCTGTCCCACCATCAACTGCTGTTCAAGACATCAGTGGCCAAAATGTCATATATGAACAAGGTAAGAAGTACTTCAGAGCTTAAAAACAACTTATTTCCTTTTTTAATATATTAAATGTAATTTGTGATTGTGACCCTCAAAACCTGTCTGTGGTCCCTGGGCGATCAGTTGTACTCATCTGTATAAATGGTATGACTTGCAATGTTTTGTATAGTATTTGTCTATTGGCTTAACCTGCTGAGAGATGACTGAAGAGTATCAATGTGTTTTTTTTTTTTTTTTTTTTTTTTTATCTTTGCAGGTCGCTATGACATCTTCCTGCCAGTTATGAATTGCAGAACATGTCTTGCATCATGGACACCTGAGGTGGTGGACCTGCTGTTTAGTGGTTACTGGCCAGGTACTGTTGGGTTTCAAACCATATACCAGGTAGACCTTTTCACATCTTTTGAGGACCTGAAGATCACTGCACCTGGGCTTTCAAGAGAAGCATTTGTGAAAATGTTACAACAGCGCTCACAACAATTTGGAAGGGTAAGACTTAGAAAGTCATTTTGTTTTCTGCAGTCTAAAGTCAAAAAAGTAAAGTCTAGTTGGCATGTCACTGTATTCAAATTTTCATAATTCCAGAGTGGTAACATTTGTGGCAACGTCTTCCAAAAAGCTTTCCTTGAATGGACATATTGTCGTCATAAAAGAGAGAAACTCTGCGGCATTGACCCCTTCTCTTGCCCAGCTTGCACCCCAGATACAGTTGCTGTATCTGCAGATGGAAACAGAAAACTATATAGATTCAGCAAAACAAAGTATTTTATTATTGATAACTTTACACTGTCAACATATTCCTTGTGAATATTTTTTGACATTTAAGTGTTTTTTATTTTTTATTTTCTTTGTGTCGGGCAGAGGAACAACCATTTTTTTATGGAGTTTGTCTTGCCAATGACAAAGATGTAGCAACATTTGTTGATTGTGTTTGTGAGAAGACCAATCCCGTAAGCTATTTGTTCAAATGCTTGGAATTGTACACCGTGAATCAGAATTTAGTTTCTATTTATTTGATATGACAATGTGTTAAAGGCACATGGAAAAGGCATCTGTGGAACATCAACATGGGCTGCAGCTAGGGAGACCTCTAAGAAGACAAACACCAAATGTGATGAAGAAGGCCTAGAGGTGGCAGTTTGCAGACACTGCATATTGCTTAGAGGTCTGAACATGTTTAGGGGAGAGATATTTGCATACCCTCTGTTTTTGCAAAACGAACTGGCCACGAACTGGCCACAAAAACAAACTGCAAGTTCTTCTGCACTGACATCATGTGTCGATATTGGCCCTATCTGCAAAAGGTGGCTCAAGCATTCCCAGAAATGCAAAATTTGACTCAGATGAAGCCATTTCTCTCAGTTATGCATGCAAAGGGGCACTCTACAAAATGTGAGGTAAGTGATATTTTTAAAGAACTTACCTTATTGTTAGAGAAAATACAAAGTTCAGGGATGTCAAAATGTTAGTTTGGACATCTGATGTGTATGCTGTAGGTGCAGTGGGGTGGCAAAAACCAAACCGGGGCAGGTACAACCATTGGTGAAGAAGTAAACAGCTTTTTGTCCCGTGTCGCTCTCACAACAAAATACATGAGTAAGGCTGGTAAGTGGTCATTTGTTAAAGTTCTCATGTATTGTGCTTTGGTAGCATTATATTTGTTTTTGTTTTTTCCCCCTTCATTCATTACACTTGATGACTAACCACTAGATGAAAAGCACATTTAACTCTTTCATCATTACAGCACTAGTAGATATGATCACATTGCATGCCAGAGGATGGAATGTGCGAAAAAAAAAAAACCTGCACAAGTACTTGTCTACACGTTACTTGAAAGTAAGTAAAAAATAAAGATTTCATTAATGAAGGTTAAATTTAAACTGACTGAAGTCCACTGATTGTATATACTTAGTATCTAATACTTTCAGTATTGCCGAAGGTTTGTGAAACTTTCCATTAATTATACTTTTGAGACTATCCGAAAGACGAAGGAAGTCAAAGACGACATTGAGGCTATAAAGAAGAGCACACAAAGGTCTGAAGAAAAAACTTCAACAGTGGGTCACTGATGTGAGACAGTGGGCAGTTGACAGTAAGCATGTACTTGTTGCTGTCTCCTATCAATAGAAAATTATCATAAATTTAAAAATGATTGAATAAGTTATTTTTCCTTGCTGGTCTGTGTTTTAACACCTGACCCCTTAAGTGACATTAAGGGGCTTATGTAGATTTCTCCTTCAAAACTTTATTATACTTATTCACTCTTAAAAAATTAGCAAATTGAGCAAATGTTTTCAGATTCTTTGGCAGAACATTTGTGGATGTCCTTTTTTGTTTTTACATGTATTCCTACTACATTCTTATAGAATCATCCTTTTCCCATATTGTCAACCCCCTTAGCCTGAAATATGTGTGTATAAGGGGTTTTTATAGAAATTGTATAATTGTTCTATATTTGATGGCACAGAAGATACATGATATGGTTTGCAGACCGTAACAAACAGTGACACAAGATCTTGACACAAGTCTTGAATGCAACACTTATTAGGGTGTTGCACCCTGGGCACAGTTTTTGTGTGCTTCCTGGCATCTCTAAAATGAAGTAAAAAATGACATCACCTTAATACAGCATGTTTTTGTAACGTTATATCCAGTAACAACTTTGTAAAACTAGGTTGTTACTATAAAGGCAGGTACTACTTGCTTGCCGAGAAGAGTCTTGTGGCAGCCTGCGGTGGACATCCAAATGTCAATCACAATACAGATTGCCTACACTAAATACTGATCTTTAAACCTACCCATTACTGAAACCAATTAAATTAGCAACAGGGCGGGATTACTGGTGAAGTGGTTTTGGGGTAGGGGGGTGGGGGTATTTGGGGTGGTGGTGGTTAATGCGCTTTCATCCTTAACCCTATGCCTAAAAATCCTTTCAATTAGAAACCAACATACAACAAATCGGGTTTCGGGGGTGACACAGGGATGGGGAAATCACCATATATAAATATATGAGGACTTCAGATGCAAAAGTCCATCTGACATTTCTTTAAAATAAGTATTTTTGTCAGGCTCCTATGTACAGGTTTCTACCATAGACTGTAAAAAAATATGGACGTAGTGTCCGTGACGTCACCCATAGGATTCTGAGGAGCAGTTTTGAAGCGTAAAATGGGGACGAGCTGGCCGTTGCCATCATGGCAGCGCGTCACTCCCGAATAATAGAAAATGGGCAAAGAGACGGCACGTGGGCGGAGCTGAGGTGACCTGATGACTAACAGACAGAAACTCAAAGTGGCCACGCCCTTAATTATGCAGAACTTTAATGCTTTATATAATGTAAATGAATGAGTTTTTATATATACAGGTCCTTCTCAATAAATTAGCATATTGTGATAAAGTTCATTATTTTCCATAATGTAATGATAAAAATTAAACTTTCATATATTTTAGATTCATTGCACACCAACTGAAATATTTCAGGTCTTTTATTGTTTTAATACTGATGATTTTGGCATACAGCTCATGAAAACCCAAAATTCCTATCTCAATAAATTAGCATATTTTATCCGACCAATAAAAGAAAAGTGTTTTTAATACAAAAAAAGTCAACCTTCAAATAACTATGTTCAGTTATGCACTCAATACTTGGTCGGGAATCCTTTTGCAGAAATGACTGCTTCAATGCGGCGTGGCATGGAGGCAATCAGCCTGTGGCACTGCTGAGGTGTTATGGAGGCCCAGGATGCTTCGATTGTGGCCTTAAGCTCATCCAGAGTGTTGGGTCTTGCGTCTCTCAACTTTCTCTTCACAATATCCCACAGATTCTCTATGGGGTTTAGGTCAGGAGAGTTGGCAGGCCAATTGAGCACAGTAATACCATGGTCAGTAAACCATTTAACAGTGGTTTTGGCACTGTGGGCAGGTGCCAGGTCGTGCTGAAAAATGAAATCTTCATCTCCATAAAGCTTTTCAGCAGATGGAAGCATGAAGTGCTCCAAAATCTCCTGATAGCTAGCTGCATTGACCCTGCCCTTGATAAAACACAGTGGACCAACACCAGCAGCTGACATGGCACCCCAGACCATCATTGACTGTGGGTACTTGACACTGGACTTCAGGCATTTTGGCATTTCCTTCTCCCCAGTCTTCCTCCAGACTCTGACGCCTTGATTTCCGAATGACATGCAAAATTTGCTTTCATCCGAAAAAAGTACTTTGGACCACTGAGCAACAGTCCAGTGCTGCTTCTCTGTTGTCCAGGTCAGGCGCTTCTGCCGCTGTTTCTGGGTCAAAAGTGGCTTGACCTGGGGAATGCGGCACCTGTAGCCCATTTCCTTGCACGGTGGCTCTGGATGTTTCTACTCCAGACTCAGTCCACTGCTTCCGCAGGTCCCCCAAGGTCTGGAATCGGTCCTTCTCCACAATCTTCCTCAGGGTCCGGTCACCTCTTCTCGTTGTGCAGCGTTTTTTGCAACACTTTTTCCTTCCCACAGACTTCCCACTGAGGTGCCTTGATACAGCACTCTGGGAACAGCCTATTCGTTCAGAAATTTCTTTCTGTGTCTTACCCTCTTGCTTGAGGGTGTCAATGATGGCCTTCTGGACAGCAGTCAGGTCGGCAGTCTTACCCATGATTGCGGTTTTGAGTAATGAACCAGGCTGGGAGTTTTTAAAAGCCTCAGGAATCTTTTGCAGGTGTAATTTTGATTCAGATGATTAGGTTAATTGCTCGTTTAGAGAACCTTTTCATGATATGCTAATTTATTGAGACAGGAATTTTGGGTTTTCATGAGCTGTATGCCAAAATCATCAGTATTAAAACAATAAAAGACCTGAAATATTTCAGTTGGTGTGCAATGAATCTAAAATATATGAAAGTTTAATTTTTATCATTACATTATGGAAAATAATGAACTTTATCACAATATGCTAATTTATTGAGAAGGACCTGTATCAGGACCAATCGGTTCCACATCAAAATAGCCCACCAAACCCTTATTGACTAGTACACACTGAGAATCTCCCGACCAAACACTCATATTTTTTGTTTTGTTGCTGTTCTCTCTCTTTTGTGTTCTCAGGTTCCAGTAAGAAATGGAAAGTTTCCATGGACGCAGTACAGCGGGAAGTTCCCTATAGCTTGAAAGAGTGGAAGTTCCACGCAGTACGAAAGAGTGGAAAGTTCCACGCAGCACGAAAGAGTGGAAAGTTTCTACGCAGCACGAAAGAGTGGAAAGTTTCCACGCAGCACGAAAGAGTGGAAAGGTTCCACGCAGCACGAAAGAGTGGAAAGGTTCCACGCAGCACGAAAGAGTGGAAAGGTTCCACGCAGCACGAAAGAGTGGAAAGTTTCCACGCAGCACGAAAGAGTGGAAAGGTTCCACGCAGCACGAAAGGGCGGAAAGGTTCCACGCAGCACGAAAGGGCGGAAAGGTTCCACGCAGCACGAAAGGGCGGAAAGGTTCCACGCAGCACGTAAGGGCGGAAAGGTTCCACGCAGCACGAAAGGGCGGAAAGGTTCCACGCAGCACGAAAGGGCGGAAAGGTTCCACGCAGCACGAAAGGGCGGAAAGGTTCCACGCAGCACGAAAGGGCGGAAAGGTTCCACGCAGCACGAAAGGGCGGAAAGGTTCCACGCAGCACGAAAGGGCGGAAAGGTTCCACGCAGCACGAAAGGGCGGAAAGGTTCCACGCAGTACGAAAGAGTAACAAATACGCATTTAAACTACTCTCCATAAATTATATGCAAGTGTGAACTCGTGAAATACATACATACATACATACAAACATGGGTTCATTTATGTATTTTTATTATAGCTGTGAATTTACATTTACATTTACATTTATGCATTTAGCAGACGCTTTTATCCAAAGCGACTTACAACTTGGGAGAACATGAAGCGATAGGTCATGAAGAGTCGAGAAGCGCAATAAGAGCCTGAGATCCTGAGACCGTGTACATTGCTCAGTGTAGCACAGGCTAGGGGAGGGAAGAAGAAAGAGGAGGTTAAGTGCTCACGGAAGAGCTGAGTTTTAAGGTGACTTTTGAATGATGTCAATGATTCTGCGTTTCGGATGGTGTTGGGAAGATCATTCCACCAGCTGGGAACGTTGAATGAAAATGTTCTGGAAAGGGATTTTTTCCCCCTCTGTGATGGTACCACAAGCCGTCGTTCCTTTGCTGAGCGAAGGCTTCTGGTTGGGGTGTGGATTTGTAGAATGGGGTCAAAGTAAGTCGGAGCTGAGCGTGTGGTGGCTCTGTATGCAAGGATCAGCGCCTTAAACTTGATGCGAGCAGCGAGTGGTAGCCAGTGCAGGGAGATGAAGAGGGGTGTGACGTGGGTCCTTTTGGGCTCGTTGAAGACAAGACGTGCTGCTGCATTCTGGATCATTCGAAGTGATTGGATCGCACAAGAGGGGAGTCCAACCAGAAGCGCATTGCAGTAGTCAAGTCTAGAAATAACCAGGGCCTGGACAAGAAGCTGTGTTGAGTGCTCTGTTAGGAACGGTCTAATCTTCCTGATGTTGTGGAGCGCAAACCGGCATGAGCGAGCTGTCTTAGAAATGTGTTCTCTGAAGGACAGCTGGTCATCAAATGTTACTCCAAGATTTCTGACTGACTTTGATGGGGAAATCAAGGATGTACCTAACTGGATGGTGAAGTCATGTTGTATGGTGGGACTGGCGGGGAAGATGAGAAACTCGGTCTTTGCCAGGTTAAGCTGCAGGTGATGTTTTCTCATCCATGCAGAGATGTCAGCCAGACGGCTGGAGATTCGTGCAGCTACTGTGGGGTCGTCTGGGTGAAATGAAAGGTAGAGCTGAGTGTCATCAGCATAGCAGTGGTATGAGAAGCCATGTGCCTGAATGATGGGTCCCAATGAAGTAGTGTAGATGGAGAAGAGGAGAGGACCAAGCACCGAGCCCTGGGGAACCCCAGTGGTCAGTGGATGTGCTTGGGATTCCTCACCTCTCCAGGCAACCTTGAAAGACCTACCTGTGAGATACCCTGTGATGCCCAGCGATGAGAGGGTGGACAGAAGAATCTGATGATTGACCGTGTCAAAGGCCGCAGATAGATCGAGCAGGACGAAGACTGATGATTTGGAGTCAGCTTTAGCTATCCGCAGGGCTTCAGTGACCGACAGTAGTGCAGTCTCTGTGGAGTGGCCCCTTTTGAAACCTGATTGGTTGATGTCCAGCTGATTATTCTGTGATAGGAAGGATGAAACCTGATTGAAAACAACTCGTTCAATAGTTTTTGCTATGAATGGTAGTAGAGAAACAGGTCTGTAATTTTCTATGAGTGATGAGTTTAGCGTGGGTTTCTTAAGCAGTGGAGTTAACCGAGCCTGCTTGAATGTGGTAGGGAAGATGCCGGTGCTGAGAGATGTGTTGATGATGTGAGTGAGTGCTGGTAGGATTGTAGGAGAGATGGCTTGAAGGAGGTGTGAAGGAATGGGATCAAGAGGACAGGTGGTAGGATGGCCAGAGAGGAGAAGTTTAGATACTTCAGTCTCAGTGAGTGTAGAAAATGAGAAGAGAGGATGTTTGGTTGTGGATGTGGCTGAACTGAAGTCCACAGTGCGTGTGGGTGAGAACTGACTGCTGATGGTTGTTGTTTTATTTGTGAAGAATTGTGCAAAATCGTCTGGAGATAGGGAGGTGGTGGGGGAGGGCAGAGGAGAGAGTTAAATGTTCTGAACAGTGTGCGTGAGTTTGAGGTGCTGTTGATCTTATTTTGGAAATAAGAAGATTTAGCTGCATGTACTTCATCCGAGAAGGATGAGAGCAGGGACTGATACTTACCCAGATCGGATGGGTGGTTAGATTTACGCCATGTTCTCTCTGCTGCCCTGAGTATCGTCCGGTGTTCACGGATAACATCAGATAACCAAGGGTTAGAGGGAGTGGCTTGGAAGAAAGAGGGCAAATACTGTCTAGGCAAGAAGTTAAAGTGGAGCATAAAGTGTCGGTTGCAGTGTTGACATCCATAGAGGATAATTGTGAGGATGAGGGGAGTGAGGATGAGACAGCAGAGGAGAGATGTGAAGGAGAAAGTGAGCGCAGATTTCGCCTGAAGGTAACAGGTGGAGGAACTGGTGGTGCATGAGTAGTGAGTTGAAGGTTGAATGTGATGAAGAAGTGATCTGAGATGTGTAGGGGTTTGACTAAAATATTGTCTGTAGAGCAGTTGCGTGTGTAAATGAGTTCCAGATGGTTACCAGATTTGTGGGTATGTGAAGTGATGAGGCGATTGAGATCGAATGATGCAAGGAGGGAGTGGAAATCTGAAGCATAAGATTTGTCCAGATGAATGTTGAAGTCGCCAAGGACTATGAGTGGGCAGCCATCCTCTGGAAATGAGGACAGCAGAATATCTAGCTCATGAACAAAGGTGGTCAACGGACCAGGGGGGCGGTAAATGACTACAATATGGAGTTTAATGGGAGTCGTAAGCGTAATAGCGTGGTATTCAAATGTGTTGTTATTGCAAAGAGATGTGTGAGTAGAGTATTATACTGAGTAATTGGCATCATATTGTTTTTTTCTTCTTCTTTTTTTCTCATTTGTTTGGCCAATTGTTTTGTTATTAGGGGTTCAAGCATGAAATGCTGAAACCCTATTGCAATTGTAAGGTTTCGTAAAACGCATCGTGCAGGCCAAACCGTAAGGCCTAGAGACTTGAAACCTGGCCAGATGGTAGGCCTCATTTTGGGGACAACCTATCAGAGTATGACCCCGAATGGCCCATAGGTGGCGCTACAGCAACCAAAACCTACTTTTGCAAACTAGTCCCTGGTTTTTCGCCCGATCGGAACCAAACCAGTCTAGGAAAATTCTCTGGACTCTCTAGATCAATAATTATCAAAAAAAGTTGAACTTTGGCATTTGGGTGACTGTAACAGGGTCATTTAGAAAAGGGGCTTGGCAAAATACACTCAAAAGCCTATAAATCCCAAAGGAAAACTCAGAACTTCACAAAAATTGATGAGCATATGTGTCAGAACATGGTGAGGAAGCATGCAGAGTTTCATGGAGATTGGACCATAGGTGGCGCTATATCTGGCAAAAAGCCTTCATTCTTATTAGGGGTTCAAGCATGAAATGCTGAAACCCTATTGCAATTGTAAGGTTTCGTAAAACGCATCGTGCAGGCCAAACCGTAAGGCCTAGAGACTTGAAACCTGGCCAGATGGTAGGCCTCATTTTGGAGACAACCTATCAGAGTATGACCCCGAATGGCCCATAGGTGGCGCTACAGCAACCAAAACCTACTTTTGCAAACTAGTCCCTGGTTTTTCGCCCGATCGGAACCAAACCAGTCTAGGACAATTCTCTGGACTCTCTAGACAAAATTTCTATCTCCGATTTGCTCGCCCTTCAGGTGCCAATTTCGAGTAAATTGCATTTTTTTGAAAAACCTATTTTTGCAAATTACTCCTAGGTTTTTGGCCCGATCGGAACCAAACCACTGCAAGATTATTCTCTGGAGTCTGACAATCAATAATCATCTAAAAATTCAAAATTTCAATTAACGGTCGATAAGGGGAACCAAAATATTTGATGGCACCAGGGCCACTTTTACTAAAACGGTTATAAATTGTGAACGGAAAGAGATTTTTTTGCTAAACTTGGGATACATCTTCTTGAGCTGATTTTGAGGTCACGTGAAAAAAAAATCATGACAATTGGCCACTTGGTGGAACTATAAAATGGTTATAACTTGTGAGCGGAAAGAGATATTTTCGCTAAACTTGGGACACATGTTCATAAACTCAATCTGAGTTGACATGAAAAAAATCGAGACAATTGGCCACTTGGTGGCACTATAACAGTGAAAAAATCGTGAAAATAGCTATAAGCACACCCAACTGTTAGTCTACTGAAAATTGGCACGCATTGTCTCAACATTGGCACAATGCCTTGAAGGAGCCTTAGAAATTTCAAGACAGTGTTTTTTCACAGGAGTGACCTCCTAAGACTCCTGAATCCTTGCTGAGTCCAACAATACCAAACATGCCAGGTTTCGCCTTATGGTTTTTGTAAGTGTCATTTAGAGCTTTAAAAAAATTGTATTTATCTTCAAAGCCTTTAATAAAATCGAAATAACAACAAAGGAAATTAGAAAACATAGGTAAATAGCTAAACAATAATGCCAAAATGTTAAAATTATGATAGGAACTGACACAAAAATGAATTAAATCCAATCAATTTCACCCATGGATCATTTTGATGGTCTCACATGTTTGAAACAAACAATGATGGATTGTGATTACATTTGTTTTGAATTGGGACTGGCGAATCTCCGTCCATACTGTCAATGACCATTCGCAAAGACCCACCCACTTTAGTTACTGTTGCTATGTCTGACAAGCGACGCCACTCTCACACCACACCAAGTTCTCACGCAGTGAAAAATACATTGCGGATCAGAGAGGAGACTGCGCGCTGACAGACAAGTACTTTTGATATGAAACAAATGGCGCTTTTCCACTACACAGTAACAGCTCGCCTCAACTCGACTCGGATTTGTTTGGTTTTCCACTGTGTAAAAGTTGTACCTGTACTTTTTTTCGTACCACCTCCGGCGAGGTTCTTAGTGAGTTCAGGCGATACTAAAATGTGACGTGAAAACACAGCAGACTGCTGATTGGTCAGAGAGAATTGTCACTATTCACTGCGTCATCAGTGCACGTGCCAAACGGAGTATCCTGAATAAAAAACAGCAAAATCAAAACCATCCAAAACAGCATGCACTCGATTTCCTCCATTGTCCTGTGTGTGTGGCAGCGGATGTATCTCGCATAGAAGATTAAGTCACGGCAGTTTCCTGTGGCATCGCTATGACGACCAGGTACTATTGTGGAGGTACTATCTGCAATGGAAAACGGAGCGAAAAGCGAGCCGAGCCAAGTCGAGTCGAGTCGAGTTGAGTTGAGCTGGTACTGGTAATAGAAAAGCGCCAAAAGTGTCACCTTTTCAAATGTAGTAATTTTTTTGAGACATTTAAACAATAAATATCGTTTTGTGACTCTTTAATGTGTCTGACAGATCGCTGTAGACTCGAGGCTCAGTTAAAGCTGCTCGTGAACCGATCATCTCTTCCTTCTAGTTAATTTATAGCAATAAAATAAACATGAATGAACATAAAAGGAATGTTGTTTTAATGTGCTAAGACGTCGGCACACTTTGTTTTTCATCTACTAACTCTCCTGACTGCTTTGTGGGACAAAATGGCGGATTATGATTAGTCAGATCGCCTGTCAATCAAACTCCCTGCGAAGGGTCAATTGAGAATGCCTGTGCGCACAATCCTGATCTAATCAACAACTTTGCAGTTGCACATAGGAAAGGCCGGAAAATCCCGCTATAATGTAAGAGAGCATCTTTTTTATGTATTTGGACCTAGGCCTAACAATGTGTTATGGTGCGCTGTCAACAGTGTTTTTTTATTTTTTTGTTTTGTTTTTGGTGACCGTAGGCTCCTCCTGATTTTGTTAGTCATCTCATCTCTTATATGCTGTGTATGATCATATCCTGCCCTATTCATGGTAGCCTACTCGCGGATATTGCGTCATCAATGTCATCAAGGGGCCCGCCTTGATAATCCTACTTAAGGGTCCGGTGTTGGCTCATTACACCACTGAATATAATTGTCTAAACTCCTTATCAACATGTAGCGTGGCTACATAAGGGGAAGCATATTTATATTAGATCAACTAATAAGAGTGATTAGTTGGTCATTTGTTTTAAATGCTTTCTCCTGTGTTCTGTATTTCTCCCTAACCTGTCTGTGTTATTGAGCTGTATTTCCCCTCTCGCGAGATTCGTTCGGGCGAGACGGAGTGTCACGTGCTGACACGTCACCCAAACAGGAACTGAGGGGGTGTTTTTAAATATATAGTACCGGCAAAGCTGGCGAAGAGGGGGGCGCTCATTCATTCACTGATACGGACCCGATCGTATCGGATTGCCTGGGTTTTTGCTGGCTGAGTTTTGGAGCTTTTACAGCCGATCTTCTATGGAGTATACCCGTTACATGGGACTGTGGATTACTCATACCGGAGGACTTTAATCAGCTAGACAACACACAGATACTGCTCACGGATTTGTCATCATTGCCGGTGAGAGCGATCTGACTCTGTACATAGTACACGCTGGACATAGAGACATATGCAACTTATCACACACACACACACATTCACAATGTTGCAAATGTTATGCTGGATATTATATGTTGTCTTGTAAATACACTGGTGTTTTTGGCTATACGGCTTGGGTTGTCTTGTGTTTTATATCCCTCCATATTTTTGATTTATCTAAAAGGAACGAGGGTTCCCAATAATTAGTGTAAACTCCCTATAGCGGTGTAGTGGATTGTTACAAACATTACATATTTACAACAAATTTGACATATATATATATATATATATATATATGGGCACACTTTGAGTACTACTAATAAAAGTGGTGGAGATCAGGCAAGACTATAAGAAGACTCAGGCAAAAAGGTGCTATAACTTTAAAACCATATATTTCCTATGGTAAACTGACTGTATTGGCTGTAAATTGACTTTTTCATCTATGATGGCAGTTGTTAAATGCTTGCTAAATGAAACGTAATGTCTTTTGATGCTTGTGTGCTTAAAGGCCTTAAAGGCCTTAACTGCTTGAACCCCGATAAATGCTGCTTGCAGCTTTAATTGTTATTGTTTTGTCTTGTTAGGATGTTGTTGTTTTTTTGCAATGGAATAGAAAAAAAGAAGAGAAATCAAAACTCAGTGTTTTAAGACATTTTTCACCTTTGTATTTCAGTTTATTTTGTAAATGCTGAATATGCATACAAGTCAAGTCACCTCTATTTCTATAGCACTTTATACAATACAGATTGTTTCAGAGCGGCTTCACAATAGTAACAAATACAAATTATCCTAAAAAACAGCTCTAACAAGCCAATAGTGTAATTATTTAGCTCAAGTCAGTTCAGTGTTTATTCAGTTCAGTTCAAAAGCAGTAAAATTAATCAATTGTGCATGCATACATACAGTGTATTTGTGCACGTACATGTATGTGTGTTGAACTCATGTGCACTCCACTGCACACTTAACATGCAAAAAACACAATTTTTTCACATCTGTGTGTAGTTTGGCATTTATATGGATAATCATTTGATGGTTTGTGAGTAACTATACAAAAACAGCATTTTTACAAGAGTTAAAATAGTTGAATGAAGTTTTTTCTTTTGCAAGAGATTTGTGACATTTTGCATATAGCAAGAGCCATAGTTTGAGAAATTGAAAAATTAAAAAAACTAACAAGAAACTCTCCATCCATCCATCCATCCATCTTCTTCCGCTTTATCCGGGGCCGGGTCGCGGGGGCAGCAGTCTAAGCAGAGATGCCCAGACTTCCCTCTCCCTAGACACTTCCTCTAGCTCTTCCGGGGGGACACCGAGGCGTTCCAAGGCCAGCCGGGAGACATAGTCCCTCCAGCGTGTCCTTGGTCTTCCCCGGGGCCTCCTCCCGGTTGGACATGCCCGAAACACCTTCCCGGGAAGGCGTTCAGGAGGCATCCGGAACAGATGCCCGAGCCACCTCAGCTGTCCCCTCTCGATGTGGAGGAGCAGCGGCTCTACTCCGAGTTCCCCCCGAGTGACTGAGCTTCTCACCCTATCTCTAAGGGAGCGCCCAGCCACCCGGCGGAGAAAGCTCATTTCGGCCGCCTGTATCCGGGATCTTGTCCTTTCGGTCATGACCCAAAGCTCATGACCATAGGTGAGAGTAGGAACGTAGATTGACCGGTAAATCGAGAGCTTCGCCTTACGGCTTAGCTCTTTCTTCACCACGACAGACCGGTACATCGACCGCATTACTGCAGAAGCTGCACCGATCCGTCTGTCAATCTCCCGTTCCATCCTCCCCTCACTCGTGAACAAGACCCCTAGATACTTGAACTCCTCCACTTGAGGCAGGAACTCTCCACCAACCTGAAGTGGGCAAGCCACCCTTTTCCGACTGAGGACCATGGCCTCAGATTTGGAGGTGCTGATCCCCATCCCAGCCGCTTCACACTCGGCTGCAAACCGTCCCAGTGCATGCTGAAGGTCCTGGTTAGAAGGGGCCAACACAACAACGTCATCCGCAAAGAGCAGAGACAAAACCGTGTGGTCCACAAACCTGACACCCTCCGGCCCTTGGCTGTGCCTAGAAATTCTGTCCATAAAAATTATGAACAGAACCGGCGACAAAGGGCAGCCCTGCCGGAGTCCAACATGCACCGGGAACAAGTCTGACTTACTGCCGGCAATGCGGACCAAACTCCTGCTTCGGTCATACAGGGACCAGACAGCCCTCAGCAAAGGACCCCCGACCCCATATTCCACAAGCACCCTCCACAGGACGCCGCGAGGGACACAGTCGAATGCCTTCTCCAAATCCACAAAACAAATGTGGACTGGTTGGGCAAACTCCCATGAACCCTCCAGCACCCTGTAGAGGGTATAGAGCTGGTCCAGTGTTCCACGACCAGGACGAAAACCACACTGTTCCTCCTGAATCCGAGGTTCCACTATCGGCCGAATTCTCCTCTCCAGTACCCTGGCATAGACTTTCCCGGGGAGGCTGAGAAGTGTGATCCCCCTATAGTTGGAACACACCCTCCGGTCCCCCTTCTTAAAAAGAGGGACCACCACCCCGGTCTGCCACCCCAGAGGCACTGTCCCCGACCGCCACGCGATGCTGCAGAGGCGTGTCAGCCAAGACAGCCCCACAACATCCAGAGACTTGAGGTACTCAGGGCGGATCTCATCCACCCCCGGTGCCTTGCCACCGAGGAGTTTCTTGACCACCTTGGTGACTTCAGCTAGGGTGATGGACGAGTCCTCCTGTGAGCCCCCAGCCTCTGTTTCCTCAATGGTAGACGTGACGGCGGGATTGAGGAGATCCTCAAAGTATTCCTTCCACCGTCCGACAACATCCCCAGTTGAGGTCAACAGCCGCCCATCGCCACTGTAAACAGCGTTGGTAGGGCACTGCTTCCCCCTCCTGAGGCGCCGGACGGTTTGCCAGAATCTCTTCAAGGCCAGCCGATAGTCCTTTTCCATGGCCTCACCGAACTCCTCCCAGGCCCGAGTTTTTGCCTCCACAACCACCCGGGCTGCAGTCCGTTTAGCCTGCCGGTACCTGTCAGCTGCCTCAGGAGTCCCACAAGCCAGCCAGGCCCGATAGGACTCCTTCTTCAGCTTGACGGCATCCCTTACTTCCGGTGTCCACCACCGGGTTCGGGGATTGCCGCCTCGACAGGCACCGGAGACCTTGCGTCCACAGCTCCGAGCGGCCGCTTTGACAATGGAGGTGGAGAACATGGTCCACTCGGACTCAATATCTCCAGCCTCAGGGCACTGGAAGACAGCCGAGTGGCGTGATTGAATTGGGACCCCCATTCGTCAGTCACTGACGTTACTCAGAGTGACTGAACAAAAGGGAATGTCTCGGTTACGTATGTAACCCTCATTCCCTGAGAGAGTAACGTCCCTCAGCCACTTCAGCTGTACCGCTGGAACGGCCGCCCGGTCAGGCTTCAGCTCTTCAGCAGGTAACATAATGCGAGATTGCTATGCGACGCCCTTTATACCCACGCGGTTGGGCGGGCTTGCATTATGCAAATTCCGTAGACCGATGGCATTTTCATGCTATTGGCTCGTTTTGTTAGAGCTCAAAGGCGATTGGCTTCTAAGCGAAACCCCCATCCGTCAGTCACTGACGTTACGTCTCCATTCCCTCTCTCAGGGAACGAGGGTTACATACGTAACCGAGATGTTCCGCTCGCTAGCAGCAGCAAGTGGCTGGAATGAAACGGCTCTACTCACCGCCTTTCGCCAAGGATTGAATCCTGAGGTACGTCACCAGATGGTTACTTATGATGGCACCATAGGCCTGGAAAATTTAATTTGAAAAGCTGTGGCAGGGTGAGCCTCCTCGACTCCATCCATGGGCCTTCTATTCCAAGAAGCTTCTATTCCAAGAAGCTGGATAGTCCCATTCATCGATGATCAAATCCTCCAGGCAACCCTCACCAAACCTGCTCCGCCGGGAAGTCCTGAGGGACAGTTATACGTACCATCTGAAAGACTGAGAAAACTTGCATAACTCCAGATTGTCCGGTGAAAGACAATTACTCACTGAGAGGACACTTTTCGAAGATGAAGTCCCACTGAGTGAATCAACTGGGAATGGCCTTAATTTGCATGCATTTACCTTGCCCTGAATTTCCCCCCCATCTTATTCCACTTCCTGCTGAGATATCACTTAGAATTCAACCAAAATCTATTGGATTTAATGTCAATTCTGACTATACAGTTTTATATGCGTTTGATATCATTTGAAATGTCTCAGTGTGTCACAAGCACGCCAGACTCCACCCTCTCCCAGACACAACGTACACCTTCGCCAGAGTACTGATTACAGCACCTGCACGTCATCATCACAGCAATCACCACCTGCACTTAAGCCCCACGCATTCACTCAGTCACTGTCTGGTCTCGTTTGCATGCTCATGCTCATGCTACTGCTTGCATCCACAGACTTACCTATGTTACCTACCTGTTCTCCCAGTCTCCTGAGTGTCTCCTCGACTCGTCTCCTGGCTCCTTGTCTCCATCGCTTCATTGTCCTGTTCACCCAGTCACCTGAAATCAGACTTACAGCACTACCCATTGACTTTACCATTCCGCTGGACTTCCTCTTCTGTTACTCACCTCATCTGCTCACTTCCTGGTTCTGTTTAATAAACTCCCCTGCCATCAGTTCTCTGTCACCTCTGTTTGTAACAGTGCGAATGGTACAAAAATCTCATCCCCACAGAAATATACAAGAAGTTAATAAGAGTTTTTAGAGCTTAAAGATATTTTGCATATTATGATGGGTGTGGCTTTTGGAGCCATTTTGTCTCTTCTTTCAATCCAGGAAAATGGGAGATCGATTTCATTTAAATTCCCTTTGGTATCAAGTGTTTCCTTTTGAAAGAGGTTTTGGTCTGGTCTGACTGACTTAAGGCGACGTAGCAGAAAGTTTGGGGCGCAATACTATAATAAGATTGGCCCGTAACACAGCAAATGCTCTGTTACGTAATATTCAGAAAGTCAGGAAATATTTCTTTATGTCTTTAGGCTATTTTGGAATATTTGATGTTATGTACGAATTATCTTTGAAATGATTATGTAATTGGCATTATACATTTACCTGACTGTTAATAAAATTGTTACATTTTGACCTATTCTGATTTACTATGGAATGATTAATTATCTCAGATTGTGAAATGAATATAATTTAAACAAAGGGTTAAAACGGAATGATTAAATGTATGATTAACTTTTAAATATAAATGACCAAACAACCAATTGGCATTATATCCTAAATTCAACAATGTGATAAAATGGAGTCAGATAAAGAATATTATAATTAAATCCATTTTGCCCAGCTGAAACACAAACGCGCAGCCACCTTCAATTGCAGATCGTTACCGGCATTGGAACAAGATTTTTGCGGACCTTACACATCCAACTGCCGTCTGTCCCTCATGGACTCAGCGCACACATCTCCGGGCAATGGACACCCAGGCAGATCGCTACTGGTGGCCCAACATGACCCAGGAGATCTCCCGGTATGTCAAGGGATGCTCAGACTGTACAATTTCCAACACTCCATGGAAACTCCCGGAGGTTAAATTGGTACCCTACCAATACTCTGATGTCCATGGTCCCATCTGGGAGTTGATTTCATGATCGACCTCCCTCCATCGAACCATCATACTTGCATCTTTGTCATCGTTGAACGATTCTCGAAAGCCTGCAATATATTATTGTAATATAATAATATAATATAATATTCAGTATTACTCAGAAGTCTAATTTCAAATATAATTATTTTGAAGTTTTGGTGCTTTACATAACGTTATGTAGTGTAAATATAAATCCTGTTTGACATTTGTGCTGGCTACTGTATACAGGCCACTAGGGCACCATACAGACTCTACCAAATAATTTGCTGATTTTCTATCAGAGTTAGTACTGGCTGCAGATTGTTGGTGATTTTAATATCCAGGTAGACTAGGGCTGCGCAATATATCGAAAATATTGAAATATCGCAAATGTTCATATTGCGATATATTTAGTTCTTATTTATAATAACAAAGATATATTAAAATAACAAAAATAATCGTCCACCCCTAGTTCTGGGGCCCGTTCTTCGTACCTCGCTTAATACATCTGAGATGATTTGACAGATCCCAGATCTTTTAATCCTGATAACTGATCTCTGGCTAATTTGGTTCTTCCAACGAATTTGCGGATTGGATTTAAATATCTGGATTAAATTATCTAAGATCACTGTGCATTCTTGTTTTCCCTGAAGAGGGCAGATGCATCGATACTCGAAACCATGATCAGCAATGCAGCGATTGGCTTGCGTCAAGACAGCAACGTAATGACATCATATCATTAAAAAGCCACCTGGCAAAAAACTTGGCAAATTACACACAAAAAAAACCACGAATATCTGGACCTTTATAAGGAAACAGCCAAACGACCAAACCAACATAAAAGTTATAATAGATCAATGATAAATGTTTTTACATGATTACCAATTATTTATATTCACGATTTTATACAGTATTTGTACACCCTTTACATTTTTATTTCAATGTTGTAATTCAATTTTTAATTCAGTTCTAAGCAGATTTGTAACGTGACTATTAAAGTTTCTTAAGGGTCAAGATCAAATTCTCTGCATCTCCTGCGCTGCATCAAGCATCCCATAATATCCGTCATCACTTAAATTAATGCACGGCTCAGATTAACTGTACAACATGTGTGCAAACCTCCAATAAAATTATAAAGTAATTATTCCATCACAAATAAATCGCTCAATCAAGTGGCTGTGTCTATGGTATTATACACAACATTATAATATTATATACATTCTCATATACATATACAATTTAAAATTTGTATATTATTATTATTATTTAAAATGATTATTATTACCCCTGGTTCAGTAATGAACTCTTGTAATAAAGTAGCAGTGGCTGGGACAGATTTTAAGTATCACCTCAAGATGCAATCTAATCCTGTTTACATGAAATAAGCCTGCTCGCGAGCAGGTTTAAGCTAACGGACCTGTTGCTATGACAGCAAGTCCAGGATGAGCGTCGAAGAACCAAACAATCCAAGATCATGCCAAATCGTCAACAATCAAATCCGGCTAACTGAGTTAGCGAGGTACGAAGAACGGGCCCCAGGTGTGTTTGTTTACCTGGATGTTCTTGAAGTTAAATTTTAGGTTGATACAACTACAGGGAGTGCAGAATTATTAGGCAAGTTGTATTTTTGAGGATTAATTTTACAACATTAATAATTAAACAACAACCATGTTGTCAATGAACACAAAAAACTCATTAATATCAAAGCTGAATATTTTTGGAAGTAGTTTTTAGTTTTAGCTATTTTAGGGGGATATCTGTGTGTGCAGGTGACTATTACTGTGCATAATTATTAGGCAACTTAACAAAAAACAAATTTATACCCATTTCAATTATTTATTTTTACCAGTGAAACCAATATAACATCTCAACATTCACAAATATACATTTCTGACATTCAAAAACCAAACAAAAACAAATCAGTGACCAATATAGCCACCTTTCTTTGCAAGGACACTCAAAAGCCTGCCATCCATGGATTCTGTCAGTGTTTTGATCTGTTCACCATCAACATTGCGTGCAGCAGCAACCACAGCCTCCCAGACACTGTTCAGAGAGATGTACTGTTTTCCCTCCGTGTAAATCGCACATTTGATGATGGACCACAGGTTCTCAATGGGGTTCAGATCAGGTGAACAAGGAGGCCATATCATTAGATTTTCTTCTTTTATACCCTTTCTTGCCAGCCACGATGTGGAGTACTTGGACGCGTGTGATGGAGCATTGTTCTGCATGAAAATCATGTTCCCTTTCGTTCAGTCACTACGACGTACGTTAGTTCGCCTAGAAGCCTATCATCTTCGAGCATAGAGAAAACGCCCAATGGCGTGCCAATGCCATGGGGCATGCGGAATTTGCATACGTAACTCCGCCTCACCGCGTGAGTATATAAGGAAGTATGTGCAATATCGCATTATGTTTCTGCTTTCGGAGCCAAGAGTACCTACCTCTTCACTCCTCACAAGCCTTCTGAGACGCTGTCAGCTTCTTCGAGACGAGCAGCTTTCCAGTCGGTGTTGGTGTGACGGCGCGTTCCAGTGATCGCATACTTCCTGCCTGCTGATCTGCGCAGTGGTCTGCTAGACAGTGTAGAAGATTTTATTATGTAAATATTAGCATTTTATGGCTAATGAAAAGACACTATTATGTTCAAGTGTCAAATGGTTGCTGACTGTGTTTAAAAAAGTGTGCTGACTTTGAGAGTGCCCTTTAGAAGGACAGGAACAGAATTAGAACTTAGAATGTGGTGATATGAGAGCCAAGGGGTTGTTACCAAAATAGGAAGACAGCTATGGTATATATATGCCAGAAAATAAGTGGCAAGGAGGGGAGACCGGTTACAACCCTCAGGCTTGGTTGTGTTGTGTGAATAAAGCCTCTTCTGAAATCAATTATCCTTTGTGAAGAGAATTTTTCGACATAAATGGCGACCACGAAGGGACATTTCAGGAGCTGATAAAGACACCACGGCAGGACGTTCCTGGACGAATCAGCACAAACAGTGGCCACAAATTTGAATAGGTAAGCAGTCTTTGCTTAAGTTTGTGTTATTCACCAGAAATGTACCTGTTATGGTGAGACAGCTTCTCCAAATTTAAAGAACTAAAAAGGATTTTTGATTTCAGAATAAATGCATGCAGTATAATTTCTAACAATTATGGCCTTGGGAATATTAAGAGATATGTAAAGGTCAGGTAAATTAGCTGTGTTTATTTCTCGCTAAGAGGGCCTGGATGGATAGCAGAAATATTGCATGACACAGGAGTTTAATAAAGTCAGATAAATTAGATGTGGTTACGGACGCCAAGTGGGCCTTGATGGATGGCAAAGTAACAAAAGTTAAAAATAAAGTCAGATAAATTAGATGTGGTTACGGACGCCAAGTGGGCCTTGATGGATGGCAAAGTAACAAAAGTTAAAAATAAAGTCAGGTCAATTAGATGTGTTCAGGCGCCAAGTGGGCCTTGATGGATGGCGAAGTATACCATGAACACAAGTTTAAAAATAGTCCTATTTTGTTATGTTGAGGAATAGTATTAACAGGGACAGTAATTTATTTTAATTGTATTTTGATCTGTTGAAAGTGCTGGGTTGTCTGTGGCTAAGTGTAAGTGTATGTGAGAGTGGCTGTGTGGACTCTGAGTTAAAAATAAGTTGTGGAACAGTGACCCCCTGAACTCTAGGGGAGGGGTGCTTCATTTGAGGAGAGTATGAGAGAAGACTTGTATGAGTGATTTGAATATTGTGAATGTGAGATTGTGAATGTTACATTCAGTTAGGAAAAGTGACATTGCAGAATTAGAATAAAGTAATAAATTATATGACAAGTTGTGAATAATTTTATACTATTCATGCAAAGTAAAGTTAAAAAGTAAAAGAAAAATTGGAAAGTTAAAAAGCAGTTGGTGATTAAAATATTTTAAAGCTTGCATATGATAAAAGTAAAAGTTAAACAAAATAAAATAAAAATAAAATAAGTGATTATTCTTTTGAAAATTTAATTTGAGAACATTAAATTAAAGAGAAAATCAAGTCTAGAAATTGGTTATTAAAATAATTATTGATTAAAGGACAATATGGCCACTCCAGTGGAAATGCTAGGGTCGAAATACCCATTATGTAAAGATTTAATAGATGAGATGTCAAATAAATGGCAAAAAAGAACTCAGAATATGACAACCAAATGGCCAAAAGAAGGGACATTTGATGTAACATTATGCGAAGAAATGGAAACCTTGATAAAAATGACAAAATCAAGAACAGTTTAAAGAAAAAGAAGAGAGAAATTAAAAGAGAGAAGGAAAAAGCAGTGCTAGCATTGTTTAGAAAAGAAGGAGAGGAAGTATTAAAAAATATAAGACAGGCAAGGAAGATTTTAAAAGAGGTAGACAGGGAAACAAAGAAAAAAGAAAACATATTTTCTAGTACTCTTTCAAATGTAACTCCAGAAGGGCAGTTCCCAATCCTAAAAGGACTGGTAGAAGTCATAGGAGAAATGCAAATGGAAGGGCAGGTGGACTTAGAAAATGAAAAACAAACAAGACAAGATGTGAGACAAAAGGAGAAAAGTAAAACATTTGAGAAAAATGCACCGTTAGATTGTTATGAACAAGCACAAGCAGCATTAGAGCAACTAAAAACAAAGTATGCGGATAAAAAAGCAGCGACAAAAGAAGTTGTAATGGAAACAAAAATAGGAGACTTAGATAAAAGCATCAAAGAAACAGAAGAATTGATAAAACGTACAGAGAGACGGGCAAGTGATAGAAAAAAAATATTAGAAAGTTTAAATATCGAAAATGAAGAAGAGGAAACATTTGATGAAGAAATATGGTCAAAAGGGAGAGAAACAGGGAAGCTAAGAACTCTGGCAAAACAACTCCCTATTTTAATTAAGGGTAATCAGGGTCAATATGTGCCTTGGGGTTCACAAGATTTAGAGGGCCTTGTCAATTGCCTTCCTGACATCCATGAGGGGGCTGGGAAATGGATTAGAGTGTTTGAAGAAGAAACAACGGGCAAACTATTGTCTGTGGGAGACATTAAAGCACTTCTGGTGAAAATTCTAGGTGGAGCAAAAATGGAAGAAATTCTTCAAGCTTCTGAACTAGACAGAGCTGTGAACTCTTGCTATATGGATGGGACTGTGTTTGATGCATATCGTCCGGCAATATGGCAGTCATTGAGAAATGAGTATCCAACCAAGATTAACCCTAAAGCTTTAAAAGGGGAACAGCTGGGAGATACAGAAAGTCCATTCATATATGTGCAAAAACAATTAAAGAAATGGAAACAAGAGACTGAAGGGAATCCAGAAGGAGACCCGTTGATGGCTACATTGTTTAGAAATGCTGTGGTTGATGCTATGCCCCAAGCAGTAAAAAGCCAGCTGGAAGATGTGGTCGGTATAAACTCCAAAACACACAAAGAATTCTGTGATCATGTGACTCATGCTGTAGAACAATACAGAAAAAATGAACAAAAACTGCAAAATCAAGAAAAAGAGCTTCAGAGAAAGTTGACTCAATTGCAGATTGAACAGTTAATAAACAGTCATAAGAAAAAGACTCAAGCTACACTCAAAAGAGAAGAGTCAGACCAAATGGTAGTAATGACTCCGATGAATGCGTCTGTAAATAACCCAATGACTATGCAAATTCCCACACCAACAGCAATTCCGCCAAATGCACACCAGATTCCTGCACCCACAGTTGCTGTGTACGCTCAACAAGGGCCTGCAGATTGGAAAAGGAATGCAATGCCAAGAGGACAGAGAGGGCAGGACAAGCTATGCTGGGGATGTGGTCAACCTGGCCATAACAAAGCCAATTGCCCAAACAATCCATGGCAACGGCCTCTCAGGGGTGGAAGGTGGGGTACTTGGCAACGACCCGCTCAGAGGCCAATTTATGGTCCAGTGAACCCATGGGTAGGTCCAAATCAAAAATACTAGGGGTGCCCAGAGAATCCTATAGGGGAAAATCAGCTTCCAATTTTAACAACTAATGCTGATCAAGATCCAATGTTAAAAGTAAAAATAGAGGGTAAAAACACACCCATGTTGGTTGATACTGGAGCAGTGTATACATGTGTAAATTCAAATTATGCCTCACACCTCCCCTTATCTGGAAAATTTGCAAAGACAGTAGGATTCTCGGGACAAACACAGTTAATTCCTTTGACAGCTCCAGTTTGCTTACAGACTAAAAATAAAAGTGTGACCTTACCAGTTCTTGTATCAAATCAAACTCCTGTAAACTTGTTGGGAAGAGATGCATTATGTAAATTAGGACTTCAAATTTGGTGTTCTACAGATGGAGTGTATATAGACTTACAAGGAATAGGAACTCAAATGATGATTTCTGAGCCAAAAGCAAATGTGTACTGGTTAGGACAAATAGAAAATGATGTAAGACAAATCATAAATAAATGGGGAAAGTTTATTGAAGCACAGATTTCTGAAGCTCAGTTACCAAAGTCAGGATTTCACTGTACTATGATATATGACAAAGAGAGAGATGAAAAAATAGAAAAGAAATGGCAAAAAGTAACGGACAGTCAAAAAATTGAGATTACCTCAAAATATATCATAATAGGTAAACAGGGAGCAGCAATGAAAATAACTGAAAATGAATTTACAAAAAATTGGTTCAATGTACCAGATTCTGTTCCGCATATATCTTTATATACAGGAAAGAATTGGGAAGGAAAAAATTTAGGGCCAATGATGAAAAAGCTGAACAATGCCAGTGGAATTCAACAATAAATCCATTAATTTTTCACTCAATTGACAAAAATTTCATAAAAGTTGTGTGTGAAACAAAATTAATGGGAATTCCTCAGGAAATAGTTATAAATCAAACAGTACAAACACAAATGATAGCACAATCCCAATCAATAGAGACTGCTGAAAGGGAGCTATTTACGGAAGTGGAGCAACAAGTACCAAGTGATTTATGGTCGCAACATGATACAGATGTAGGATTGGTCAAGTCAGCCAGCCCAATAAGAATACAGCTTAAACCAGGGGCACGACTGCCAAGAAAAGCACAGTATCCTTTAAAACCTGAAGCAGAAGCAGGCATAAAAACCACAATTGAAGGATTAGAAAAAGCAGGAGTATTAATAGAAACAAACAGTTACTGTAACACTCCAATTTTGCCTGTAATAAAAGCAAATAAAACAAAATGGCGCCTTGTGCATGATTTAAGAGCAATCAATGAGATAGCAGAAGATTGGCCAGCTGATGTTCCAAACCTGCACACATTATTGACAAATATCCCCCCAGACGCTAAATATTTCACGGTGATAGATTTATGTAATGCCTTTTTCAGCATTCCTGTAGAAGAAGAAAGTAGATACTTATTTGCATTCACATATGCACATAAACAATATACTTATACTCGAATGCCGCAGGGATTTAAACATTCACCGCATATATTTAATCAGGTTCTAAAAGCGGATTTAGAAGACCTAATGATAGACAGTACTCTGATACAATATGTAGATGATTTGATGATTTGTTCAACAACTCGAGAACAGTGTCACAAAGATTCTATAAAAGTCCTAACAAAATTAGCCCAGGGAGGTCACAAGGCATCTAAAAGTAAACTACAGTATTGTCAACCACAGGTTGAATACTTAGGAAGGATAATTTCATATGGTACAAGGGCTATTGCTCCAGAACAATTAGAGGGCATAAGTAAAGTACCATTGCCAAAAACAGTAAAACAAATGATGACTTTTCTAGGAATGACTGGTTTTAATGCTGATTGGATAGAAGACTATGCAATAAAAACAGCTCCATTAAGGGAAATCATGAAAGAAGCAGGATTAAAAAACTTAGGAAATTCATTAAAATGGAATACAGATGCTTTGGTAGCTTTTGAATCTATTAAAAAGGAATTACAGAAAGAACCGGTGCTTGGAAATCCTGATTATACTAAACCATTTGATTTATATGTGGCAAATAGAACTGATGGCTATGCATCAGCTGTACTGATGCAAGAGACTTGCAGTGGCAGGAAAAAGCAGCCTGTAGCTTATTATAGCACCAGGCTAGACAGTGTAGCACAAGGCTACCCACCATGCTACCAGCAAGGCCTTGCAGCAGTATACTATGCATATGAGAAAGCTTCTACAATAACTATGGGGTACCCAGTAACTATTTATGCACATCATAAAATTGTTGAATTAATAGAGCAAGGAAAATTTGTTTTAACACAAGCTCGTATTCTAGCATATTCTTCATTGCTTACGTACCCAGATGTTACTTTTAAATGATGCAATACAGTGAATCCAGCTGAATTGATTCCTTTGGATTACGAAGGAGAGCCACATGATTGTGTGGCCAATTCACTGGCATTCACAAGGTTACGACCAGATCTTGAATCAACACCTATCTCTGAAGCAGAAATAATTTATTTTGTAGATGGATCTAGTTTTAAAGATCACTTGGGAAATCATACAGGATATTCAGTAGTAAGAAAAGATATGGAAGAATTTGTACCTGTAGTATCTCAACATTGTGAACAACCTTGCTCTGCTCAATTAGCAGAACTAAAAGCACTTACAGCTGCATGTCAACTTGCAAAGGGACAAGTTGCAAACATTTTTACAGATTCAGCATATGCTCATGGTGTGTGTCATCTATTTGGAGCAGTATGGAAACAGAGAGGCTTCAAGAAGTCTGATGGATCTCCCATCCAGCATTCTGAGCAAATATGTCAATTGATAACTGCTATGATGTTACCAAAAAGGTTGGCAGTTATCAAATGTCAGGCTCACAAAAAAGGAAATGACTTTGTAATTAAAGGTAACAATGTAGCAGATTTGGAGGCTAAAAAAGCCTCAGGATGTGTAGTGGCAATACTTACTCCAGTAGTTCTGATAGAACCACAACCACAACTGGAAGATATTGTTCGAATACAGCAACAAGCAGGCCCTTATGAACATTCTATGTGGCATCAAAGGGGGGCCAAAAAAAAGATGAGAACGATATTTGGCGTTCACATGAAGGACAGATTGTTGCACCAACAGCGCTTTTGAACATTCTCATTTCAGATGCGCATGGATTTGATCACTGCGCAAGGGGGGAAGTAATACGAAAAATTAAACAACAAGGATATTGGTCTCCATATTTATATGCGATGGTAGACAATTTTCTGTCCACATGTGAAATATGTGCCAAATACAATGTTAGAAAGGGAACAGCGACACCAATTGGTCACATACCAGTGCCAGAAGGACCTTTTAGGCATCTGGTAATGGATTATGTGGACATGATAAAGCGAGTACAAGGTAAAAGATATATGCTTGTGATAATTGATCGATTTAGCAGATGGGTAGAAGCAATACCATCTGCAGATGAGGGTTCAGGAACAGTAATCAAATTTTTAACAAGAGAGGTAATTCCTAGATTTGGAATACCATCAGAAATAAGTTCAGATAACGGGTCAGCGTTTATTCAAAAAACTGTAAAACAAGTATTGCAGCAACTTAGAATAAAACAAAGACTTGGCTGCATTTATAGACCTCAGAGCCAGGGCTTGGTTGAACGTTCTAATTTAGTACTCAAGGCCAAAATTAGCAAAATATGTGAAAGTACTAAATTAAACTGGGTTGATGCGCTACCACTTGCACTAATGAGTTGTCGCATGCAAACTAATAGAATCACACATTTAACACCGCATGAAATGCTTACGGGTCGACCCATGCCTGTACCATATTGCAGAGGGCCTTACAAAGGACCGCCATTAGAACAATTGCAAATGGAATTGAGATCTTATATGAGGAAACTAACTGCAATACATAAAGCTATATATTTGCAGGAAAAGAGAAAGCAGCCCAGTGAGGAGACGGAGACATCTTGTCCAGTTGTCCCAGGTGACCAGGTGTATCTGAGGATATTCAGGAGAAAGTGGAATCAACCTCGACGAGAAGGTCCGTATAAAGTGGTGACAGCTACTCCAACTGCAGTCCAAGTGGAAGGAAAAACCACCTGGTATCATTTGAACCACTGCACAAGAGTTCCCAGAAACAGCGAGGAAGTAAGTCCAGAAACGGATGAAAGGGTGCAAAATGTTGAAACCAGAGAAAATCAACAGATTGAGTCCAATGATGTGTCTGATGATGATTGCATATCTACTGCTTCTGACATGGCAAGTTCAAGCCATAAGCATCAGCACCCAATCCTCCTCCCAGGATCAAACTGTTGTCAAGACCACCCAGACTTCCTTACAATTAACTTTAAATGCCTCGATTAATCCGAATAATAGCCCAACAAAGACACCAGTCGAACAAAAATTGAGTGAAATGCAAAAAGTAAAACAACGTAGAGATGCGACGGATGAGGAAATTGAGAAAAACTGCGAAGAAGATGAGCTATGGGAAACAGCGCAAAATAATGATTGGTATAAATGGGCATCATTTACAGCAAAAGAAACAGGTTTGAGAAATTGCTTAATGTGTTCTAAATCACCCTTAAATAAGGTAATAGTTGTTCCAAATACGCATGATTACGTAAAATGTGCTGAATTTAAAAGTCACTTTTGCCACACAGATGACTTTTTTAGACCTTACTGCTCAGCAGAATGTTTAGGTTTTATGGGAAATTCTAAACTTCAAGATAAATTTAGTAGACCACATTGGGGAGATTGGTGTAGATATTGGGACGTAAATGCAAACATTAAACTGGAAAAGGAAAAAATAGAAGTCCCTAAATGGTACAGTATAGATTATAATCAAGAGTATTAGTGTTTTAACAAGCCAAAAGGAGCTCATAATTTAGGAAAATTTAAAGGAAAATGTGCTACTATTTGGGACTTAGATAGAGAAAAGGGGTGGGACACAAAAGTACCTGTAAGAGCCCCGGAACCACAAGCACTAGGAATAAGAAATGGGAAAAAAAATTATCCAGATGAAGAAGACTGTAACAATCAAACTATTGCATTACCGTCAATAGAAGTATATGAAGATCAAACAAGGGTAGTAGCAGATTTCTTTTGGGCTTGTGGGAGGAAAAACCTTCTAACTTCTTTGCCACTAAATTGGACAGGAGTGTGCGCTAGAGTGCGATTAATTCAAGAAATTACTTTAATAGAGTGGGATCCAGAACAAAATACCATACAAGACACAAATAGAACCAAAAGATCTTATGCACCAGACCCTAATGTAAAAATAGATTCAATTAGTCAACCTAGAGGAGTACCTTAAGAATATAAAGCAAGAGATGAAGTTAAATCAGGATTTGAATCCATTTTTATATGGATTACACAAAATAAAAACACAGAATGGATAAATTATATTTACTATAATCAGCAAAGATTTATTAATTACACTGATGATGCATTAGCCGCACTAGGAGAACAACTAAAAGAAACAAGTAGAATGACATGGCAAAATAGGCAAGCCCTGGATTGGTTACTGGCAGATAAAGGAGGTGTATGTATTATGTTTGGAGATCAGTGTTGTACTTTTATACCAAATAATACTGCACCAGGAGGAAAATTTAGTGAAGCTATGTTAAAAATAAAAAATTTAAGAATAGAAGTTAAGGCAAATGCTGGAAGTGAAGGAAAAATGTTTGACTGGTTGGATTTCAAGTTTGGGGCAATGGGAGCATGGTTTACTAAAGTAGGAATATTTATAGGAATAGCATTATTAATAGGAGGAATATTATTCTGTTGTGTACTTCCTATAGCAAGATCATTAGTTGTCCAAACCACGGTAAAGCATATGGAAGTGCTAAAAAATCAAGACAATGGAAGCCTAATGGACAATAAAGACTGGCCTGATAAATCAAACTGGATTTTGCAAGCATTGGAAATTGATTCAAGTACCTCCAATGAGGACGAAGAAGATGAATGATGAGCCAGGCCCTGGGTGTATGTGCTAGCCTTACCGCTCCCCAAAGGGTGACCCTCTACGATACGCAAAGTATCTGGGTTGAAGAAGATGACGATGATATAAAAAGAGTTTTTAGTAGTATAATGCATGGTTTGATGTTTGATTATTCTACATAACTGTGAAAACCACAGGCAAGGCTGAACAAATTGCATGCTCATGCTTATAACAATGTATTGATGATAAGACATAGGAATTAGGGAAATTAGAATCTTTTACTCCATTCCTGAAAAAACAAAACAAAACAAAAATTTGGAAGGAGATGTTTGGTTCTAATATTCCTCCGGAGTGTGGTTGCATAATCTAGTCATTGGTAGTGAAACTGAGTGACTTATTTTAAGTCATTAGGTAGCATAACTGAAAAACTGGATTCTGAAACTACACATCTGGGAAAAGGTTAGTAAAGGTGGGGCTTAGGTTACCCCCAAAGGGGGGAATATGTAGAAGATTTTATTATGTAAATATTAGCATTTTATGGCTAATGAAAAGACACTATTATGTTCAAGTGTCAAATGGTTGCTGACTGTGTTTAAAAAAGTGTGCTGACTTTGAGAGTGCCCTTTAGAAGGACAGGAACAGAATTAGAACTTAGAATGTGGTGATATGAGAGCCAAGGGGTTGTTACCAAAATAGGAAGACAGCTATGGTATATATATGCCAGAAAATAAGTGGCAAGGAGGGGAGACCGGTTACAACCCTCAGGCTTGGTTGTGTTGTGTGAATAAAGCCTCTTCTGAAATCAATTATCCTTTGTGAAGAGAATTTTTTGACAACAGCTGGTGTGTGTTTCCCTGGGCACTTGCGAAGTTTCCTCTCACAAAAAGAGCTTGCGCGTGGCACGTCTTTTTCAAGACGGTTCGCCTGTGCACTTCCGGGTGCGATCGATCTCCGTTGCTGTCTATGGGCACATTCACTGCTCGACGTGTTTGGGCTTCAGCACGTTCGGGCAGTGATTGTGGATGTGTCATGTTCCCACTGCGGGAACGTGACCATCGCGATGTCGCGGTCGAGACTCAGTGATCTCCGCGAGGAGAGAGAGTCCCCTCTGCCACACCCCAATCTACCGTCTCCGAGAGAGGTGGTACTTTGGCTGGTGGCCAGGGTGACCTGAGGGCGGTGCGTGGTATAAGAACCCCGACGATCATTCCTCGGGCCACACCCCCCTCTCGCACATCGCTTCCCGCGAGTGCTGGACTGAAACAGCGGCCCGTCTCTGACGCCTCGTTCGTTTCATTCACACTCCAGATAGCAGCGAGATGTCGATCGCCGCATCCCAAGGTGGGCTGGATCCTTTGGGGATGACGATTAGGTTGTGCTCCGCCTCCGGGTGTGTCAGCACTGCCTGATCTGACCTAGAGTTGATAGCCATGTTATCTCGGGCAGCCACGAAGCTCGCGCTGGTGTGGAACTCCACCCAGTCGCGAGTGCTCGTGGTTCCGCGATCGGTTTTTGTGGGCGGCACCCGACAGCTGTTGGGACATTTAGAGACATTCTAAACTCTACTGGAGTTAACACGTATCAGGATCCACTCATCGCCATAATCATACTTTAGACCTAGTACTGTAACATGGAATAAATGTTGATACCGTTGAAATTCTGCAGCAGAGCGATGACATCTCAGATCATTACCTAGTATCGTGTATAATCAATTTAGCAAAAGCTGCAAAACCGTCCCCTCGTTTCAAATAGGGCAGGACTATCACTGCTGCCACTAAAGATTGCTTTGTAAATAATCTTCCAAATCAGTTTCAACTCCTCAGCATCCCAGATAGCCCTAGAGGAACTGGATATTGCAACAGAAACTATTGACTCTCTCTTTTCCAGCACTTTAGACACAGTTGCTCCTCTGCGTTTAAAGGGATTGTTCACCCAAAAACAAAAATTCTGTCATAATTTACTCACCCTCAAGTTGTTCCAAACCTGTATGAGTTTCTTTGTTCTGCTGAACACATAAGAAGATATTTAGAGGAATGTTTGTAACAAGGCAGATAGAGCAACCATTGACCACCATAGTATTTTTTCCCTACTATGGTAGTCAATGGTTGCTCTATCTGCTTGGTTACAAACATTCTTCACTCTATCTTCCTTTGTGTTGAGCAGAACAAAGAAACTCATACAGGTTTGGAACAACATGAGGGTGACTAAATGATGACAGAATTTTCATTTTTGGGTGAACTATCCCTTTAAAGAAGATTAAAGAAAATAGTCCAACACTGTGGTACAACGAACACACTTGGGCCCTTAAAACAGCAGCCAGAAAAATGGAGCGCAGCAGGAAGAAAACAAAACTGGAGGTTTTTTGCATTTTGTGGAAAGAGAGCATGATTGCATACAGAAAGGCCGTAAAAACTGCTAGATCTGCTTATTTTCGACTCTCTTAGAAGAAAACAAACACAACCCTAGGTATTTTTTTGATACAGTGGCTAAATTAACAAGAAAAAAGCTTCAACTTCTGACATTTGCAAACAGCACAGGTGTAATAACTTTATGAACTTCTTTACATGCAAGATTGATAATATTAGGAACTATGAAATCTACTACAGTATCGCATCAGACAGTGCATTGTAGTATCACTACATTCACTGCTATAGGAGAGGAAGATTTGGCTTAACTCGTTAAATCATCTAAATCAACAACATGTATGCTCGACCCTATACCGACCAAGCTACTAAAAGAGATGCTTCCAGAGGTCATAGATCCTCTTCTTAATATCAGAGATTGGCCTGTAATTGACTAATTCTGTTGGATAAAGTTGTGTTTTTTTAATAAGAGGTTTAATAATCTACCCTTTCTGTCAAAAATACTGGAAAAGGCAGTGTCCTCACAACTATGCTCGTTTTAGAAAGAAATGGTATCTGTGAGGATTTCCAGTCAGGATTTAGACTGTATCATAATACTGAGACTGCTCTCATCAGAGTTCCAAATGATTTGCTCTTATCATCCGACCATGGTTGTATCTCTCTATTATTGTTACTCGATCTTAGTGCTGCATTCGATACTATTGACTACAACATTCTTTTGAATATTCATTCTTTTCTTTTGACTCGAAAATATGTTGGCATTAGTGGAATTGCGTTGGCAAGGTTTAAATCATACTTATCTGACAGCAAAACGGCAGTCATAAAAGCATATTTAAAAAAAAATGCCTCTGGTTAGTTTTTTATTTTGACGCGATGCGTTAAAAACTGGCCGACCAATGAGATCGGAATGTGTGTATAGGCCTTTATGCAGACGATACTCAGCTCTATATTTCTTTGCGCCCTGACGAAATTTACCAATCCACAAGATTTACGGAATGCATAGCTGATATAAAAAAATTGGATGACTAGTAATTTCCTACAACTTAATTCTGAAAAAAAATGCCTTTTTAATTATTGGACACAAAATCTCTGCACGTAGTAACCTAGAATACTGTCTAACACTTGATGGCTGCTCTGTCAAGTCCTCATCATCAGTTAGGAGCCTGGGTGTGCTCTTTGATACCAATCTTTCATTTAAAAGCCACGTTTCTAGCATCTGTAATACTGCATTTTTCCATCTTAAAAATATATGTAAATTATTGCACATGCTTTCAATGCAAAATGCTGAACAGTTAGTTCATGCGTTCATGACCTCAAGGCTGGATTATTGTAATGCTCTGCTGGGTTGCCGTGCTTGCTTAATAAATAAACTGCAGCTGGTCCAAAACACAGCAGCTAGAGTTCTTATTAGAACCAGGAAGAATGACCATATTAGCCCGGTTCTGTCAACACTGAACTGGCTGCCTATTAAACATCGCATACATTTTAAAATCTTGCTTATTACTTACAAATCACTAAATGGCTTAGCTCCCCAGTACTTGAACGAGCTCTTAACGCATTATACTCCATCACGTCTATTGTGGTCTCAAAATTCTGGCCAGATGATAATACCTAGAATATCAAAATTAACTGCGGGCGGTCGATCCTTTTGCTATTTAGCACTAGGCATGTGATGTATCAAATTTTCATGTTGCGATTAATTGCTGAAGCTTGTATCACGGTTTACGGTATTATCACGATATTGAAACAAGTTGCAAAAAAAGTGTTGTCATACACAAAAATGTATAAAGTAAACAAATATTTAAAACAGATTAAAGTGCAAATGAATTATAAAGAACAAAAGGTAACACTTTAAAATAAGGTCTAACCAGAGCCATAGAAAAAGAGAGTTGCTACACTCTTTGATCTCGCTGCCACGCGGTCACGTGATTCATGGAGCTCTCAATAGTTCCAAACAACTCCGTGCTGTCAATCTGTTTGAATCGGATTAAGCAGGACAGACAGCAGTTTCACTATATTTGCAGCAATTTCTTGTAAATATTAACACAATTTGTGCATCGACTTCAACTGGGCTTTACAGTAGCATTTTATTCTGGGGAGAGATAAAGAAGAGATAAGGTAAATGTTTTTTTCCACTTCTCTTCTCCATCTACATGTCATCACTGGGATCTGTCATTCAGAAACATGGCTTTTCCTATCACTGCTATGCCGACGACACTCAACTCTACTTCTCATTTCAACCAGATGATCCCACGGTTGGTGTTCGAATCGCTGCCTGCCTAACTGACATTTCTGCCTGGATGAAGGAGCATCACCTGCAACTCAACCTTGCAAAGACAGAACTGCTTGTGGTCTCAGCCAACCCAGCACTTCATCATAATCTCTCCATTCAGCTAGGATCTTCAACCATTACTCCGTCCAGGACAGCCAGGAACCTTGGAGTTGTGATTGATGATCAGCTAAAATTCACTGACCACATTACTGCAACAACCCGGTCCTGCAGATGTGCGTTATATAACATTAGGAAGATTAGACCCTTCCTATCAGAGCAGGCCACACAACTCTTGGTCCAAGCTCTTGTTCTCTCCAGACTGGACTACTGTAATGCTCTTCTAGCTGGCCTTCCGGCATGCACTATCAAACCCTTGCAACTGATCCAGAACGCAGCGGCGAGGGTGATCTTTAACGAGCCGAAGAGAGCACACGTCACGCCTCTCTTCATCAAACTTCACTGGCTGCCAATAGCCGCTCGCATCAAATTCAAGACACTGGTGCTCGCCTTCAAAGCAACCACTGGCTCTGCACCAATATACCTAAACTCGCTTGTCCAGACTTACACACCTTCCAGGAGCTTACGTTCTGCCAGTGAACGACGCCTTGTGGTGCCATACCAAAGAGGCATGAAATCGCTCTCACGGACCTTTTCCTGGACCGCCCCCACCTGGTGGAATGACCTGCCTATTTCAATTCGAGCAGCCGAGTCTGTAGCCATTTTCAAAAAACAGCTAAAGACACGTCTCTTCCAGCAGCACCTGACCAGTCAAGAATAGCACTTATCCTTCTATTCATTTTCTGTCTGTCTAATTTATAAAAAAAATAAAATAAAATGTCCTGTTTGTTCTGTGTTAGATTAACTGAGACTTGTTACAGCACTTGCATACTGTAGCCTTTGACTGTTCTACTTGCTTCTATTGCTCTCATTTGTAAGTCGCTTTGGATAAAAGCGTCTGCTAAATGACTAAATGTAAATGTTTTTTTGTTTTTTTTGTGATCTGGTTATTTTATTTGGGTTCATGTGAGTGCATGATTTTACAGCGTTGAGTATTGTAGCCTATCACGGGCATTTCTGTTGAAAATAATGACCAGTCATATGTTTAATTTACCAGGAATGAGAATCCATATAGATTAAAACAAGTTTTATAAATGCTGAATTAATTTTTTTGAATAAGTTTGCGTTTTACAAAAATCTTCCCATTATATACAAATCCTCTCATCATAACAAACAAAGCACAGACACGATTTAAATAAAGATTTATTGTGAAGTTTAGTCAGAAGTTTTTGTTTTTCATGAGACTTTGTGATTTTCCCTACAATTAGCCTATATATTTAACACTTCAGTACAAATAAAGTAACAAAAATAGACATTTTAATGTTATAATAGTGATTTGATGATCTATAAAAATTTATAAAAAAAAAGAGAAAAAATGGCTAATGAGCCAATAAGTGTTCCTCTTCCGCCATCTACTGGTTATAGTGGTCATTTATTTTATAATTTAAATGTTGTTAATATCCGAATGTTATTTTATGATACTCACATAAGCATACACATCAGGTAAATTTAAATTAATGATTCTAGCATATACAGGATTTAACCCAAGAAAGAAGTTCTGAATAGTGTTTAAAAAAACAGGGCAACCTATTTAATTCAACTCTTTATATCCAGGCGTTATTCATATTCATTATTCATAGGCGTTATACATTATTCCTTGAATGGGCTGACTTCACAGAAACACTTTCGACAGAAAGATCTCAGAGAGACTAAAAACTGTTGAAATATGACAGATAGCATCTGGATATAGTAGCTGATGCAGTGCTGCTCATGTTATCTAACCGCAGTTAGAGTCTAACGATCTATTATATAACAATAAACATTAACTATAGTGTGCTTCATAAAATACCACTTCTGGGCTGCCATAGACTTCGTGGTGGAAGAATAATAATAATAATAAATAGCTGCAAGCAGCAATACCGGGGCCAAGCGCAAAGAAGAAGACAAGACATACCAAAATGGCTGGCAATGTCAGATCATCTGCAGCAATGAGCAATTAAAGACCTATTAAGGTGATTTTAGGCAAAATAGCTGTAAAATGATAAATACAGTCAATAACAAGCGCAAAGAAGAAGACAAGACGTGCCAAAATGGCTGGCAGTGTCAGATCAACCGTAGTAATGAGCAACTAAAGACCTATTAAGGTGATTTTAGGCAAAATAGCTGTAAAATTATAAATACAGTCAATAATAATGATTTAATGATTTATCACTTTCAACCAATAGGTGGCACGGTTACGAAATTGATGTGGTGTGGTCAGAATAAGGGAACAATGACACATGCAAAGATTGGTGTCAATATATCAAAGCAGGGTGTCAATATAGTGTCAATATGTCATTGCAGAGATCTAGCCTCAAGAGGCCTTTTCATTATAAGTATGGACCACATGGCGGTGCTGTTTTGAAACCTTTTAAGTACCTTAAAGGCCTGGTGCTGATGACACATACCAAGTTTCGTAATGATACACCAATTCATTTGTAAAGCATAGCATTTTATATCATAATACTGCATTGTAGTCAATGGGAATTTCATGTTTTGTTCTATTATAGCGCCATCAAGTGGCACAATCCTACCATTTTTTATGTATCCTCGGAGTGACCCCGTACATGTCTGTGTCAATTTTGGTGAAAATATCTCGTTTCGTTTTGGAGTTATAGACATTTATATGAAAAAACACATGAAAAATGACTGACACCTGACTTTGATTGGATTTTACACCCCTTTACTATCAATATTTTGACATTTGGGCTGAAACATATTGCTATAGACCTATATTTCCGAACTTCTGACGCTGGTTTCGTCTCAAACGGACTAGCGGTTTCGAAGATATCAGCTAATGTTTTTAAAGCGCTAAATTATAACGCTGCACAAACCATATGCCGAAAACTAGCAAGTCTGGTATTGTTGGACTTGGCGATGATTCAGGAGACAAAAAAAAGTTACTCCCATGAAAATATGTCAAGTTCACTCAAAGTTATAAGCATTTGAAAAAAAAAATTCTCCACTAGGTAGTGCTGTTTTGAAACTTCTTGGGCTCATTCAGGGCATTGTGTTGATGACCCAAACCGAGTTTCGTAACAATCCGTTCATGTATTCATAAAATACAGCATTTTAGCACATAATTAACAATGTCCGACTGCCAAAATGGCCGATATGGTAAAATTGAGACGACTAAATATCAGACGACTCGGCATGCCGTCCTGAATCTAACGAGACCACTTTTATGATTTTTGGACAAACGGTTCAGCAAAAAAAAGCAAAAATATTAATTTTTCGTATCTCTGGACCAGTTGGTGGCGCTGTGCCGAAACGCTGCATGTTGCCTCAGGACGTGTTTATGCTGAAATGTATGTACGTATGTGAATACGATAAAGTGTTGCAGAGATACAGCCTTATGTCTGTTTTCGCAAGCGCTACTTAAAATTTGTTTGCAATTTGTTGATTTTACGAATCAACTTGATTTGTCAGATTTTTTGTCAGCTTGGTCTGAAGATGATCTGGTTAAATTTTCGTGCAAATCAGATGAACCGTCTAGGACGAGTTCGCAAAAGTAGGTTTTTCGGAAAATTGAAAATGGCGGGAAAATTATTATGACGGAAAATGACGTCATATGGTGCAATCGAATCGGCATGAGCTCAGGAATCAGAGGAACAAATAATTTTGTTTCCAGCCCTTAAGGTTCAAAAGTTATTAGTATAAACATGAGTACACATTTGGATAGGTGGTGGCGCTAGAGGGATTGGGATAGAGACACCAAAATTGCTATGGTGACAGATCAGACTGTCCTCTATTACTGTGCCAAATTTCATTTCTATGGGCTGCCATAGACTCCCATGGCCGAAGAAGAAAATACAGGAACGGTTTCAATAGGTGCCTTCGCACCTTCGGTGCTTGGCCCCTAATAATAATAAGAACGGGAACGGTTTCAATAGGTGCCTTCGCACCTTCGGTGCTTGGCCCCTAATGACAACTTGTTGTTTATTGAACTGTTGTATCAAGCATACGACATTAGTTCTGGCATGCCACGTATACCCCTTTTCCACCAAAGCAGTGCTAGAGCTAGTTCGGAGCCAGAGCCTAGTTTCAAATCAGTTCTTTGTGTTTCCACACCCAAAGCCCCAGCTCCGAGCCAGGAAAAGTGGTTCTTAAGTAGCACCAAAACATTGCTGGGCTAGAACAGGGCTAGAAGTACGAACCGATTACGTCAGGCGCTGGGGGCGGGGTCAACAAGACGAACACAGACTTGAGATCCGCCATTGTTGAAATAGCAGCTAATGGAGCTAACAGCTGCTGCTCGTTTGTAATCTCCGTCTATACAAATTACGGCGAACTGCGCGAATGCGTTGGATTCGCAGTGTTTTCGTTGTGTTTTGATGCCGATGTAGGATCGTAAAGCCATGTGAATCAATAGTAACGCAACGTTTGCATTGTTGATGGAAGGCTTGTTGGCAGCGGTGCTGTGCAGAGACCGATCGCCGTATGATAACGAGTCCAGCGAGAGCACACGACTCCTTATGCTTTTGATTCACTCATTCGTTTTTTTAAATATTATACGTGGATCGGTCTGCGCAGCGCCGATGCATCTCAAACAAGCCTGGTGTGTTTGTGTTTCCCGCTAGCATTGCTGAGAAAGATGAGACGTATACAGTGACGTAAGACCTGGCTCTGGTGTGGCTCTCTAGCCTGTGGAAAGCAAACGGTTCTTAGCAGGCTCCTCAGTTGAACCAACTATGAACTGGGACTAGCTCTGGCTCCGATCTTGCTCTAGCACTGCCTTGGTGGAAAAGGGGTAGTAGTCAAGCTGATTGGGAAATTCTAACTCCGCCCCTTTCAGCTGATCCGATTCAGCTGATCCTATGCACTCAATTGGCTTGTCTCAAACAGGGCGCCTTACTTAAGCATAGCTTCACTTCAATCTGCCTGCTTGGACGCTTCTGCTGCACGCTGCTTTGCAATCAGGATAAGAATTTAGGGTTTTCCTATGCTTTATCATCTATGCATTTTGTGCAGTCTGCTTTATCAAATCATCGAACCATACACAAGGCTTTTTTAATGTGCAATTGCCTTTCACTTTGTATTCATATATCAAACGGAGCTTGTTGTGTCTTAGAAAAGATGCAAGCAACCACGAGATATCTCACAAACCTCCTTTTATTTCGCCTTCCTATATTCCTCGTACACTCAAGTACCTCTTATCTAATAGTGCCACCCACAGGACAAGCGGTGACACCACATCTCGCTCTCTTTTAACAATTGTACTTGGTATTCACTTCTGTTCTGTACCATGACCCAATTATGTCTTTCAATGCCATCATAACAGTACCAACATTTCAAACGTGACCTTAACATTTTCCCTTGAATTCCACAAACACATAGCATGCATTACAGAACATCAACTTACTCTATATGTATTTGTACCTAATCACTCCCCCATGAAAAATACTATTCACATGGAATCAATGAACTACCTTTAGTTCATAACATAGTCCCGAGCCCATACTGGTGCTCGTCTAACTCTAACCTGTCTTTCCGGCTGAGTCACTGGTACGGGTTGTATTGTACAGTCATCATCAAAGTTAGCTAATTCCCCATTCTCCTCCTTCCCATAAGAGGAAGGTGTGAGGTGAGATGCATTCCAAGTACGCCCATCAGAGAGTTTATAAGTGTAAGGTCCAGTCTTTTGCAGCACTTCCAATGGTTTGGAAAATGCAGATTGGAGCTTAGGAAGGACACCTGGTCATTTCACCCGGACAAAAGATCCTTGTTTGAATGACACTTCCGTTGCCCCCCGCTTGCGATCAGTGTATGTTTTTGAGCTCTTCTGCATGTGTTTCACACGATCCACAATTTTCTGCACACATGGTTGCTGAAGACGCTGCATTTTCTGTAATCCTGAGATGTGAAGTTTAGTGCGCATCGGTCTTGCATGTAACAATTCAGCGGGTGAACACTGAGTAGTTGAATGAGGTGTAGCACGGTATGCTTGTAAGAATTCCCTTGTGAACTCTTTCCATCCTTTGCCTTCCAAGGAAGCAGTAAGTAACGCGTGCTTCAAAGTACGGTTAAAACGTTCAACCTCTCCATTGGCACGAGGGTAATACACAGATCACGTTCGATGCCTAATTCCTCGGTTTTGGAGAAACACCTCAAACTCACATGACATGAATTGAGAGCCGTGGTCTGAGATCAGCTCCTTCAGGTTCCCTTCACGGCTGAACACAGTTGAAAGAAACTGAATGACCGCTGAAGAGGTTACCTGGGGCATGAAAGCAATCTCTGGCCACTTACTAAAGTAGTCCACTAAAGTTACAGCAAAACGATATTCTGCTGGAGCTTTGTCAAAGGGCCCCACAATGTCTATGGCTAGTTTCTCCCATGCTCCATCTGGGAGGGGTTACAGGCTGGAGTGGCGGAGTGCGGACAACTGCTGACTTGACATGCGTTTGACAAGTTATGCATGATTTGATGGCTGTCTCAACCTGGGCATCCATACCCGGCCACCAATACAGTTCTCTGAGTCTTTGCTTGGTTCTAACAATGCCTTGATGTGTATCGTGAGCCAATGCGATGAACTTCTCACGCAAGGTCTCTGGTACTAAACGTCTGTGTGTGCCTCTTACCACGCAATCATCCTGAAGAGAAAGTTCATGTTGAATTTTGTAATAAGGTAACAGGTCAGGTCCTAGACCCTTCTGGGTTTTTGGCCACT
Organism: Romanogobio albipinnatus; assembly: GCA_023566225.1. Lineage (NCBI taxonomy): Eukaryota > Metazoa > Chordata > Actinopteri > Cypriniformes > Gobionidae > Romanogobio > Romanogobio albipinnatus. The sequence goes on along the minus strand of CM042250.1, from coordinate 30,723,475 downwards.
TGGTCGTCAGTAAGTCACGTACTTTACCGTATATTGGGCAGGCAGCCCCTGCCGCCTTGAATTCATCAACAGATATGGCCGTAAGCGTTGAAGCAAGTGCGACCACTTCCATGTCATCTTCCAGCACAGGACCACTGCTCTGTAATGGCAAGCGAGACAAGCAATAAGCTGTAACATTTTCACGTCCAGGCTTGTACTGGATGTTGTAGTCAAAGGCCATCAACCTAGCTGACCACCGAGCAATCCGAAGTCCTGCTCGCCCTTGTCCCTTCTAAGTGAGCAGTGTTGTGAGTGGGCTGTGATCTGTACGTAATGTAAAACGTCGCCCCCACAGATAAGTTCTCCATTTCTCCGTTGCCCACACACAGCCTAATGCTTCCTTCTCAATTGTGGAGTACTTGCGTTCCACCTGTGTGAGGGTGCGTGATGCAAAAGCAACAGTCTTTTCAGACCCGTCTGGGTGCATTTGGGTGAGAACGGCGCCCAGACCGTAATTAGAAGCATCAGTTGTAACGATAGTATGTAGCTCAGGATCGAATAGTGTCAGTGCAGGGCTATTAATTATAAGGTCTTTTACCCGCTCAAAACTTTTCTGTGCCTCAGGCGTCCAGGTGAATGGAGCAGATCCACGATTCAACACTCTAAGGGGCTCGACCACTGCGGAATAATCGGGTATGAATTTTGAATACCACGATGTGAGCCCAAGGAAAGAGCGTAAGCTGGTGGTATCAGTTGGTGGTAGAGCTTGTGAGACTGCATGGACATGAGAAGCATCCTTCAGCCGAGATTGTGTGTCCCAAGAATGACAGCTCTGTCTGTCTGATGTGGCATTTGTCAAAGTTCAATTTGAGCCCAGCTGTTTCTAGACGCTGAAGTGCTGCGTTCAAGCTCTTGTCATGTTCCTCAATGGTCTTTCCTGAGATAATGACGTCGTCCAAGTAACATTGAACATTTGCAAGTCCTTTAAGTATGGTCGACATTAGTCTCTGAAAACAACTCGGCCCTGACGCCAGTCCATAAGGTACTCGCTTATAGTGAAATAAGCCTTCATGAGTGATAAATGAAGTAAGGCTACAGCTATCCTCATGCAGTAGGACTTGGTGATAGGCGCTTTGAAGATCTAGAGTTGAAAAAACAGTTGATCCCCTCAGTTCTGCGAACATTTCTTCCATGTGGGGGAGTGGAAAACTGTCCACCACTACGGCCTTATTTGGTTCTCGCAAATCCACACAAAGTCGTATGTTTCCATCTTTTTTCTTTGTGACTACAGTTGGTGAGACCCATTCTGATGATTCAATCGGCTCAATCACATCCTGCTGAATGAGTCGCTTTAATTCCAGTGACACGGCGTCGCGAATTGCAAATGGAAGGCGGCGTAGTTTCTGCTGTATTGGTTTCACGTCGGCACTTTGACTAGGTGTGTAAATCCTTGTGCGCAACCCAGTTTCTCGGGCTTCGTACTAACGTCAGCTGAATTTATCATGCGGCATGACGATGTAGCTATACGGCCATCTAACAGCTGCAATTCTAATGGCGCGAACAAGTCTCGTCCTAACACCGCGGTGCCAGTGTTCACAACGAACAGTTCAGTTGTAGCACGCCGCTCGCCGTATATGATCTCAGCTTCTATACATCTCATTACCGATATGGCGTGTCCACCATAGCTCACTAAGTTCACTTTCGCTTTCACAAGGGTAGCATCAGGGAAATACTAATTACACACTGACATTGGAATAATAGATACTGCTGAGCCCGTATCCAGCATTAACTCCACGTTCTGTGTTGCTCCACATGCGCTAATTTGAACAGTACACATTATCTTGCTTGAATCGCGATAAGGGCTTTCTACCGTTAGCACAGTCACATCAGGAATTGAGATCTCACTTACGTTTTTGTGTCCCCGACACACTTTAGCGAAATGTCCTCTCTTCTGGCATGCGTTACAGGGGCATTTTTGAAAGTTGGCAGTATGCTGTTTTGAACCACATCTGTAACACATTTTGATGTTTTATAAACAAATTTCGGGAGAAGCACATTCAGGAAATTAAAACTGTTAAACACAAGTGGAGCAGGCCCAGATAATTAAACCTAATTGAACACAAGAGGAGCTCATTAAACTAATCAGTCAATCAACGATAGGAGGTGTATATAGATAGCCAATTTACCTTCCTGTCGTTGACAGTTTCTTAGTTTGGATTTCTACAGGCGCAGAGATGTTTGGGGCTGGGCCCACCGGTCTCCCCTCTGCCTCTCAGCTCATTCCTCCTCCAGTTCCTAAGCCTTTGTATTTTCAGTGGCCTACGGCTCCCACCGCAGATGCTAGCGCGAGCTTACTAGCGGTACAAGCTCCAAGTTATCAACAATTTACTAACACTCATTCTTTTCAGTGGCCTGCAGCGCCAGCAAACGCAGGGCCGCCTCTACCAGCAGCACAAGCGCATACGTCTCAGATGCATCCTTCTCTTTCTCATGCCCCTAACATTTTTTCCTTCCAAGCTCCAGACGCAGCCCCGGTTCCTCTCTCTTCCAACCCCCTTCTGCAAACTAAATCTTCGTTCTCTCTCCTCACAGCAACACCGATGTCTGTCCCAGCTAACGCTGTTTCCTCTGAGCCGCCTCCAGTGGCCCAAAACAGGGCACAGATCCTGGCAGGTTTGGACGTTGATTTGTCATCACTCCTCTCTCTGTTTCCTGTGTCAGACATAAACCGTCAAATAGACTGCGGGGACTTTTCAGTCACTTTAAAAAACCCCAACCCACATTCATCCCGCTTACTTTCTTTTCCTGAATTTTCGATTGCCTTTTCCCATTTCACGGACATCATTTGTTCAGTTTTCCCCCAAAGGCGCCGCGAGCTGAATGATTATCTGGCAATCATAGCCGAGCTCGCGCTGTCCTCTGGGGGAGGTCATTTTTACACATACCACAAACTCTTCTCTGCGAAGTGTGCCGTGCGGCTAGCCCAGTGGAACCAGTGCGCTTACTGGGGCGCTCTCGACACGGACCTCCACAGCAGGGTGTTCTTAGGCTGCAGGAATATTTTGTGTGCAGTCTGTAGCACATGCTACTGCATCATGTCCTAAGATTAACCCTTCCCCTCCCTGCCCGGATCCAACCCAGGCTAAATCTACTAGCTATGTGCCACAAACTGCAAAATACTCGGCTAACTACGAGTCTAGAAGGGATCCCCCTCGCTTCATTGACAACCAGGCCTGCAACAGTTTCAACCAAGGGAGATGTATCAGACAACGTTGCAGATTGCCCAGTATTCAAATCAGTTAATAAAAAAAACCCCAAAAATTATTTATCGACTCCTGTGAACATTTCTCGTCTTTCTGTCAAATTAGAGCAGCACCCGGACGCAGATTTCATAAATTATTTGCTGACCGGACTCAAATACGGCTTTATACCCGGCATTGAATGCCCGCTTTCCCAGAACACAATCTCCAATCTGCTCTCGCTGAAGTCGAAGTTGTAGATAAGCTAATTAAAAAAGAAGTCGAGTCAGGTTTTATGATCGGCCCTTTCGACGACGCTCCCTTCAGAATTTTTCGTATCAGCCACATAGGGGTGGCCACAAGAGAATTTTCGGGTAAAAAACGCCTTATAATTGATCTCTCGGGATGTTTTTTCAGAACTCGGAATCCCCATCGCCCAGGAAAAAACCATGGGTCCCACCACGTCGATTTGAGTTTCTCGGTATTAATTTAGATTCAGTAAAATTAAGCTTCACTACCAAAAGAGAAAATTGATAGGATAATTCTTATCGCATCTACTTTTCTAGATGATTCCCACCGTTCCAAACGCGAAATTCTATCACTGCTAGGTCACTTACACTTCGCCATGCGCATCATTCCGCAGGGCCGCCCTTTCATCTCGCATCTCCTCTCACTTGCTTCTTCAGTTCACTCACTGGAGGACCTAATTCCAATAACCAAGACGTGCCGCGACAAACTCAGGTTATGGATAACATTTCTAAATCAGTGGAATGGTCTGTCTTTTTTCTACAATAATCTCGTTTCTTCCCCCATCGACATCCAACTTTTGACAGACGTAGCCCCTTCAATCGGTTCTATAAAGGACGATGGTTTGCGTCTCCATGACCACCACAGCTTCAAGACTCGCTGCAGTCTTCAGCGCTGTTCGAGCTTTACCCTCTCGTAGTTGCAGCCTTTCTGTGGGGGAAAGAATGGGCGGCTAGCAGCATATTAGTGCATTGCGACAATGAGGCAACAGTCCAGTGCATTAATAAAGGCCGCTCTCATTCACCCGCTCTGATGCCCTTTCTAAGACGTCTCACCTGGATCTCGGCTTGCGATCAATTCATCATTATTGCAACGTATGTCCCAGGGTCCGAAAACCTAATTGTTGACTCCCTGTCTCGTTTTTTGTTTCAGAAATTCAGGACATTGGCTCCAGAGGCGGATCTTTTCCCAACTCCAGTACCTCATTATTCAGAACTAATATTCCCATAAACCACCCGCTAAGACCCCTCCTTGAAGCATCACTCAACAGCATCCTCCAAGCAGTTTCCCGAGCGCTCCTGGACGAACTTGCTTTACCTTCCACCCGTCTGCCAGCGAGACTTACCCATCTGACACAGCGAGTCTTGATCTCCCGTCAGACGTCGGCGAGAGCTCTCCTGGCCAGGTGTTTTCACTTCTCCTTCACCGTGCTGTTGGCGATAGGACCCACTCACCCGGGAAACTGATCCTGATAGAGGCCGGGTGGGCCCCCTCGGTCAGTTGTTCTCTTTAATTACGCCTTCCCATCAATCGGTCGGTAGGGCTCACCCATCTGATGCCACGAGTCTTGATCTCTTATCAGATGCGGCCTGAGCCCTCCCGATCGGCCTTTTCCAAATAACGCGCCCCCATCCACCAGCCTGTGAGCTTCCAGCTGAGTTGGGCGGTTTAGTTTCTCCCCTTTTCTTCGACCGGTAGGGCTTCTCTCGTCTGATACAGTGAGCCTTGGCCTCCCATCGGATGTCGTAAAGAGCCTTTCCGATCTGTCTTTCTAAACTAGGACTGCTCCACGTTCATCAGCTAGTAGGGCCCATCCACCCGGCAACGCGAGCTCCCGCCAAATGCAATACGGTCCTCCTGGTCAGGTGGTTACAAACCATGAGGTTCCTCATTTATCGGCTGGTAGGGCTTTTCCCGTCTGATACAGTGAGCCTTGGCCTCCCATTGGATGTCGCAAGCAGATCCAAGCTCTCGGAAGATGGTCTTCTCACGCTTTTCAAAGCTACATCAGGACCGACCGATACCACATCAGGAAAGCTCACCAAACCCTTATTAATTAATAACCCTTATTAAAAACCCTATCCTATCTTTTCTCTTTTTTCCATCTAGTGAGGCTCACCCATTCAATACAGCGAGTCTTGATCTCCTGTCGAATGCTGCAAGAGCTCTCCTGGACAGTGGCTATTCCTTTTCCTCATTTTCATCTGGCGAGGCTCACTCATCCAACACCTTGAGCTGATTTCCCGTCGGATGCCGTGAAAGCCCTCCAGGCCAGCTTCCATCTATTTCTTTCCCTGACCAGCGAGGATTCCCTTTCCGATGCCTTGAGAATTGTTCTCCCATCGGATGCCGCGAGGGCCCTCCAAGTTGCTATCAATCTTTTTCTTTTTCCATCCAGCGAGGCTTGCTTGTCCGATACCGTGAGTATTGATCTCCTTTCGGACACCACAGAGCTCTCCAGGTCTATGTCTATCCCTTCTCTTTCCTCCGTCCAGCGAGGCTTACCCGATACCGCGAGTATTGATCTCCTTTCGGATTCTGCAAGAGCTCTCTTGGGTGAACTTTCATGCTTTACCTTCCACCTGTCCGTCAGCGAAGCTTACCCATCTGATACAGCGAGTATTGATCTCCCATCAGATGTCGGCGAGAGCTTCCTGACTGGGTGTTTCACTTCTCCTTTACCGTGCCGTCAGCCGATAGGACCCACTCACCTGACGCCAGAAACTGCTCCTGGTGGAGGCTGGGTGGGCCCATCGGTCAGTCGTTTCTTTTTAATTGCGCCACCCCGTCTATCGGTCAGTAGGGCTCACCTGTCTGACGTCACGAGTATTGATCTCCCCATCAGATTCGGCCTGAGCCTTCCTGATCGGCCGTTCCAAGCAACGCGCCCCCTGTTCACCAGCCAGTAGGGGGCCCCTCTGGTTGGGCAGATTAAATCACATGCTCCCCTTTTCTTTCGACTGGTAGGGTTTTTTCCCCGTCCAATACAGTGAGCATTGGCCTCCCATTGGATGTTGCAAAAGCCTTCCCGATCGGTCACCCCAAATTCTGACTGCTCCACACTTACCAGCCAGTAGGGCCCGTTCCGCCAGGAGCTATGAGCTCCCGTCAGAGACAACACGGGTCCTCCCGGCCAGGTAGTTCCAAACCATGCTGCTTCTCATTATCGGCCGGTAGGGGTTTTTCCATCTGATACAGTGAGCATTGGCCTCCCATTGGATGTTGCAAGAGCCTTCCTGACCAGTCGTTCCAAACTAAGGCTGCTGCCAGCCATCAGCCAGTAGGGCTCATCCGCCCGATGCCGTGAGTTGCTCCCATCAGAAGCAACACAGGCCCTCCTGGTCAAGCAACCAGGCTTATCAAAACACCAGCCCACCAATTATCTGCATATTAGGGCGGAGGGGGGGGGGGGGTGGGTGGTTCTGGTGGCTGTCCTCTGTTCTTGCATTTTGGGGGATATTCTGGGTTCGGGCAAAATTTCCGAGCTCGGAGCCCTCCCCCGGACAGCACACCAAATATGCATAATATTTACTCTATTTAATTTGATGTAAGTGTGAACTCGTGAATTGATGTTTTATAAACAAATTTCGGGAGAAGCACATTCAGGAAATTAAAACTGTTAAACACAAGTGGAGCAGGCCCAGATAATTAAACCTAATTGAACACAAGAGGAGCTCATTAAACGAATCAGTCAATCAACGATAGGAGGTGTATATAGACAGCCGATTTACCTTCCTGTCGTTGACAGTTTCTTAGCTTCCCCCCACCACCCCTTCTCCTCACTTACTTAATTAAACTCACATAAGAAATCAACTCAATCATAAATACATGCAGTCTAGTTCTAGACTATTTCCATCACGGGGGGATACTGTGGGTTCGGGCAAAAATTCCGAGCTCGGAGCCCTCCCCCGGACAGCACGCCAAATACGCATAATATTTAATATATTTATTTTGATGTAAGCGTGAACATGTGAATTAACTTGGGATGAATGCATCGCAGTCGCTCCTTGTAATATCTGTGCGTTTTTCCCCATCTCGCGGCCAGATCTGTTTTGCTGAAAATGTGACTGCTGAATAACTTGTACATCCGCCGGTTTGCTCATCACGTTTGCCTCTGCCACTGCTGTTTCTATTTGGCTGGCAATTGTGACAGCTTTTCTCAAAGTAAGATCCACTTCTAGGAGTAAACGTTCCCGTATGCGATTTGAATTAGTTTTTTCAACAAGTTGGTCCCGAATCATTTCCTCCTCCATGGCTCCGAGTTCGCATGTAGCCGCAAGCTCCTTTAGTGCCGCAATATATTGATCCGTAGTTTCACCATGCCGTTGTCCTCTCTGGCGAAATCAGTACCGTTCAGCTACCTCATTCACTTTTGGCTCGAAGAATGTGCGAATAACTTGCAATGCCGTGTCGTACTTATCGTCTGCAACCTGTAAAATAGTCTCTGGCCTTCTGCCCCCAGGCAGTGAATCAGTAGAGCGCGTTTTCGGCCTTCCGATAGCTCTTCATCCATGGCCAAGACATAATTCTCGAAAACACGAATCCATGCCTTAAATGGCATCAGTGGCTCACCCACATTTTGTAGAAATGGCGTAGGTTGACTTAAATTCCACGGCATCCTCGTCGCCAATATGTTGTGTCTTAGAAAAGATGCAAGCAACCACGAGAACTCACGAACCTCCTTTTATTTCGGCCTCCTATTTTCCGCGTACACTCAAGTACCACTTATCTAATCGTGCCACCCACAGGACAAGCGGTGACACTACAGAGCTACAGCAATTCTATGTTCGTTTTGAGTGAGATAAGTAGGCTATGTGTTGGCTAATGATTCAATCACGCAACGTGAGCATTATTTTTGCAAATATGTATTCAATATTTACATACTTACGTAGGACGAACGTGAGCAGCTGCATTTTCATCAGAATTAAACCAGGACATATACTATTTCATAACTATGGGAGCAGCAACAATTATGGCCATGTGTTGGATACTTTTGTCAGCTTATTACTAGACTAACTGCTGTCTCGTAAGAATGATTTATTTATATTTTTCCAGCTTACCCGAGTGTGGCGGTTCAAGTTCTAACGTTATAAGCTATCTTCTCAACAAAAGCAACCTCACTTGATGAGCTGTTATTTTATCATTTGGCAAACGTTTCACTGGGTTCTGTCTCGGGCTCTGGGATACGTGTTCCATTGCGGCGTGTTTAACAGTGATGGGCGGCGACCAATCGTCATGAAAGTGATCCTGAGAGGTGGCCATCAGAGGTATTTATTAGTTAAAATTACTCACTGCTCAAATGCATGTTTTGCTTTAATACAAGATTTGTCAGGAGCTAATTAAATGAGGAAATCGGCAGGCAAAACAGAATCATGTCACAAGGAATTGTACAAGTGCGAAATATAGCGAGAGCAACTCGCCCCCACACGGTTCACCTCACATTCATTCAGGTTGTAAACTTGAACTCGCGTTTTCGTCGCATGGTTCATAAACTGTCTTATTTGGAGTTAGCGTTGTTGCATTATTTTCATGGACTCTCTGAAGTTATACTAATAATGTTATGTGACTGACTCAAGAACAATTTCAGAGAAATCTGCACTCCACAAATTAAGTATATCAAGCCCATGTCTCAGCTGGCAATTTCTCACTCATTCATCTCTCGGTCTTCACATTTTTAACACTGTTTAAAACTATCAGGTCATTTGCAACGTAATTGACAATGGTATCTGCATTGCTTAAGCTTAGTCGTTTTCAGTAAAATGCTAGGCTTATGGATATTGTTCTTGTCGCTATAGTTGGTATTTGTAAATTTGTAACTCCTTTAAAGCTAAAGTTGCTATTGGAAATATTGTCTTAAGCTATAGTTGGAGATTGGGAACGCACTTGTTCTTAAAGCTATAATTAATATTGGAAGTGCTTGTTCTTAAAGCTATAGCTAATATTGGAAGCGCTTTTCTTAATGCTATAATTATATTGGAAATGCTTGTTATTAAAGCTATAATTAGGGGCCAAGCACCGAAGGTGCGAAGGCACCTATTGAAACCGTTCCCGTTCTTACTATTATTCGGGGCCAAGCACCGAAGGTGGGAAGGCACCTATTGAAACCGTTCCCGTTCCTATTATTAGGGGCCAAGCACCGAAGGTGCGAAGGCACCTATTGAAACCGTTCCCGTTCCTATTATTCTTCTTCTTCTTCCGTTTCTTCTTCTTCCACAACGAAGTCTATGGCAGCCCATAGAACCGTATGGTAAAAAGTTGTGAAATTTGGCACACAGATAGAGGACAGTCTGAAAAGTCACCATAGCAAATTTGGAGTCTCTAACTCAATCTCTCTAGCGCCACCACCTGTCCAAAGTTGCACTCATGTTTATGCTAATACCTTTTGAACCATAAGGGCTAGAAACAAAATTCTTTCTCCTCTGAATCCTTGGCTCAAACCGATTCGATTGCACCCTATGATGTCATTTTCCGTCATGAAACTTTTCCCGCCATTTTGAATTTTCAGAAAAACCTACTTTGGCGAACTCGTCCTAGACAGTTCATCCGATTTGCATGAAAATTGAACCAGATCATCTTCAGACCATGCTGACAAAAAAATCTTGCAAATCAAGTTGATTCGTCAAATTGTTTTCGATAAACGCCCAAACAAATTTTATGTAGCGGTTGCAATAACACACTTAAGGTAATATCTCCGCAACACTTTATCATATTCAAACCAAACTTGGTACATGTCATCATAAGCATGACCTGAGGCAACATGCAGCGTTTCGGCGCAGCACCACCTACTGGTCCGGAGATACAAAAAAATGGCTGTTGTTGCTTTTAACTTTTGAACCGTTTGTCCAAAAATCATAAAATTGGTCTCGTTAGATTCAGGACGGCATGCCGAGTCGTCTGATATTCAATTGTACCATATCTGCCATTTTGGCAGTCGGCCATTTTGAATTATGTGCTAAAATGCTGTATTTTATGAACACATGAACGGATTGTTACGAAACTCGGTTTGGGTCATCAACACAATGCCCTGAATGAGCCCAAGAAGTTTCGAAACAGCGCTACCTAGTGGAGAATTGTTTCTTCAAATGCTTATAACTTTGAGTGAACTTGACTTATTTTCATGGGAGTAACTTTTTTTTGTCTCCTGAATCCTCGCCAAGTCCAACAATACCAGACTTGCTAGTTTTCTGCATATGGTTTGTGCAGCGTTGTAATTTAGCGCTTTAAAAACATTAGCTGATATCTTCGAAACCGCTAGTCCGATCAAGACGAAACCAGTGTCAGAAGTTCGGAAACATAGGTCGATAGCTGTATGTAAATGCCCAAATATTGATAGTAAGGGGGTGTAAAGTCCAATCAAAGTCAGGTGTCAGTCATTTTTCATGTGTTTTTTCATATAAAAAAACATGAAATTCCCATTGACTACAATGCAGTATTATGATATAAAATGCTATGCTTTACAAATGAATTGGTGTATCATTACGAAACTTGGTATGTGTCATCAGCACCATGCCTTTAAGGTACTTAAAAGGTTTCAAAACAGCACCGCCATGTGGTCCATACTTATAATGAAAAGGCCTCTTGAGGCTAGATCTCTGCAATGACATTTGACACTATATTGACACCCTGCTTTGATATATTGACACCAATCTTTGCATGTGTCATTGTTCCTTTATTCTGACCACACCATATCAATTTCTTTTTTTATTTTTTTTTTATTGACAAAAAAACAGCAAAATACAAAACTCTCGTAGGAGAAAAAGAATATACACATACATGTAATTACAAATGTTGTCAAAATACAAAAGTTAATAATTAAACAGAAAATAACAACAAAACAAAAACAAAACAAAAAAAAGAAAGAAAGGGGCTATTTAAAAACACAAGTCAATGTGAAAAGGCTATTTTGAAATAGTCTTTTTTTTCTCTCTCTCTTTTGACCTTATACACAATTCTGACTTTATACACACACCTCTGACTTTATACCACACAATTCAAATCTGACTATCACACAATTCTGACTTTATACACGCAACTCTGACTTTATACCTACAATTTAAATCTGACTATCACACAATTCTGACTTTATACCATACAATTTAAATCTGACTATCACACAATTCTGACTTTATACACGCAATTCTGACTTTATACACACAGTTCTGACTTTATACCATACAATTCAAATCTGACTATCACACAATTCTGACTTTATACCATACAATTTAAATCTGACTATCACATAATTCTGACTTTATACACGCAATTCTGACTTTATGCACACAGTTCTGACTTTATACCATACAATTCAAATCTGACTATCACACAATTCTGACTTTATATCACACTTCTGATTTTATATCACATAATTCAAATCTGACTATCATACAATTCTGATTTTATACACACAAAACAGCATGAATGTTATTATTCATCTTCTTCTTCTTCTTCTTCCGCCACGAAGTCTATGGCAGCCCATAGAACCGTATGGTAAAAAGTTATGAAATTTGGCACACTCATAGAGGACAGTCTGAAATGTCAACATAGCAAATTTGGAGTCTCTAACTCAATCCCTCTAGCGCCACCACCTGTCCAAAGTTACACTCATGTTTACACTCATGTTTATGCTAATAACTTTTGAACCATAAGGGCTAGAAACAAAATTCTTTTTTCCTCTGAATCCTTGGTATGGGTCATCAGCACGATGCCCTGAAGTAGCCTGAGAAGTTTCGAAACAGCGCCACCTAGTGGTGAATTTTTTTTTTCAAAACACTTATAACTTTGGGAGGGGTTGACTTATTTTCATGGGACTAACTTTTTATGATTCCTTGGCTGAAGCCGATTCGATTGCACCCTATGACATCATATTCCGTCATTAAAATGTCCTCGCCATTTTGTATTTTCCGAACTCGAACTTTTGCGAACTCGTCCTAGATGGTTCATCCGATTTGCATGAAAATTGAGCCAGATCATCTTCAGACCATGCTGACAAAAAATCTTGCAAATCAAGTTGATTCGTCAAATAGTTTTCGATAAACGGCCAAACAAATTTTATGTAGCGGTACCAGACACTAATACCTAAATCTCAAAATATTGATAGCAAGGGGGTGTAAAATCCAATCTAAGTCAGGTGTCAGTCATTTTTCATGTGTTTTTTTCATATAAATGTCTATAACTCCAAAACAAAATGATATATTTTCACCAAAATTGACACAGACATGTATGGGCTCACTCCGAGGACACATAAAAAAATGGTAGGATTGTGCCACTTGGTGGCTCTATAGTAGAACAAAACATGAAATTCCCATTGACTACAATGCAGTATTATGAAATAAAATGCTATGCTTTACAAATGAATTGGTGTATTATTACGAAACTTGGTATGTGCCATCAGCACCATGCCTTTAAGGTACTTAAAAGGTTTCAAAACAGCACTGCCATGTGGTCCATACTTATAATGAAAAGGCCTCTTGAGGCTATATCTCTGCAATGACATATTGACACTATATTGACACCCTGCTTTGATATATTGACACCAATCTTTGCATGTGTCATTGTTCCCTTATTCTGACCACACCATATCAATTTCGTAACTGTGCCACCTATTGGTTGAAAGTGATAAATCATTAAATCATTATTATTGACTGTATTTATAATTTTACAGCTATTTTGCCTAAAATCACCTTTATAGGTCTTTAATTGCTCATTGCTGCGGTTGATCTGACACTGCCAGCCATTTTGGCATGTCTTGTCTTCTTCTTTGCGCTTGGCCCCGATAATGGCTGCTTGCAGCTATATTTCTTCTTCTTCTTCTTCTTCTTCTTCTTCCGCCACGAAGTCTATGGCAGTCCATAGAACCGTATGGTAAAAAGTTATGAAATTTGATACACTCATAGAGGACAGTCTGAAGTGTCAACATAGCAAATTTGGAGTCTCTAACTCCATCCCTCTAGCGCCACCATCAGTCCAAAATTGTCCAAAAGTCTTCAGACCATGCTGACAAAAAATCTTGCAAATCAAGTTGATTCGTCAAATCGTTTTCAATAAACGCGCAAACAAATTTTAAGTAGCGGTTGCAAAAACACACTTAAGGCAATATCTCTGCAACGCTTTATCATATTCAAACCAAACTTGGTACATGTCATCACAAGCATGACCTGAGGCAACATGCAGCGTTTCAGCGCAGCACCACTTACTGGTCCAGAGATACAAAAAATGGCTGTTTTTGCTTATAACTTTTGAACGGTTTGTCCAAAAATCATAAAAGTGGTCTTGTTAGATTCGGTACGGCATGCCAAGTCGTCTGATATTCAATTTTACCATATCGGCCATTTTGGCAGTCGGCCATTTTGAATTATGTGCTAAAATGCTGTATTTTATGAACACATGAACGGATTGTTACGAAACTCGGTTTGGGTCATCAACACAATGCCCTGAATGAGCCCAAGAAGTTTGGAAACAGCGCCACCTAGTGGATACATTTTTTTTTTCAAATGCTTATAACTTTGAGTGAACTTGACTTATTTTCATGGGAGTAAATTGTTGTCTCCTGAATCCTCGCCAAGTCCAACAATACCAGACTTGCTAGTTTTCTGCATATGGTTTGTGCAGCGTTGTAATTTAACGCTTAAAAAACGTTAGCTGATATCTTCGAAACCGCTAGTCCGATCGAGACGAAACCAGCGTCAGAAGTTCGGAAACATAGGTCGATAGCTGTATGTTAATGCCCAAATATTCATAGTAAGGGGGTGTAAATTCCAATCAAAGTCAGGTGTCAGTCATTTTCCATGTGTTTTTTCATATTAAAAAAAAACATGAAATTCCCATAGACTACAATACAGTATTATGATATAAAATGCTATGCTTTACAAATGAATTGGTGTATCATTACGAAGCTTGGTATGTGCCATCAGCACCATGCCTTTAAGGTACTTAAAAGGTTTCAAAACAGCACCGCCATGTGGTCCATACTTATAATGAAATGACCTCTTGTGGCTATATCTCTGCAATGACTTATTGACACTATATTGACACCCTGCTTTGATATATTGACACCAATCTTTGCATGTGTCATTGTTCCCTTATTTTGACCACACCACATCAATTTCGTAACTGCCACCTATTGGTTGAAAGTGATAAATCATTATTATTGACTGTATTTATCATTTTACAGCTATTTTGCCTAAAATCACCTTAATAGGTCTTTAATTGCTCATTGCTGCAGTTGATCTGACATTGCCAGCCATTTTGGCATGTCTTGTCTTCTTCTTTGCGCTTGGCCCCGGTATGGCTGCTTGCAGCTATATTTATTATTAGGGGCCAAGCACCGAAGGTGCGAAGGCACCTATTGAAACCGTTCCCGTTCCTATTATTATTATTATTCATCTTCTTCTTCTTCCGCCACAAAGTCTATGGCAGCCCATAGAACCGTATGGTAAAAAGTTATGAAATTTGGCACACTCATAGAGGACAGTCTGAAGTGTCAACATAGCAAGTTTGGAGTCTCTAACTGAATCCCTCTAGCGCCACCACCTGTCCAAAGTTGCACTCATGTTTATGTTAATAACTTTTGAACCATAAGGGCTAGAAACAAAATTATTGTTTCCTCTGATTCCTTGGCTCAAGCCAATTCAATTGCATTTTTCGTCATGAAAATTTTCCCGCCATTTAGAATTTTCCGAAAAACCTACTTTTGTGAACTTGTCCTAGATGGTTCATCCGATTTGCACGAAAATTGAACCAGATAATCTTCAGATCATGCTGACAAAAAAACATGGAATTCAAGTTGATTCGTCAAATCGTTTTCAATAAACACACAAGCAAATTTTATGTTAATCACTTTTTTTTTTAATGTTTTTTTTTATGTTTTATGTTTTTCTGGACTCAAGATGGCGCCGAGGATGGCTGCTGCGTTGCGAGCTCCGTTACAACATTGTAGTTTTTTGTTTGTTCTGGTTATAGTTTTTGTGTTTTTTGTCTTGGATGTTGTCTGCCTTACTGCGTACGACAGACAAACACTTTTAGACATTGGTTCGGCAATCGCACACCGAAAACCGGACTTTAAATTAATCAGTGACGACCCGCTGCTTACAAACACGGCAGCGGAGCCCTTTGTCTGGGCGGTCCGACCGTGAAAACGCAGCCGGAGAAGGGGAAGCAGAGCCGGCGTGCTCATCAGAGTAAGACGCCGCGCAAACTGACCCCCGCTTCCCAGTATTTTACTAGCTAATGTTCAGTCTCTGGACAACAAACTCTGCGAGCTGAGAGCACGGATCTCTTTCCAACGAGAGACGAGGGACTGCTGCATTATCTGCCTTACAGAAACTTGGATGTCTGCTGAGATTCCAGATTCGGCCATCGTAACCACGGGGTTCTCCGTGCACCGAATGGACAGAGAAAAAGATCTCTCAGGGAAAAGCAAAGGCGGGGGTGTGTATTTTATGATCAACAGATCCTGGTGTGATCAGAGGAACGTACATTCTATCAAGTCTTTCTGTTCTCCTGATCTGGAATTTCTCATGGTTCTGTGTCGACCATTCTGGCTACCGAGGGAATTCACAGCGGTCATCATCACAGCGGTGTATATTCCCCCACAAGCCGACACAGACCGGGCACTAAAGGAACTGTATAGGACAGTGAGTGAGCAGGAAACCGCGCATCCTGAGGCTGCGTTTATTGTGACCGGGGACTTTAACAAAGCCAACTTCAAACGCATTGCACCTAAATACCACCAACATGTTAGCATCAACACGCGAGGGAACCGTGTTTTGGATCACTGTTACTCTCCCTTCCGGGATGGCTACAAGTCCCTCCCGCGCCCACCATTTGGCAAATCGGACCACTCTTCCGTTCTCTTTCTGCCTGCTTACAGGCAGAGACTGAAACAGGAAGCACCCGCCCTCAGAACCATGCAGTGCTGGTCGGACCAATCAGACTCTATGCTACAAGACTGTTTTGATCACGCGGACTGTGAGATGTTCCGGTCGGCCTCTGATGACGACATCGAGGTCTACGCTGATAGCGTAACGTGTTTCATCAGGAAGTGCGTAGAAGACGTTGTTCCGACCAAAACAATTTGGCTGTTCCCAAACCAGAAGCCGTGGCTAAATGGGGATGTTCGCGCGGCACTCAATGCGCGGACCTTCACTTTTAACTCCGGTAATGCGGAGGAGCATAAACAAGCAAGTTATGCCCTCCGGAAAACCATCAGAGCAGCAAAACGCCAGTACAGGGACAAGATTGAAGGACAGTTCAACACCACCGACTCTAGAAGCATGTGGCGGGGAATTAACACCATCACAGACTACAAAGGGAACACAAACTCCACCGTGAACACCGCTGCCTCTCTCCCGGACGAGCTAAACACCTTTTATGCTCGCTTTGAGGGAACTAACACCACCCTCGCGGAGAGAGAGCTCGTGGATGAAGATGCAGAGGTTAGTTCACTCCCTGTATCTGTAGCGGATGTTACCCGATCCTTCCGGCGGGTGAACATCCGTAAAGCCGCGGGTCCAGATGGCATTCCGGGCCGCGTCATCAGAGCGTGCGCGAACCAACTGGCTGGAGTTTTCACTGACATTTTTAACCTGTCCCTCTCCCTGTCTGTGGTCCCCACATGCTTCAAAACGTCCACCATTGTGCCTGTACCGAAGCAGTGAAAAATCATCTGCTTAAACGACTGGCGTCCTGTTGCTCTGACCCCCATCATCAGCAAATGCTTTGAATGAATAATCAGAAACCACATCTGCTCTGTTCTCCCTCCCTCACTGGACCCACTGCAGTTTGCATACCGTACAAACCGCTCCACTGATGATGCCATTTCATCAACTATACACACTGCTCTCTCCCACCTGGAAAAGAGGAACACATATGTGAGAATGCTGTTTGTAGACTACAGCTCAGCATTCAACACCATTGTGCCCTCCATACTTGACATGAAACTCCGGGCTCTAGGCTTAAACAGCTTGCTATGCAGTTGGATCCTGGACTTCCTGTCAAACAGACGCCAGGTGGTCAGAATGGGCAGCAACATCTCCTCATCACTGACTCTCAACACTGGAGCCCCTCAGGGCTGTGTTCTCAGCCCACTCTTGTACTCCTTGTACACACATGACTGTGTGGCAACCCACAGCTCCAATACCATCATCAAGTTTGCTGACGATATGACGGTGGTAGGTCTCATCACTGACAATGATGAAACGGCCTACAGAGAGGAGGTGCACACTCTGACACGGTGGTGTCAGGAGCACAACCTCTCCCTCAACATCAACAAGACAAAGGAGCTGGTGGTCGACTTCAGGAGGAATGAGAGAGAACACCGCCCCATCACCATCAATGGAGCACCGGTGGAGAGAGTCATCACAGAGGAACTCTCATGGTCCATCCACACCAAGGCCGTTGTGAAGAAGGCTCATCAGCGCCTTTTCTTCCTGCAACGGCTGAGGAGGTTTGGAATGAACCGCCACATCCTCACACGCTTCTACACCAGCACCATAGAGAGCCTGCTGACTGGCTGCATCACCACCTGGTACGGCAACAGTACCGCCCGCAGCCGCAAAGCCCTGCAAAGGGTAGTGCGCACGGCCAGCTGCATAATCGGAGGTGAGCTTCCCTCCCTCCAGGACATTTATGCCAGGCGGTGTGTGAAGAGAGCTCAGAGGATCATCAGAGACTCTAGCCACCCGAGCCATGGGCTACTCTCACTGCTGCCATCAGGCAGGCGGTACCGCAGCATCAGAACCCGCACCAGCCGACTCCAGAACAGCTTCTTCCCACAAACAATTAGACTCCTTAACTCCTGATCCATCAGGATCATAACACACACTGGACAGAATATCACTCAGCACAACCCACTGTAGATACACACACATTATATACACATTTATTTATCATATAACATCTACTGTACATTGGATTTCTATTTTGAATAATATTGTATACTGTACATTTGTAGCGATTATGGTCGCAGACCTTATAGATGAATGAATCTTCCAAATGATTCATTAAATGAACATCCCTTTCACAAAGCCCTAATTCAGCTCCAGACCCCAGGAAATCGATCACGAGGCTCCATTCTGCCTGGAGCTACCACTTCTATATTACAATTACGTGATTTCCTATGGACTTTTGACCAAAACTTCACAAAGAGGACAAAAGACTCGTTGTGATCGCAAGACAAAGAAACAAACAGATCTCTGTCTTTTCAATGACCGTTAAATGAACTCCAAGTGACACAGTTTAAAACTCCAAGCAAACTCCCAGAAAATGTTACATACTAGATTGCATAAGATCACATGATTATTGGACTTTCACTCAAATAGCCTTCGACATAGTTTGTTAGCGTGTTACAATTGATACATGTGACTATTATGCATGTATATCACTCTCAAATTCATGCAATTATGTAACTATTGAATGAGTGGATGAAAAGACACCGTGTTTGATACCGTTGTGTTTGAATGGGTATAACTAATGTCGAAGAATTCTCTTTCTATAATAATTTCTTCTTCAAGGATCATTGATTTTAGAAGAGGCTTTATTCACACCAAACACAGCAATGAAGCCGGAGGGCCGTCAGCCACCGGCCCTCCTCTGCCACTGATTTTCTGTCACATATATACCATAGTTGTCTTCCTAACATGGTAACCACTGTTGTCTTCCTAACATGGTAACAACCCCCCTGGCTCACATATCACCACATTCTAAGTTCTAATTCTGTTCCTGTCCTTCTAAAGGGCATTCTCAAAGTTAGCACACTTTTAACCACAGTCAGCAACCATTTGACATTTGAACATAATAGTGTCTTTTCATTAGCCATAAAATGCTAATATTTACATAATAAAATCTTCTACATATTCCCCCCTTTGGGGCTTACCTAAGCCCCACCTTTACTAACCTTTTCCCAGATGTGTAGTTTCAGAATCCAGTTTTTTTTTCAGTTATGCTCCCTAATGACTTAAAATAAGTCACTCAGTTTCACTACCAATGACTAGATTATGCAACCACACTCCGGAGGAATATTAGAACCAAACATCTCCTTCCAGATTTTGCTTTGTTCTCTTTTTCAGGAATGGAGTAAAAGATTCTAATTTCCCTAATTCCTATGTCTTATCATCAGTACATTGTTATAAGCGTGAGTGTGCAATTTGTTCAGCCTTGCCTGTGGTTTTCAGTTATGTAGTATAATCAAACATCAAATCATACATTATACTATCAAAAGTTCTTTTTATATCATATTCATCTTCTTCAACCCAGATACTTTGCGCCCTTGGGTTTGGCTGGCACATACACCCATGGTCTGGCTCATCATTCATCTTCTTCGTCCTCATTGGAGGTACTTGAATCAACTTCCAATGCTTGCAAAATCCAGCTCGATTTATCAGGCCAGTCTTTATTGTTCATTAGGCTTCCATTGTCTTGAACACCCTCAGATACACCTGGTCACCTGGGTCAATTGGACAAGATGTTTCTGTCTCCTCACTGGGCTGCTTTCTTTTTTCCTGTAAATATATAGCTTTACATATTGCAGTTAGTTTCCTCATATAAGATCTTAATTCCATTTGCAATTGTTCTATAGGCAGTCCTTTGTATCAATCAATTTTAATCAATCAACCTCTGCAATATGGTACATGCATGGGTCGACCCTTAAGCTTTTCCATGCGGTGTTAAATGTATGATTCTGTTAGTTTGCATGCGACAACTCATTAGTGCAAGTGAGGCCCTTAAATGCAACCAAGTCTTTGTTTTATCCTAAGTTGCTGCAATACTTGTTTTACAGTTTTTTTTAATAAACGCCCACCTGTTATCTGAAATTATTTCTGATAGTATTCCAAATCAAGGAATTTACCTCTTTTGTTAGACATTTGATTACTGTTCCTGAACCCTCATCTGCAGATGGTACTACTTTTACCCATCTGCTAAATCAATCAATTATCACAAGCATATATCATTTACCTTGTTCTCGCTTTATCATGTCTACATAATCCATTATTTGGCACATATTTCACATGTGGACAGAAAATTGTCTACCATCGCGTATAAATATGGAGACCAATATCCTTGTTGTATGGAGACCAATATCCTTGTTGTTTAATTTTTCTTATTACTTCCCCCCTTGCGCAGTGATCAACTCCCTGCGCATCTGAAATGAGACTGTTCAAAAGCACTGTTGGTGCAATAATCTGTCCTTCATGTGAACGCCAAATATCTTTCATCTTTTTTTTTTTTTTTTTCCCTTTGATGCCACATAGAATGTTCATAAGGGCCTTCTTGTTGCTGTATTCGAACAATATCTTCCAGTTGTGGTTGTGGTTCTATCAAAACTACTGGAGTAAGTATCACCACTAAACATCCTTAAATAGCTCACTCTCAACAGTCTCTATTGATTGGGATTTTACTATCATTTATGTTTGTCCTTTTTGATTTATAATTATTTCTTGAGTAATCCCCATTAATTTTGTTTCACACAAGACTTTTATGAAATTTTTGTCAACAGAGTAAAAATTGAATGGATTTATTGTTGAATTCCACTGGCATTGTTCAGGTTTTTTCATCATTGGCTGTAAATCTTTTGGCTTCCTAATTCTTTCCTGTATAAAGATACGTGGAACAGACTATGGTACATTGAACCAACTTTTTTATAAATTCATTTTCAGTTATTTTCATTACTGCTCACTGTTTACCTATTATGATGTCTTTTGAGGTAATCTCAATTTTTTCTTTTGACTGTCCGTTTCTTTTTGCCATTTCTTTTCTATTTTTTTCATCTCTCTCTTCATCATATATCATAGTACAGTGAAATCCTGACTTTAGTAACTGAGCTTCTGGCTCAGAAATCATCATTTGAGTTCCTATTCCTTGTAAGTCTATATACATTCCTTTTGGAGAACACCAAATTTGAAATCCTAATTTACATAATGCTTCTCTTCCTAACAAGTTTACAGGAGTTTGATTTGATACAAGAACTGGTAAGGTCACACTTTTATTTTTAGTCTGTAAGCAAACTGGAGCTGTCAGAGGAATTAACTGTATTTGTCCCCTGTCTTTGCAAATTTTGAGCAGGTCGTTGCCAACCACACCACCTTTCACCCCTGAGTGACTGTTGCCATGGATTGTTTGGGCAATTGGTTTTGATATGTCCCAGTTGTCCACTACCCCCTCTGTCCTCCATGCTGTGTATTTCTTTTCCAACCTGCCGACCCTTGTTGCTAACTGTGGGTGCAGGAATCTGGTGTACATTTGGAGGAATTGCTGTAGGTGGGGAAGCTGCACAAGTGTTGGGTTATTTACAGAGGTATTCACAGAAGCATTCACAGGAGCACTGCCATTTGGTCTGACTCTTCTCTTCAATGGGTCTCCTTCTGGATTCCCAGTCTCTTGCTTCCATTTTTCTTTCCGCAATGCCTGCCATATTGCCGGACGATATGCATCAAAAACAGTCTCATAGCAAGAGTTCACAGTTCAGAAGCTTGAAGAATTTCTTCCTTTTTTGATCCACTTAGAATTTTCGCCAGAAGTGTTTTAATGTCCCCCACAGATCACAATTTGCCCACTGTTTCTTCTTCAAACACTCTAATCCATTTCCCAGCTCTCTCATGGATGTCAGGAAGGCAGTTGACAAGGCCCTCAAAATCTTTTGTCACCCATAATTAAAATAGGAAGTTGTTTTACTTCCCTGTTTCTCTTACTTGTGACCACCTTTCTTCGTCAAATGTTACCTCCTCTTCATTTTCTATATTTAAACTCTCTAATAATTTTTTTTCTATCATTCGCCTGTATTTCTGTGCATTGTATTAATTCTTCTATTTCTTTGATGCTTTTATTTAAATCTTCTATTTGTGTTTCTGTTTCACCTTTTTATTTATTTAATTTTTTTCTTCTTCCTGTCTGTTAACCTCATACTTAGTTTTTAGTTGCTCTAATGCTGCTCGTGCTTGTTCATAACAATCTAATGGTGCATTTTTCTCAAATGTTTTACTTTTCTCCTTTTGTCTCACATCTTGTCTTGTTTGTTTTTCATTTTCTAAGTCCACCTGTCCTTCCATTTGCATTTAGGATTGGGAACTACCCTTCTGGAGTTACATTTGACATGAGTATTTGAAAACATGTTTTTGTTTCCTTGTCTCTTTTAATTTCTCTTTTCTTTTTCTTTAAACTGTTCTTGATTTTGTAATTTTTTATCAAGGTTTCCATTTCTTCGCATAATGTTACATCAAATGTCCCTTCTTTTTTGCCATTTGGTTATCATATCCTTAGTTCTTTGTTTGCCATTTATTTGACATCTTATCTATAAATTCTTTACACAATTGGTATTTTGATCCTAGCATTTCCACTGGAGTGGCCATATTGTCCTTTAATCAATAATTATTTTAATATCCAATTTCTAGACTTGATTTACTCTTTAACTTAATGTTCTCAAATTTAATTTTCAAAAGAATAATCAATTATCTATTTTTATTTTATTTAACTTTACCTTTTATTTTTATCATATGCAAGCGTTATAATATTTTAATCACCAACTGATTTTTAACTTTCCAATTTTTCTTTTACTTTTTAACTTTACTTTGCATGAATAGAATAAAATTATTCACCACTTGTCATATCATTTATTACTTTATTCTAATTCTGCAATGTCACTTTTCCTAACTGAATGTAACATTCACAATCTCACATTCACAATATTCAAAGCACTCATACAAGTCCTCTCTCATACTTCTCCTCAAATGAAGCACCCCTCCCCTACCTCTTTCAGAGTTCAGGGGGTCACTGCTCCACAACTTATTTTTAACTCAGAGTCCACACAGCCACACTCACATACACTTACACTTAGCCACAGACAACCCAGCACTCTCAACACATCAAAATACAATTAAAATAAATTACTGTCCCTGTTAATACACTTCCTCAACATAACAAAATAGGACTATTTTTAAACTTGTGTTCATGGTATACTTCGCCATCCATCAAGGCCCACTTTTGGTGCCTGAACACATCTAATTTACCTGACTTTATTTTTAACTTTTTTTACTTTGCCATCCATCAAGGCCCACTTGGCGACCGTAACCACATCTAATTTACCTGACTTTATTAAACTTCTATTTGCATGATTACTTGCTATCCATCAAGGCCCTCTTAACAGGTAATCACAGCTAATTAACCTAACTTTTTAAACTTCTGTGCTCATGCTGTACTTTGCCATCCATCAAGGCCCACTTGGCTCGTACCACAGATAATTTACCTGACTTTATTAAACATCTAGGTGCATGATTATTTGTTATCCATCAAGGCCCTCTTAACAATTAACCACAGCTAATTTACCTGACTTTTTTATTAATATTAGAAATTATACTGCATGCATTTATTCTGAAATCAAAAATCTTTTTTTAGTTCTTTAAATTTGGAGAAGCTGTCTTACCACAACAGGTACATTTCTGGCGAATAACACAAACTTAAGCAAAAACTGCTTACCTATTCAAAATTTGTGGCCACTGTTTGTGCTGATTCGTCCAGGAACGTCCTGCCATGGTTTCTTTATCAGCTCCTGAAGAGTCCTGCCGGGGTCGCCATTTATGTCGAAGAATTCTCTTTCTATAATAATTTCTTCTTCAAGGATCATTGATTTCAGAAGAGGCTTTATTCGGCCCTCCGGCTTCATTGCTGTGTTTGGTGTGAATAAAGCCTCTTCTGAAATCAATGATCCTTGAAGAAGAAATTATTATAGAAAGAGAATTCTTCGACACTAAACAGATGAGCTGAATTAAATCTTTATAGAATTGATCATGTCCTCATAGTAAGAAATTAGGTCTAACTTTACTCTCTGCTTAAAAGCAGGAAATTAAATGACTATAGATAACCCCATTTTATGGGAGGGGTGGAGACACAGTCACCCCTGAACCCTAATTGGCCAGAATCCATCCAGGGGATGGGCAAATTTTTGAGTTTAACCTCAGGACACAGACATTCAATGTCGGTGTTCACGTTCTGTTCATTGTTCAGTCAAGAGCTGTTCGCAGCGCGGCTCCAGAATCCGCCAAAGCGACGATCGGACGATCGTGGCAGACCATCAAAGAAAATGGGTTAACAGATTTCATTCAGGCCATCTGCTCTTCTCTCACTTTCCTTTCTTTTACTTAAAGTTTATTTTCTTTCCGTTAAGTCTCGGGTTCTGTTAAGTTTCGCCGCAAAGTTACTCAACGAGTCTCTAACAGCGTTTCAACTTGAGACAACGCCCACGAGACTTTCATCCAGCTGCCAACACGCCACGTGATTGGCTTCCCAAGACGTCGATCAAAGACACGACCAGACCTTCAGCGAATCAAAGACCCGAGGGAACCCCTCTCCAGCCAGGAGGAAAAGGGAATCCCCCTTGTCAAAGACGACACGTGAGACAAACGCAAATAATACCTCTAGATTTCAAGCTGAAATGGTGCATTAGATCAAATGTAATAACCCCGCCTAAGAAACGATAGGAGGATAAATTACTGATCAATGGTTTCGTCAGGTCATGTGTCATAAATGTATAGCTATTGCTTGGGATTTCATAATTTCTTTCTCTTAAGACTTATTCTTTCCTCACTTTCTTCCTTTCTGCAACGTATGAATGTGCGAGTGCGTGTGTTTTTGTTAGATATTAGTTTGATGTGTTAGAGTAATCAATAAAGTTGACTCGGATGCCCCGAGTGCGAAGAACTCTCGATGTCGACCCTGCGGGCTCGACTCGAGCAGTTTGATGACGACATCACTCCGCTTGTCCCTGCCGCGCCGCGCAAAATAATGCACCGCTCGCAGCGACCACCGGAGACTGGTATGAGATAGACCCCCTTCCTCTGTTCAAGCCGCACTACTGCGCCGCTCACAAGGGATGGCAGAAACGGTCGGTCCTGCAGCTTTACGTTACAAGAAAGCTGCTCCACCCTCGCGCACATTTCTCAGTCCCCTCTTAAGTTCAGGCGACTGGAATTGTTCATATTGCTGTACACGAGCCTGTTAAATACACGCACGCCAGCAAACAGATGCCGTCATGAGACATGATGCTGACATATGCTCTCTCAGACCTATGCTAATGTATTCTCCCCCTGTTCAGTGGCAGAATCCTCAGCTTTTGCGCCAGAGAAGGGTTCGATCCCGGCTCTTGCGGCCAGTTTTTCTTACATACAGAAAACGAACCCGTACTCCCCCTTGTTGGACCATGCAGATTGCGCCGTTGACAAGGGATGAAAGAGCGCACGGTCACGAGCAACGTTTGCGCGCGCGGGCCTCACTCACCGGGAAAAGAGCAGAGAGGGGGTTTTTCGTCCCGCTGTGGCCGGATAAACCGCCAATTCTCAAACATTTCTCAGTCCCCTCTTAAGTTCAGGCGGCTGGAAATATTACTATTGCAGTAAACGAGCCTGCTTTGAATGCACGCACGACTGCTAACAACATGAGGACGTACTGTTGTGTGCTCGCACTAACCGAACGTTAATGTGTTCCCCCCGGTAGCACAGTGGTAAAAACAGAGGCTGTAACGCCGGAGACCTGAGTTTGAGCCCAGCTCTCGCGGCAGATACAATTTTTTACTGTTCGCTTCCCCGAGCTCGCGGCCAGCTTTTCTTACATACAGAAAGCGAACCCGCCTCTCGCACCACGTGGTGCTCGATTATTTATGGGCGTCTATACAAAAAAAAATAAAAAATACGGCTAAGTCCCGCTGCGGCTGGACCACCGTCAAAGCCTCACGCTCTGTCAGTCCCCGTTGCCACGGCTACTGCAGATGTTTACCTCGCAGCCTACGAGCCGGCAAACTTTTCCTCTCGCCTGCCTTCAACCGCCGTTTTTACTGCGAACCAGAGAAATCACTAAGATGCTTTATGTCTGGTTGTAAGTCTGCCCACTTTTCTGTGTTCACCCCTGCACCCAATCACTGTAAATCCCGTGTCTCTCACTCACATAAGCGGCCACCGGCCGCTCGAGTGCTAGAGTTAGGTCACGTGTCCGCCTCGCTGCACCCACACCTACTCACCACACGCGCTGTTACACAGTCCAAAAGCATGGCTCACGCCGCATGTGTTTCAAATGCAGTAAAAGTGCCCACGTTTCTGTGTTCACCCCTGCACCCAAGCACTGTAAATCCCGTGTCTCTCACTCACATAAGCGGCCACCGGCCGCTCGAGCGCTAGAGTTAGGTCACGTGTCCGCCTCGCTGCGCCCACACCTACTCACCACACGCACTGTTACACAGTCCAAAAGCACGGCTCACGCCGCATGTGTTTCAAATGCAGTAAAAGTGCCCACGTTTCTGTGTTCACCCCTGCACCCAAGCACTATAAATCCTGTGTCTCTCACTCACATAAAGCGGCCACCGGCCGCTCGAGTGCTAGAGTTAGGTCACGTGTCCGCCTGTTTGCGCCCACACCTAACCACCACATGCGCTGTCACACAGCCCCTCTTAATCGGTCATGTTCCACACATAAGAGCTGTGCCCGCTCAAACGCGTTCACACATTTTCGCGAACATCCTGCCCCCGGCGCCATGCGCCGCGCCACACACCATTTGTTCCCCGCCCATGGTGGCCGGGACGCTGAGTGTAAGGCCACACACAAAGCGCACCGCGCCCGCCCCTCACAGTCAGGCCATCGAACCCGCGAATCGTGGTGTTCAGAGCCCGGAGGCTGTTCTGGCACACGCGAGAGCGTGGGAAGCCATCTCGGGTGTATCAGAATGGGTGCCAGTGATGCGCGGGTTGATCCAAAATGAGCGGGTGCCTGCGGTCACCCGCGGTTACCCGCGGTTACGAGTCATCCAAAAATATTTTTTATGATATTCGGGTCACGGTCGGTCGGGTCGTCAATAAATCCTTATTTACCTTTTGAATGTTGAGCGTTATTAACTTTTGAATAAATGCTGACGCGGGACAAAATGCCCGATTTCCCAAAACGTTGAACTGAGCAATGCCATTGTACCATTTTAGGCTACTTTTAAATGCATATAGCTCAGTAAAGTCAGTTCCCTTTCAGTCGGTCACTACGACGTACGTCGGTAATAACCGACGAATTGGGATCACTTCAGAGAGCCCCTATCAGCTTCGAGAACTTAAGAACAGGCCAATGAACAATTGGCGTGCGAGATTTGCATCTCGCGCCCCGCCCCGCGCCGTGGGTATAAACAGGAAGCGAGAGCACCGCACTGACGTCATTCACTTCGGAGCCTAACCGGCGTTTGAAGTCTACAGACTGCTTCCTGATTATTCAGCGAAGAACTCTACAAGAATACAGAGAAGAGGAATCGTGTGTGTTGGTGTGACAGCGCTTTCCAGCGGGACCGCGAACTCAAAGCTGCAAGTGAAACAACTGCTGTTATCACAGCAAACCTGTTGGTTTCGGTGGGCGTTTCCCAAATTGAGTGCAAACACAGGCTGCACTATCCCTGTGTGTTGCCACGGTTTCCCTGGGTGCTTCAGCACTCTCTTAAAAGAGCGTTTCCTCACAAAAAGAGCAACACGGGTGTGACACTGCGTCTTTTTCAAGATGTCATTCCACCCGTGCGTTTCTGGATGCGGTCGTTCCCTCTCGCCCGCTGACGGCCACACTCACTGCATCACGTGCCTGGGCTTACAGCACGCTGAGGCAGCGTTTGTGAATAGCTCGTGTTCCCACTGCGGGAACATGACTATTGCGGTGCTTAGGTCGAGACTCACCTACCTTCGGGAAGGCGGAGTCCCCCTCCCCATACCTCGATCTAGAGCTATCCCTAACCAGGATAGACCTACTTCGACGGATGGCCGGGGTGATCTGAGGATAACGTTCAGGACAAACCCGCCTAGTGCTCCTACGCAGGTCCCTGAACCCTCTCAA
Organism: Romanogobio albipinnatus; assembly: GCA_023566225.1. Lineage (NCBI taxonomy): Eukaryota > Metazoa > Chordata > Actinopteri > Cypriniformes > Gobionidae > Romanogobio > Romanogobio albipinnatus. The sequence goes on along the minus strand of CM042250.1, from coordinate 30,695,403 downwards.
GCACCGCTGCCGGTGGCGCCACCGGAAGAGATCGCTGGTCCCGCCCACGGGCGCCCAGTCATCTCTTTCGGAGCGCCCGCGGACGAGCAGATGTCGATCGCAGCATCGGAGGGGGAGTTCCAGTCCTCAGAGGATGAGGATTCAGCTGCACTGCCTCCCTCTGGGAGAGTGGCTGCGGCTGAGTCGGACCCTGAGTTGACGGCTATGCTTTCCCGGGCCGCCGAAAAGGTCGGGCTTGTGTGGAACCCTCCACCACGTCCCGAACCTTCTAGGTTGGATGATTGGTTCCTGGGGGGGGGTCGCGCTGGTTCTCAGCGTCCCGCCCCAGTGCCATTCTTCCCGGAGGTGCATGAGGAGCTTTCCAGGTCGTGGACGACACCCTTTAGTGCCAGAAACAGACCTGGAGGCTCCTCCCTCCTCACTACCCTTGACGGTGGACAGGCCAAGGGTTACGAGAGGATCCCGCCAGTCGAACGCGCCGTCGCGATGCAGCTGCGTCCGGCGACCGCCTCCGAGTGGCGTGGTGATCCTCGTCTCCCGTCCAAAGCCTGTAGGTTTTCGTCCAGTCTAACTGCGAAGGCCTACAGGTCCTGCGGACAGGCCGCGTCTGCCTTGCATGCCATGGCGTTGCTTCAGGTGCACCAAGCCCAAGCACTCCTGGACATGCACGAGGGTAGGTCTGACCCAGAGCTCCTCCGGGAGCTCCGGGCGGCGACGGACCTCGCCCTCCGGGCGACGAAAGTTACCGCCCGTTCCGTGGGTCAGGCGATGTCCACCTTAGTGGTCCAGGAACGGCATCTCTGGCTCAACCTGGCCGACATGAGGGAGACTGACAAGAACCGGTTCCTGGACTCCCCCATTTCGTCGGCCGGGTTGTTCGGCGACGCGGTCGAGAATTTCGCCCAGCAATTCTCGGCCGCCCAGAAGCAGACGGAGGCCATCAAACACATCCTGCACCGGCGGCCCGCTGCTGCCTCCACCCAGCCGCCGGCTGCAGCACCTCCGTCTGCCCGTCGCCGAGGACGTCCTCCTGCGGCCGCCTCCGCTCCCGCCCCAGCCCAGCAGCAGCCTTCCACCGGCCGTGGGCGTGGAGCCGGTCGCGGGAAGAACGTCCAGCCCGCTCAGGCCGCTGCCAAGCCAGGTGGCAAGCGCCGTCGGAAGAGACCCTGAGACGGGCCGCCCAGAGATGGAGGGAACTGCTCTTCAGGAGATGGCTGCAGCACCACTCCTTCCCCCGGTGGAGGGCCGGGGGAACCCCATTTTTCTTTCTGTTCCGCCACTGGCCCCAGTGCCAGTGGCACCCAAATTTTCAATAAAAGAGCAGTTTCCAACATCTCTGGGTGCCAAGAGAGCGCGTCTGGCGGTATGCGACGCTACCATGCCTCGTACCCCTCAGACACCTCTCTCCTCGCCAACAGGGGGCGTCGGTTGTGCGGACGCACACAAAGTGCCTCCCCACACTCGCCCGTCCCCTCAGCGGATGCAGGTCGTGTGTCAGACCCAGACCCCTGCACGGACCACTCCTATGTCGTCCTGGGGCCCCTGCGTTCCGCTGCGCTGCCCCGCTCCGGGTACGTCCGTGGTGCGGATGATCCCGCTTGCTCGGTCTCTGGGGGCCTGGCTAGCGCTCCCCAGCCCGTCTCACTGGATCATCCGCACCATCAGACTCGGCTATGCGATTCAGTTCGCCCGGCGTCCCCCGAAGTTCAGGGGTGTCCACTTCACTTCTATACCGAAGGAGGGCGCCCCCGTGCTTCAGGCGGAGATCGCGGTCCTGTTGGCGAAGGACGCGATAGAGCCGGTCCCTCCAGCCGATATGAAGTCCGGGTTTTACAGTCCGTACTTCATTGTACCCAAGAAAGGTGGCGGGTTACGACCGATCCTGGATCTGCGTTACTTGAACCGCTCCCTTCAATGTCTCGATTCTCCCTCGACACAGACCGTTTCTACGCTTTGCTTTCGACGGACGGGCATACCAGTACAAAGTCCTACCCTTCGGGTTGTCCCTGTCGCCCCGTGTCTTCACGAAAGTCGCGGAGGCGGCCATTGCTCCCATGAGAGATGGTGTTCGTATCCTCAACTATCTCGATGACTGGCTGATTCTTGCCCAGTCGCGGGAGCAGTTGTGCGAACACAGGGACATGGTGCTCCGGCACCTCAGCCAGTTGGGTCTTCGGGTCAACTGGGAGAAGAGCAAACTCTGTCCCGTACAGAGGATCTCTTTTCTCGGGATGGAGATCGACTCGGTCGCCATGACTGCGCGCCTCACAGAGGAGCGCGTCCAGTCGGTGCTGAGCTGCTTGAGTACGCTCAAACGCAGTACAGCGGTTCCACTGAAACATTTTCAGAGGCTCCTGGGGCATATGGCAGCAGCAGCCGCAGTAACGCCGCTAGGGCTGCTCCATATGAGACCGCTTCAGCACTGGCTACACGACCGGGTCCCGAGATGGGCGTGGCACAGCGGGTCCCTCCGTGTTCAAGTGACGCCGAGATGCCGCCAAACCCTCACCCCGTGGTCGGACCCTTCTTTTCTACGGGCAGGAGTGCCTCTAGAACAAGTGTCCAGGCATCATGTTGTCTCCACGGATGCCTCACCCACGGGCTGGGGTGCCACGTACAACGGGCTTGCAGTGTCGGGTCTGTGGACGGGGCCCCAACTGCAATGGCATATCAATTGCCTAGAGTTGCTGGCAGTTCGTCTTGCTCTCAGCCGCCTCAAGGGGTCGCTCAAAGACAAGCACGTTCTGGTCCGGACGGACAGCACGACGGCCGTTGCGTACATCAACAAACAAGGTGGTCTACGCTCCCGCCGTTTGTCCCAACTCGCCCGCCATCTCCTCCTGTGGAGTCAGAAGCATCTGAGGTCCCTTCGTGCTATTCACATTCCGGGCCTGCTCAACCGTGCGGCCGACGAGCTGTCGCGGTTGCCAGTGCTTCCCGGAGAGTGGCGACTCCACCCCCAGGTGGTCCAGCTGATTTGGAGTCGCTTTGGGGCCGCACAGATCGATCTGTTTGCCGCCCACGACACGACCCACTGCCAGTTGTTTTATTCCCTGTCCGAGGGGACCCTCGGCACGGATGCACTGGCACACAGCTGGCCCCGGGCTCTGCGCAAATATGCGTTTCCCCCAGTGAGCCTTCTTGCACAGACACTGTGCAAGGTCAGGGAGGACGAGGAGCAACTCCTCTTGGTAGCTCCGTACTGGCCCAACAGGACGTGGTTCCCGGAACTAGTGCTCCTCGCGACAGCACCTCCTTGGCCCATTCCTCTGAGGCAGGACCTTCTGTCTCAGAGACGGGGCACCCTATGGCACCCGCGTCCAGACCTCTGGAAACTCCATGTCTGGTCCCTGGACGGGACGCGGAGGTTCTAGGTGACCTACCGCAAGCGGTAGTCGACACCATCGCTTCCGCCAGAGCCCCCTCTACGAGACGGCTATATGCGTTGAAGTGGAACCTGTTCGTCGACTGGTGCTCTTCTCGCCGAGAAGACCCCCGGAAATGTTCGATCGGATCTGTGCTATCTTTTCTTCAAGACGGGTTGGAGAGAAGGCTGTCTCCCTCCACCCTCAAGGTATATGTGGCCGCCATCGCCGCAAGCCATGACCTCATTAATGGTGAGTCCTTAGGCAAGCATGATCTGATCGTCAGGTTCCTAAGGGGAGCGAGGAGACTAAATCCTCCTCGCCCTTCTTCTATACCCTCTTGGGACTTGACTCTGGTGCTGACCGCACTTCAGAGGGCGCCCTTCGAGCCTTTACAGTCAGTAGAGCTTAAGATCTTGTCTCTAAAGACAATACTCCTGATTGCATTGGCCTCAGTTAAGAGGGTAGGGGACCTGCAGGCATTTTCGGTCGACGAATCGTGCCTGGAATTCGGGCCAGGTGATTCTCAGGTGATCCTGAGACCCCGGCCTGGATATGTGCCCAAGGTTCCCACTACTCCCTTCCGGGACCAAGTGGTGAGCCTGCAAGCGCTGCCTTCGGAGGAGGCAGACCCAGCCCTAGCTTTGCTCTGTCCCGTCCGTGCTCTCCGGACTTATGTTGACAGAACGCAAAGCTTCAGGACCTCAGAGCAGCTCTTCGTCTGTTACGGAGGACAGCAGAAGGGAAAGGCTGTCTCCAAGCAGAGGATGGCCCACTGGATAGTGGATGCCATCGTCTTGGCGTATGATTCCCAAGACGTGCCCTGCCCGCTCGGGGTTAGAGCGCACTCCACCAGGGGTGTAGCTTCTTCCTGGGCGCTGGCTCGTGGCGCCTCGCTGACAGACATTTGTAGAGCTGCGGGCTGGGCGACACCCAACACGTTCGCTAGATTTTATAGCCTGCGTGTAGAGCCGGTGGCTTCTCGTGTGCTCGCTTCCCATAGTCAGCTTCACTGAAGTACCCGTTCTAGTGTCGGCTTGCTGCGCCATTCCCTTCCCCTGGAACGGATACGTGCGCTTATTTCTCCAGTCGAGTTCCCCAGGTTTGGCGAACCCTGTTGAGTCCTCCGCACCCCTCGGCAGTCGGATGTTGGGGAGCGTCCGACGCCAGGTCTGGCACTCGTATGCATTGGTGGAACTTGTGTCAGGCTGGGTTCCGTATGTCGTGACCCCTACGGCGGTCCCATACGTGTATCTCCACGGTACAGCTCCCTACGGCGAGCTCGTGTCTTTCCCTTGGCAGAGTTCTCTGCCGTCTCAGTACGGTGTCGTCCCCCGCCTAGTTGCCGGGGCCTCCCCTGGGACTCCGTATGTTGTGCTGCCCACGGCCAGCCCATACGTGTTCTCCACATGGTAACTCCCCCTGGGCATGATGTGGCTCCCGCAGCGTCCTTCGGGCACGCTTTCCCAGCGTTATCCAATCAAGTCTGCTGAATGGGTCTTGCGGAACAGCAGTATGACTCTTCTAGCGTGAATCTTCCCGCCCGCTTCAGTACGGGGTCTGAGGGGCTCTCGCTGGGCGCTGGAAGTGGTAGTAACTGTGGCGTTTTCCATAGGGATCCCAATTCGTCGGTTATTACCGACGTACGTCGTAGTGACCGACTGAAAGGGAACGTCTCGGTTACGTATGGTAACCCTCGTTCCCTGAAGGAGGGAACGGAGACGTACGTCCCGTCGCCACAGTTCCTTCCATCACTGCTTGGCCGGTCTGGTTCGGCTCCTCAGTGAAAAACGTCAGTGCGGTGCTCTCGCTTCCTGTTTATACCCACGGCGCGGGGCGGGGCGCGAGATGCAAATCTCGCACGCCAATTGTTCATTGGCCTGTTCTTAAGTTCTCGAAGCTGATAGGGGCTCTCTGAAGTGATCCCAATTCGTCGGTTATTACCGACGTACGTCTCCGTTCCCTCCTTCAGGGAACGAGGGTTACCATACGTAACCGAGACGTTTTATGTATTTTCTGAGAGGGGCGGGATTTTTGTTGGTAAAGTCGGGGGAGAGACGCACACTTCGATTAGACTGGATAAACACATGCAGCATCTTAATTGTTAAGAAAATGAAACGAAATAAATGAATAAATCAAGCCTGTATCATACAGCATCATACAGAAAAAGAACAGTTTGCGCTCCTAAGGGCTTGCTGATGAATTCTCCAAGCCGGGTTGAAACATAAACATCGCGTTCATCAATAATATGCATCTAGAGCTGAAATGGAAAATGATGGGCCGCCTCAAGAACTGCCTGCTCTCGCCGCTGCACCTCTGAGCGCACCACGTCAGGGCCTGAAACATTTTCTCAATGGCCCAATGACGCTACGATGAGCATTTACTACGTGTAAAAAATGCGGGTCAGGAAGCGGGTCGGGTACAATATTTTCTTCTTTTTTTTGCGGTCCGAGTTGCGGGCGGGTTAGTTGAAAACGTCGGTCGGGTGCGGGTTGTTTATACATTGACCCGCGCATCACTGATGGGTGCTAAAAACAGTGAAGCAAGGCTATGCTCTGTAGTTCGCTCGCCGCCCTCCGCGCTTTTCTGCACGTACAGAGACGAGAGTGAGCGAGGAAGTAGCACATCAACTTCGAGCAGAGATAGCAACGCTGCTGTGCAAAGGGGCTATAGAACCGGTTCCCCATTCTATGAGCGAGTCGGGCTTTTACAGCCGGTATTTTCTCGTTCCGAAGAGGGATGGGTCGCTCAGACCGATTCTGGATCTGAGACGTCTGAACAAAGCTCTTATGAGAAGATCGTTCAAGATGCTCACGACCAAGCAGATCCTCGCGCATGTTCGCCCGAGAGACTGGCTGATTTCCCTGGACTTGAAAGATGCATACTTTCAAATCAAGATAATACCTGGGTCTACTGCGTATGCTCCCGCTGCAACGCTGGTTAAACGCCCGAGTGCCCCACAGAGCCTGGGCGTCCGGAGGCTTCCGGATCAGGGTGACACAGAGCTGCGCTTCAGCGCTCAAGCCCTGGTTAGTAGCCGACTGGTACCAGCGGGGAGTGACGATGGGAGCCATCTCACACCGCAGGGTTATCTCGACGGACGCTTCCACCTCAGGTTGGGGCGCTGTTTTCGAGGGCACACCGGCCTTTGGACTCTGGTCGAGCCAGGAAAAGCTCCTACACATAAACTGTTTGGAGATGATGGCGGTCGAGAACGCGCTCAAGCAGTTTCTCCCTCTCATACGGGGACACCACGTGCTGGTCCGTTCGGACAATACCACGGTGGTGTCGCACGTGAACCGGCAGGGCGGTGTCAGGTCCAGATGTCTGGGCACTCTGACAGAACGCCTGCTCGTGTGGGCACACAGCTCGTTGCGCTCGCTAAGGGCCGCGCACGTGCTGGGCCACCTCAATATCGGCCCGGACAAGCTGTCCAGGGGCCTCATTCTTACAGGAGAATGGTCCCTGCACCACCAGACAGTCCAGCTGTTATGGCGCCTATTCGGCAGAGCGTTACATTATATAAATCACACTTTTATTCATGCAAATGCTTTTAAACCATTGAAGATCTGCCTGTGACACACACACAACGCACAGAAAGTTTGCGCCAGATTCGAGTTCTCTTTCGCGCTCGAACAAACAATAACACACACAATTATGCCAAAATGCCAGTTTTGTTGAGTATCCTCATAAGAGCACCCTTAAAAGAGTTAAATAACGTCTTAAAATAACTTAAAGAGGTGTGAGAAAATGAGACACGCGAGAGACCCGCTTCATGTGCGACAGCGAAAGATCTTAAAGTGACAGTAACCACTTATAATGACAATGTAAAGAACCAAAGCAATTACTCAGTAAATACGCACTGCTCTTGACTAAATAACTTTTATAGCTTTAACACAGATTACAATATATAATTTATGCAGTGGAAACTAACGTTTCAATTTCTGTAGGCTACATTTCCTAGGTTGGAAGGGCACAGGTAGCCTTCATATGAAATGTATTATGGGTTTATGAGAGGATTGTTGTTAAAATCACTTGAAATTAAAAGTTGTTGTATTTTTTTAAGCTTAATACATTTTAGTGTTATTTCATAGAGACATCAGTGATACTGGCCTTCATAAATTCATAAAAGAAGCCATTCAACAAAAATGGTATGCATTTTACTTTATATGTGTTTTCATGCCAACAATGTTAATAAAATTATCAAATCCATTCAGTGGCACTCATAATTTCTCTTATTTTCACCAGAAAAAAAATGGCTAGTGGAAATTCTGATTGGCTGGTAACTTTAGAAAGTTAACAGCCACAATGGCTGGTGATCAAAAAAGTTAATTTAGAACCCTGTCTAGAGCCCCCTCGACGAGGCGGCTATATAGTTCCAAGTGGTCCGTGTTTACTAAGTGGTGTGTTACCAAGGGGTTAGATCCACAAGATTGTGGGGTCCAGCGGGTGCTCTCCTTCCTCCAGGAGCTTTTGGAACTGGGCAGGTTCCCTTCCACGCTCAAGGTCTATGTGGCGGCTATAGCAGCGTTCGCTCAGACGACGCTAGGCAGCGCGCTAGGAAGGAACGAGCTCATTATCCGTTTCCTCAGAGGAGCTAGACGGATGAATCCCCCGCGACCCCCCTCGGTTCCTATTTGGGATTTGTCCTTGGTCCTGGAGGCCTTGAAGGCTCATCCCTTTGAACCGCTCAAAGCCGTGGAACCAAGGTTCCTTTCGCTCAAAACCGCGTTCCTGATAGCCCCGGCTTCAGTGAAACGCGTGGGGGATCTACACGCCCTCTCAGTGAGCCCGGCATATATGGAGTTCGGTCCGAATGACTCCAAGGTCATTCTCAGACCGAGGCATGGTTATGTCCCCAAAGCGATCGGCACTCCCTTCAGGGCGCAAATTATCTCCCTCTCGGCTCTGCCAGCACCCGACGAGGGGGATGGTGGCAATGTCCTCTGCCCTGTCAGGGCATTGAAGGTTTATGTCACACGCTCCGCCGCCTTCAGGCGTTCTGAGCAGCTCGTTGTTTCGTTTGGCGGTGCCGCTCCCTCATTCATGAGATAGGGTGTTGTTTCACCCGTCAGTACTACGAAATGTCTGTATATGTGTTGGCCCGTTTCCTTACTGGCCACCTGCCCTAGCTGTGTTTTCCCCGGTTCCCCGGGATACATATGCTGTATGCGAGGCGGGCACGGCGTTGACAATATGTTCCCGTAGCGTAAGTAACTTACTCAATACGAGAGAACCTCTTGTAAGAGAACGATACTCGGTTACTTAACGTAACCTCGGTTCTCTCTAGAGAGGGAACGAGTATTGCGTTCCTTGCCGTGCGCCCCGCGGGCTTTTACGCTTCAGACTACGAAAACCGAATATACAGCCTGCGAGCCCTGCTTTTATACACGTGGCCACGCCCTACCTGTAGGTAAATGAGGCGCGAAGGGCGCGAAGCGCCCTCATTGGTTGCCACGTCACGCGGGCTCACCGATAGGCTGTTGCAGATGCCAGCAGGGCAGCCAATAGGCACGCTGATTAGCCTGCTATGGTCTGCCAGGCTGCCGCACTGCGTTGAAAATATTACAAAATTAAGGATAATTTTGGGTTTTTCAGAAATCTCGAAGAAAGAATACTTTCCCGTAGCGTAAGTAACTTACGCAATACTCGTTCCCTCTCTAGAGAGAACCGAGGTTACGTTAAGTAACTGAGTATCGTTTCACTATTGTACGGATATTAATATCCGCTGCAGAGTTGATATTTGCGGCCCGTTCAAATGAACGTTGGAAGAGTCATTTGCTCGGCTGTACATTAGACTCTCAAAATTCCTTATGAATTCATTAATTCATTCATTTGAGCTACATAGACCTGTTTCCCTTTAACAGACTCCCCTTTAAGTTCCTACATATCGGTGGACGAATAAGTTAAGGTGTAAACATTAATTCTGAATTATTTATAAATTATAGCGTAATTCGAGTCTCTTTCATTTGAATTCAAATTCCCCGTTGAGTTATTATTTTATCTGACTCATTGTCGCTACACATTGTATATTATTATTATAGCGTAATGTATATTGTTTAATGCATGTTTAGTGTATATTGTTTAAAGTATATGTATATTGTAAGTATGTGTATATTGTTTAAAGCTGTGAGAACTACACTCACATTGTGTAAATTATTTATTGTTTTTTGTAGAGTACACTGTGCTGTGAGTAATTGTGGGCGCATCAGATGATGTAATCTGATGTTGCTTTAAATGTTGTACATGTCATGTCATGACTACTATGTTGCTCGGAATTGCACCTAAGAATTTCACCTACTGTTGCACTTGTGTATATCGTCGCTGTCCGATGAAACTCACGTATGTCCAAAACGCTTACTTTTCAGGAAGTGAAAAAAACACTGTATTTCAAAAGCAGTTGAATGTAGCGTTGTCATACTTGGTACAGCATCTTTACATGTAACCATATTCTTGACAGTGTAATGATATAATCCACATTTGACCAAAATTGAGTTTAAATGGACATACGTGCATATTTTACAGTAACAGTGATCGATACGCGTTCTTCCGATCATTAATTAGAATGGCAAAGTCGCGTTTCAGCAGAGGAATACGTGAGGAATACAGAGGAATACATGCTGGATATTCTCAGCCTCTGGCAAGCGGTGATCGCAGTATGAGTGAGGCATGTTCTAGTGACAATCATGACAGTAGCATTACAGGCTATAATTTGATCAGTTTGACTGAGAAAAAAAAGGCTGAATCTTATCAAAGAGACCGAGTTTATTTACATACTAGCAAGCAAACTAATCTGTGAAGAACTAGATTAGAACTAAACTGTGGAGAGCTTCAATGTCGTACTTTCGGCTATCCAGTGCTGAGCTTCGATGAAACAATTTCACGAGACCGGCGAGACCAGCGAGATGCTTCCACAGGGCGGGAGATACGCGGCGTGATTGACAGCTTTGACACCAAATGGATATACGTGAAAATCAGATGACATGTTTTCACAACTTTTCATTGGCCATTTAGATATGTGACGCATACTGTATACGGAAATGAACCTGGACATTCAATCCGTCGAAAAATCTCAAAATCGGCAAAATGGACATACGTGGTTTTCATCGGACAGCGACGATATGGTTGAGTGACAATAAAGTGATTTGATTTGATTTTGATTGATTTGATGTAACGTTTGCGAAAACACACTTAAGGCTATATCTCCGCAACGCTTTATTGTATTCAAACCAAACTTAGTACAAGTCATCACAAGCATGACTTGAGGCAACGTGCAGTGTTTCGGCACAGCGCCACCTACTGGTCCGGAGATACAAAAAATTGCTATTTTTGCTTAGAACTTTTGAACCGTTTTGTCCAAAAATCATAAAGTGGTCTCGTTAGATTCAGGACAGCATGCCGAGTCATCTGATATCCAATTTTACCATATCGGCCATTTTGACTGTCGGCCATTTTGAATTATGTGCTAAAATGCTGTATTTTATGATCGGATGAACGGATTGTTATGAAACTTGGTATGGGTCATCAGCACGATGCCCTGAAGCAGCCTGAGAAGTTTCGAAACAGCGCCACCTATTGGAGAATTTTTTTCCCCAAACGCTTATAGCTTTGGGTGAACTTGACTTCTTTTCATGGGAGTAACTATTTTTGTCTCCTGAATCCTTGCCGAGTCCAACAATACCAGATTTGCCAGGTTTCAGTCTATGGTTTGTGCAGCATGGCAATGCAACGCAACGTTAGCTGATATCTTTGAAACCGCTATTCCGTTCGAGACGAAACCAGCATCAGAAGTTCGGAAACATAGGTCGATAACCAGACACTAATACCCAAATGTCAAAATATTGCTAGTAAGGGGGTGTAAAATCCAATCAAAGTCAGGTGTCAGTCATTTTTCATGTGTTTTTTCATATACATGTCTATAACTCCAAAACGAAATGAGATATTTTCACCAAAATTGACATAGACATGTATGGGCTCACTCCGAGGACACGTAAAAAATAATGGTAGGATTGTGCCACTTGGTGGCGCTATAATAGAACAAAACATGAAATTCCCATTGACTACAATGCAGTATTATGATATAAAATGCTATACTTTACAAATGAATTGGTGTATCATTACGAAACTTGGTATGTGCCATCAGCACCATATTTATAATTTTACAGCTATTTTGCCTAAAATCACCTTAATAGGTCTTTAATTGCTCATTGCTGCGGTTGATCTGACACTGCCAGCCATTTTGGCATGTCTTGTCTTCTTCTTTGCGCTTGGCCCCGATAATGGCTACTTGCAGCTATATTTAATATTGGAAGCGCTTGTTCTTAAAGCTATAGCTAATTGGAATGCTTGTTATTAAAGCTATAATTAATATCGGAAGTGTTTGTTCTTAAAGCTATAGCTAATATTGGAAGTGCTTGTTCTTTTTTTTTTTTTGACAAAAAACAGAAAAATACAAAACTCTTGTAGGGGAAAGAGAATATACACATACATGTAATTACAAATGTTGTCAAAATACAAAAGTTAATACTAAACAGAAAACGACAACAAAACAGCAACAAAAAAAAGAGAAAGAAAGGGGCTACTTAAAAAAAAGTCAATGTCAAAATTCTTTTTTTTCTTTTTCTTTTCCCCTTCCTTTTTTCTCCCTTGACCTTATACACACAATTCTGACTTTATACCACACAATTCTGACTTTATATCACACAATTCAAATCTGACTATCACACAATTCTGACTTTATATCACACCTCTGACTTTATACCCACAATTCTGACTTTATACATGCAATTCTGACTTTATATCGCACAATTCAATTCTGACTTTATACCCACAATTCTGGCTTTATATGTCACACATCGGTTCTGTGTCTTGCACGATTGGGACTTTTATGTTGAAGGTTATTTGTCACTAGGTTCTGTGTTCTTTTCTGTGTCCTGTTCCTGTGGAGTTTTGTAGTTTTTTGTAGTTTTTCTTGTTGATTAGTTTTCCCAGGTGTTCCCATTCACCACTCCCTGTGTTATCTTGTTAGTCTCCCCTGTGTGTATATAAGGCCCATGTTTTCTCTGTTTCTCTGTCGGTCGTTGTTCAAATGTTTAATGTTGCTGTTATGCAGGTATTCGCTGTTCTCTGTTCCCGTGTTTTCTTTGTGTTTGTTCAGTGTTATTTTGTTCCTGTCTTTTGATTGTTTATTTAATTAAATTCTCCCCTGCAATTTGGATCCTGTCTCTCTCTACCTGCCGTCTGTTTATTCCCCGTTCCGTGACAGAACGACCGACCCAAGGAATGGATCCAGCGGGGAGAATATCACGTCTCCATCAAGGAGAGCTCTGCATTGAGGACTTTGTGCTGGAGTTCGTCAGGTTGGCTCGCCTGACTCAGATGGGTGAGGTATGCTTGATGATCCTTTTTCAGAGGGGATTGTCAGAGCCCCTCCGGTCGTGCATGCCTGACTGGGACCCTAACGGGTCATTGGAGTGCTACGCTGCTCAGGCACTGGATCTGAGTAGCTGGATGGCGGGGGTCACCAGGTCGGAGATGCCGGTGGCTATGGTCTCCATGGAGGAGGACTTCAAGGCAACCCAGAGATACGGGAGACTGGCCTCAAGGCTGGAGGACACAGCTCTTTGCTCGGTCCGATCTGCGGACATCCTGGCGGTGATGATTTCAGCCGGGATGGCTGCCATATCGGAGCCGTCTACCCGTACCCTGCACAGAGCCCAGAGAGGGTCCCGGCCCCTGCACAGAGCCCAGAGAGGGTCCCGGCCCCTGCACAGAGCCCAGAGAGGGTCCCGGCCCCTGCACAGAGCCCAGAGAGGGTCCCGGCCCCTGCACAGAGCCCAGAGAGGGTCCCGGCCCCTGCACAGAGCCCAGAGAGGGTCCCGGCCCCTGCACAGAGCCCAGAGAGGGTCCCGGCCCCTGCACAGAGCCCAGAGAGGTTCCCGGCCCCTGCACAGAGCCCAGAGAGGTTCCCGGCCCCTGCACAGAGCCCAGAGAGGTTCCCGGCCCCTGCACAGAGCCCAGAGAGGTTCCCGGCCCCTGCACAGAGCCCAGAGAGGTTCCCGGCCCCTGCACAGAGCCCAGAGAGGTTCCCGGCCCCTGCACAGAGCCCAGAGAGGGTCCCGTCCCCTGCACAGAGCCCAGAGAGGGTCCCGGCCCCTGCACAGAGCCCAGAGAGGGTCCCGTCCCCTGCACAGAGCCCAGAGAGGGTCCCGGCCCCTGCACAGAGCCCAGCGAGGGTTCCGGCACCTGCACAGAGCCCAGAGAGGGTTCCGGCCCCTGCACAGAGCCCAGAGAGGGTTCCGGCCCCTGCACAGAGCCCAGAGAGGGTTCCGGCCCCTGCACAGAGCCCAGAGAGGGTTCCGGCCCCTGCACAGAGCCCAGAGAGGGTTCCGGCCCCTGCACAGAGCCCAGAGAGGGTTCCGGCCCCTGCACAGAGCCCAGAGAGGGTTCCGGCCCCTGCACAGAGCCCAGAGAGGGTTCCGGCCCCTGCAAGGACAGCGCCGCCCAGGCGCCCCACTCTGACCGCGCCGCCTGAACTCTGCGGGCCGCCCTGGCCGTCTGAACTCTGCGGGCCGCCCTGGCCGCCTGAACTCTGCGGGCCGCCTGAACTACGCGGGCCGACCTGGCCGCCTAAACTGTTTGTGTCCCCCTGCCCTCACTGGTTTGTTCCCCCCTTTCCTCCCTTTCCTCCCTGGTCTGTCCCTCCAGTCCCGCCCTGATCTGTCCCTCCCGCCCCGCCCTGGTCTGTCCCTCCCGTCCCGCCCTGGTCTGTCCCTCCCGTCCCTCCCTGGTGCCCTGGATGGAGTGTCTGGAAGCCACTCCTTGGAGAGGGGGTAGTGTCACACATCGGTTCTGTGTCTTGCACGATTGGGACTTTTATGTTGAAGGTTATTTGTCACTAGGTTCTGTGTTCTTTTCTGTGTCCTGTTCCTGTGGAGTTTTGTAGTTTTTTGTAGTTTTTCTTGTTGATTAGTTTTCCCAGGTATTCCCATTCACCACTCCCTGTGTTATCTTGTTAGTCTCCCCTGTGTGTATATGTAGGCCCATGTTTTCTCTGTTTCTCTGTCGGTCGTTGTTCAAATGTTTAATGTTGCTGTTATGCAGGTATTCGCTGTTCTCTGTTCCCGTGTTTTCTTTGTGTTTGTTCAGTGTTATTTTGTTCCTGTCTTTTGATTGTTTATTTAATTAAATTCTCCCCTGCAATTTGGATCCTGTCTCTCTCTACCTGCCGTCTGTTTATTCCCCGTTCCGTGACGTTATATCACACAATTCAAATCTGACTATCACACAATTCTGACTTTATGTCACACCTCTGACTTTATACACGCAATTCTGACTTCATACACACAATTCTGACTTTATATCACACAATTCAAATCTGACTATCACACAATTCTGACTTTATATCACACCTCTGACTTTATACATGCAATTCTGACTTTATACACACATTCTGACTTTATATCACACAATTCAAATCTGACTATCACACAATTCTGACTTTATATCACACCTCTGACTTTATACACGCAATTCTGACTTTATACACGCAATTCTGACTTTATATCGCACAATTCAATTCTGACTTTATACCCACAATTCTGACTTTATACCCACAATTCTGACTTTATACACACAATTCTGACTTTATATCACACAATTCAAATCTGACTATCACACAATTCTGACTTTATATCACACCTCTGACTTTATACACGCAATTCTGACTTTATACACACAATTCTGACTTTATATCACACCTCTGACTTTATATCACACAATTCAAATCTGACTATCACACAATTCTGACTTTATATCACACCTCTGACTTTATACACGCAATTCTGATTTATACACGCAATTCAATTCTGACTTTATACACACTATTATTATTATTATTATTATTATTATTATTATTATTATTATTATTATTATTAATTTTTGGGTTTTTTTCCTCCTATTTTTTTTTTCTTTAACAGACAGACCAAAATAGTGCAGTAATAAATAATCTAGTAATTCCATAAGTCCAGAAGTGAAATAAAAATGTGTAAATGTATAGGTGTGTGGGTGGGTGGGTGTGTGCGCATAAGCAAAGTAACCATTAATTATATTAATTATTTATTAATTTCATTTTTATTTCATTTTCATTTTCAATTTCATTTATTAACTTCATTACCATCACCACCACCACCACTCATGACTTCCATCATACTGCCTTCATTGTATTAGTTGTTTAAAAAAAAAACAGCTTTTTTCCCCCTCTTTTCTCCTATGTAATGATTACCATTGTCACCACTCTCCATAGATAAATTAATTTTAGACAGTAAATTAGTAATAGAAGATAATATAATAAGTGAATATAAGATAACCCTCCCCCCACATCTATTCAGTCCCTATTTTCTCCTATACTTTTTTTGTTGTTGTATGTTATGTGTAGTGTCTATGGTGCATTAAAAGAAGGGGTACAGTGTGAGAGTGTCTCCACTTGGGACAGAGATGTTGTCCTAGGGAAACCACTTCTCTCCTGTCTTTCCTGTGTGAGTGTTGAGTGTTTGAGGTTTTTCAGTGTATACACACACACACACACACACACACACACACACACACACACACACACACACTTACTTTTTGTGCTTGTTCTTAAAGCTATAGCTAATATTGGAAGCGCTTGTCTTAAAGCTATAATATTTGAAGTGCTCATTCTTAAAGCTAAAGTTGCTATTGGAAATATTGTCTTAAGCTATATTTGAAATTGGGAACGCGCTTGTTCTTAAAGCTATAATATTGGAAGTGCTCATTCTTTAAGCTATAGTTAATATTGGAAATGCTCATACTTAAAGCTATAATTAATATAATTAATATTGGAAGTGCTCATTTGTAAAGCTATAATTCATATCGGAAGTGCTTGTTATTAAAGCTATAATTAATATTGGAAATGCTTGTTCTTAAAGCTATAATTAATATTGGAAGTGCTTGTTATTAAGGCTATAATTAATATTGGAAGTGCTTGTTCTTAAAGCTATAGTTCATATCGGAAGTGCTTGTTCTTAAAGCTATAATTAATATTGGAAGTGCTCATTCGTAAAGCTATAATTCATATCGGAAGTGCTTGTTATTAAAGCTATAATTAATATTGGAAATGCTTGTTCTTGAAGCTATGGTTAATATCGGAAGTGCTTGTTATTAAGCTATAATTAATATTGGAAATGCTTGTTCTTAAAGCTATAATTAATATTGGAAATGTAGCTATATAGCTATAGTGTCGGAAACATGCTTGTCTTTAAAGCGATATAGCTACTGGAAAACTACTTTATCTTAAGCTATAGATGTTGGAAATGGACTTGTCTCAAAGTGATATCGTAAGCTAGTAGAGTTTGGAAACGTGCTTGTTTTTAAAGCTGTAGGTGCTATTGGAAACACACTTGTTCCTAAAGTTATAACTAATTTTAGATTAGAACTTTGGAGGTACTTTTCAGATTTGATTGAAGATTACCACGACACTATTTTTTCCAGTGTACCAATTTGCACAGATTACTCATTCACCCTTAGACTCAGGAAATAAATTAAATTAAATAAATAAAATTGGAAATGCTTTCTTCAAGCTGTAGTAGCTATTGGAAATTTGGAAATATGCTTTTCCTCAAAGCTATAGGCACTATGGAAATTTTATATTATTAAAGAGGTAGTTTAAACCTGATAGAGGTTTTTTTTTTTTTTTTTTTTTTTTTGGGCGTATCCTAATATATTGCTAATACGTTTTACTCGCGGTCACATGACCTCACATTTCTTATGAATCAATTTATTCCTAGCACTTCAGCATAATCCTAAGCACACTAAAATGATAGGAAAAGAGGATGCACAGCATTTTATCTCTGAATCTGACTCTGCTTTGTCATCTATGTTAGCCACCTGAGGAGCCATCCACAAGCTGTTCAGCAGGATCCATTATTTGCCTTGGAGGAGGGAAAGCTTGTGTCCAGAGCCTGGTTTGCTTCCTGTCTCCGCCTACTATGCATACCGCAAGCTTCCCTCAGAGCGTTATACAGCTCATTCTCTGTGCATAGAGGCTGCTACAACTGCAGCTTCCTCCACTCTTGTCTCTACATTGAAGGCCATGAGGCGATTTGTCTTCAGCCGCTTATGATCGTTATATCTGGCCCGATGCTCGAGCCATCCATTAGAAACCTATGAGTGCTGCTCCATTACTTCTATTATTAGCTGGTTACATTCATCATGCCAGCTTCACATAAATCGATTAGATCTTTACAATTAAAATCAGTTAGAGGCCTTCTCGGAACACTCTTCTTTTTCGCTTTTTTTTTTGTGGATCCTCCTTGGTTCTTCGATTTAAAAGGAAGCCCGGTATGGTCTGTTTGGGGGATTTGCGCTACTCTCTAGTCTATTAAATAGGAGGATGGCCCCTAGAAGCTGCTGCTGTTCCATGTTTTGGATTTCGTGGAGCTCACCATGATAACGAAGGGGAATTTAGAACAGAGCCATATCGTCTATTTACTATTTATTTACTCGTATCATTAACTGTAGCTACATTCCTCGTGCTAGCTTCACATAGATGAAATTGCTTTTGTATCCTCTGCTGTCTCTTCAATTAATTCAATTCAATTCAATTCAAATTTATTTGTATAGCGCTTTTCACAATACACATGGTTTCAAAGCAGCTTTACAGAAAGTGCATTTCATAGATGAACAGTATAAAAAATGTTAGAAACACAATGTTAAAGAACAATGTTCGAAAAAGATAATCAGTCGTGTATTAATTTAGGCCATAACAACGCTGGCGTTGAGTCGTCTCTTCACAGGCGTGGAGTCGTCTCATCACAGGTGTTGGGGCATCCGAAGTCTTCATGAGAGGCTGGATACAAACTGGAGCTGACGAACTATTTACCTCGGGACTAGTGTCCCGAGATAACAACAGAAAAGCAGATGGGAAATAATTAGCGTAGCTGCTGTTCAGAATATTATATTAATGCTGTTTTTCCCATTTAACTGTAGTATAAAAGGTAATTATAATGTGAATGCTTGGCTAAAGAGATGTGTCTTTAATCTAGTTTTAAACTGGGACAGCGAGTCTGAACCTCGGACAATATCAGGAAGACTATTCCAGAGTTTAGGAGCCAAATGTGAAAAAGCCCTCCCTCCTTTAGTGGACTTGGATATCCTAGGAATGACCAGAAGCCTAGAGTTTAGTGACCTTAAAGAGCGCGATGGGTTGTAGGGCGATAGAAGATCCGTTAGATACACTGGAGCTAAACCATTTAGGGCTTTATAGGTCAGTAGCAATACTTTGTAATTGATACGGAACTTGATAGGTAACTAGTGTAGAGATGATAAAATTGGTGTTATATGATCATATTTTCTTGACCTAGTAAGAACTCTAGCAGCTGCGTTTTGGACTAACTGTAGTTTGTTTATTGAGGATGCAGGACAACCAGCTAATAAAGCATTACAGTAATCTAATCTCGAGGTCATGAATGCATGAACTAACTTTTCTGCATCAGGAATAGATAGCATGTTACGTAGCTTAGCAATGTTTCTAAGGTGGAAAAATGCCGTTCTTGTAACATATGAAATATGATTTTCGAATGTCAGGTTGCGGTCTAGTATAACACCTAGATCTTTTACTGTAGTGGATAAAGTGACAGGACATCCTTCCAAGGTAAAGTTGTATTGTGCGAGGTTTTGTGGGCAGTTTTTTGGACCAATAAGTAATGCCTCCGTTTTATCTGAATTTAATAGCAGAAAATTCATCCAGTATTTAATATCTTCAACACACGCTGTCAGTTTAGATAATTTAGCGTTTTCGTCCGGTCGTGATTAAATATATAATTGAGTGTCATCAGCATAACAGTGGAAATTAATTCCATGTTTTCTTATAATATTACCAAGCGGTAGCATATATATTGAGAATAGCAGAGGGCCTAATACGGATCCTTGCGGCACCCCATAGTCTACTGACATCATCCTGGATTTTTCCCCATTTAGCCAGACAAAATGGTAGCGGTCTGATAAGTACGATCTAAACCAGTTTAATGCCTGTCCCTGAACACCAGTATAATTTTGAAGTCGATCTATGAGTATTTTATGATCTATAGTATCGAACGCAGCACTAAGATCGAGTAGAACTAGTATTGAGATACAGCCTTGGTCAGAAGCTAGAAGTAAATCATTTGTGATTTTAACGAGCGCAGTTTCTGTGCTATGATGCGGCCTGAATCCTGATTGAAATTTTTCATAGATATCATTTTCTTGCAAGAAAGAGCACAATTGAGCGGACACAACTTTTTCTAGTATTTTAGACATAAATGGAAGATTTGAAATTGGTCTGTAATTTGCTAGGTTATTATGATCTAATTGTGGCTTCTTAATGAGAGGTTTTATGACTGCCAGCTTGAATATTCTTGGAACATGACCTAAAGATAAAGACGAGTTAATAATATTGAGAAGAGGCTCTTCCAATACAGGTAACAACTCTTTGAGTAGTTTAGTGGGTATTGGATCTAATAAACATGTTGTTGGTTTAGATGCAATGATAAGTTTATTTAGCTCTTCCTGTCCTATAATTGTAAAGCGGTGTAGTAGTTCTTGAGGGGCGATAGTAGCGGTTGAATCATAAGACATCATTAAAGATTGTACATTTACAATTTTATTTCTGATGTTTTCTATTTTCTCAGTGAAGAAATTCATAAAATCATTACTACTAAACTGTAACGGAATATTTTGCTCAGGCGATGCTTGTTTATTTGTTAGTCTAGCCACGGTGTTAAATAAAAACCTTGGGTTATTTTGATTATTTTCTATTAGTTTGCGGAGATGCTCAGCCCTGGCTGCTTTTAGGGCCTTTTTATAACGTGACATACTATCTCTCCACGCGATTCTAAAGACCTCTAAATTAGTTTGTTTCCATTTACGCTCTAAGTTACGAGTTTCTCTCTTGATAACATGTGTAGCACTGTTGTACCATGGTGCTTTAGTTTTCTCTCTAACCTTTTTTAATCTAATTGGTGCCACAATTTCAAATGTGCTAGATAAAATGTTGCTCATACTGCTAGTCATTTCCTCTAGTTCATCTGTTTGTTTGGGTTCACTGAGCAGCTGAGACAGATCAGGTAAGCTATTTGAGAATCTATCTATAGTTCTGCCAGAAAGACTCGGGAGAATAAATACTGTGACAATTATCCATTTATTAACAACCCAGCAAGCAATAAAGTATATTGGCATAGGCCCCGTCCGTAGCTCGCAATCTGAGGGTCCGGACTCTGCATATCCTGCCTGAAGACGAAGGCAGAGGCGCAGCCGACCCCCCCCGTGAGGTATGGAAGGGACCATCCTGGTGGTGGTGGGGTGGATGTAGGGAAGGATTTGACTTGGAGGTGGTGGGGAGGATGGCGGTGAATTGGAGCGTCAGAATCTGCGAACTCAGACATGTGTAAGTACCGATCTTTTATACCCAGGTATTTAGCATGTGATTGGATAGATAAAATTAAAGTGACATGACAATTAAGTCTTCCTGGCAGAACTTACGCTAAAGCTTCCATTGGTTGGAATGATTGTTCTGCCTGGTCGATAACGTGGCGCAACATGACAGATTTCAGCAGTACGCAGTATGCAAGTTACCATGTAATGGTCAGTGACATCATCACTTTGCGGTATAATATCTATATCGGTTGGGTTGGTTCCATGTGATATAATTAAGTCTAGTGTGTGATTAAGACGATGAGTGGGACCAGTGACGTTTTGCTTGACCCCAAAGGAGTTTAATAGATCTGTAAACGCAGCCCCTAATGCATCATTTGTGTTATCTACGTGTATGTTAAAATCTCCAACAATTAATGCTTTATCGACGTTGACCAACAGATCTGAGAGAAAGTCTGCAAACTCTTTTAAAAAATCAGCGTAGGGCCCTGGAGGTCTATACACAGTAGCCAAGGCTAGAGATAATACGGATTTCCTTCTTGCATCTAAGAGCGTAACATTTAGCACTAGTACTTCAAATGAATTAAACCTGTGACCTGTTTTCTGAGTAACATTAAGAATATCTCTATAGATTGTTGCAACACCGCCGCCACGACCAATCAGACGGGGCTCATGCTTATAACAGTATCCTGGCGGAGTAGACTCATTTAGACCGAAATAATCATTAGGCTTAAGCCAGGTTTCAGTAAGGCAAAGTACATCAAAACTATTATCTGTGACCATTTCATTTACAATAACCGCCTTAGGTGTGAACGATCTAATGTTTAGAAGACCTAGTTTTAGAAATTGTTTTTGTTCGCTAATATTTAGCTTTTCTGGTTTAATTACAATTATATTTTTCCTGGATCTTACAGTAGATTTAATGTTTGATCTCATTAAACGAGGAATAGACACAGTTTCTATATAATGTTCTACATTGGTACTTATGTCAATTAAGTTAGGACACAATTGTTTTTGTTCACTAATATTGAGATTTTCTGGTTTAATCACAATTAGATTTTTCCTAGATCTTACAGTAGATTTAATGTTTGATCTCACTAAACGAGGAATAGACACAGTTTCTATATAATGTTCTACATTGGTACTTATGTCAATTAAGTTAGGACACAATTGTTTTTGTTCACTAATATTGAGATTTTCTGGTTTAATCACAATTAGATTTTTCCTAGATCCTACAGTAGATTTAATGTTTGATCTCACTAAACGAGGAATAGACACAGTTTCTATATAATGTTCTACATTGGTACTTATGTCAATTAAGTTAGTACAGGAAAGACTGTGATCTGTACTTACTAGTCATATGGTGGTGTGTAACGCCCTGGAGATGTTGTCCGACAGAAGAGCCGCTCCGATTCTGCTGGGGTGAAGGCCATCAGGACGGAAGAGCCTAGGTCGCTCCCAGAAAAGATTCCAATTATTTACAAAGAGCAGCTTCTGTTCATTACACCATGACAATAACCATTCATTTAGAGCAAATAATCTACTGAACTTTTCATGTCCTAGTCGGTACGTGGTAAGGGGTCCAGACACGATGATCGTTGCTTCAGGCGATGTTCTGCGCACCGTCTCGACCAGGCTCTTGTAGTCCTTCTTCAGAACCTCCGTCTGGCGCAGCCTGGTGTCGTTCGTTCCCGCGTGCAACACGACAGCTCCGATGCGCTCGTCACCGTTCAGGATCTCAGGAACCTGCGCAGCGACATCGAGAACTCGAGCACCAGGAAAGCAGTGAGTGATTACTTTGCCTTTACCTGAGGTAGCGTGGACATGCCGGACGATGGAAGTACCGATGACCACAGCGCTGCGTTCCGTCTCACGAAGAGGAGAGAAGCGGTTCCGGGTGGAGATCTCGAAGACCGGGAGGGGCGGAGAGGTCCTAGCTCTGGTCCTGGCTCGCGTCTTCCGCTGGGGAAAAACCCACGGTCCCCGGTGCTGTGTCGGTGCCGGTGTGAACGAAACCATGGATGATCGCGTCCTGTACAAAGAAACACACGGAGTAGACGAGCTCGGAGTCAACAGGTTATTAACCACTGACTTGTGCGCATCGGCGTGTGATGTTTCAAGCGCTGATCGTCGCTCTCTCAGCACGGCTTGTCTGTCTAGAACAGACATGGGCAAACTATGGCCCGCGGGCCACATACGGCCCGTTAGGCTTTTTAATCCGGCCCGCCGAACTTGTCCAAATTATAGTAAAAATTCCTTTTTTTCCCCTTTCCCTGCAATGCCCACATTTCCCCAATAGATGGCGCACTCAAAACACATTGACCGTTATTGGAGTGGCGCGTATTTCTCTTTATTTCACTTTAATTTTCACTTCGTTTCACGTCACCATTAAGCCCTTCTGTGAAAATGAGCGGACCAAAGAGAAGGAAAGTGGACAGCGAATGCCGAGTGTTTAATAAGGAGTGGACAACAAAATACTTCTTCACTGAAGTCCGATCAACGGCTGTATGTCTGATATGCCAAGAAGCTGTTGCGGTTTTCAAAGAGTATAATATCAGCCGTCACTTTGCCACGAAGCATGCAAACTATGCTAGCAAGCAGTCAACACAAGAACGGGCGGCTACTGCTCAGAGGTTGGCAGCTAATTTACAGAGTCAACAGAACTTTTTTCACCGACAAACTGCAATTCAAGAGTCAAGTACCAAGGCAAGTTATTTGCTGGCATTCAAATTAGCAAAGGCTAGCAAGCCTTTCTCCGAAGGCGAGTTTTTGAAAGAGTGCATGGTAGAGACAGCAGGTCTCTTGTGTCCGGAGAGCAAAGCCAAGTTTGAAAAAATCAGTTTAGCACGCAGGACAGTGACTCACCGCGTGGAACTGATTGACGAAGATATAGTCAGCGAGTTAAACAAAAAGGCGGAGTCCTTTAAGTTATATTCACTAGCACTGGATGAAAGTAACGACATAAAAGACACTGCTCAGCTCCTAATTTTTATCCGAGGGATTAACGAAAGTTTTGAGATAACGGAGGAGCTTTTGAGCATGGAATCACTGAAAGGGAAAACGCGAGGAGAGGACTTATATGAACAGGTGTCTGCTGTCATCGAGAGAATGAAGCTACCTTGGAGTAAACTTGCCAATGTCACCACGGATGGATCGCCAAATTTAACTGGAAAAAACATTGGGCTGCTGAAAAGAATCCAGGATAAAGTGAAAGAAGAAAACCCTGACCAGGATGTTATTTTACTTCACTGCATCATTCATCAGGAGTCTCTGTGTAAGTCTGTATTGCATCTTAATCACGTCGTGGATCCAGTTGTAAAACTTGTTAACTTCATATGAGCAAGGGGACTTAATCATCGTCAGTTCATTACGTTCCTGGAAGAAACTAATGCGGATCACCAGGACCTACTTTACCACTCTCGCGTCCGCTGGTTAAGTTTGGGGAAAGTGTTTCAACGAGTCTGGGAGCTCAAAGACGAGATTCGCTCATTTTTTAATTTAATGGGGAAATCCGAAGAATTCCCCGAGCTGAGCGACACAAACTGGCTTTGTGACTTTGCGTTTGCTGTGGACATATTTTCACACATGAATGAGCTGAACGTGAAGCTACAGGGGAAAGATCAGTTTGCGCACGACATGTACACAAATGTGAGAGCCTTCAAATCCAAGCTGGTTTTATTCTCCAGGCAAATGTCAAACAAATCTTTCGCACATTTCCCCACACTAGCCGTGCAGAAAGAGGCCGCCCGAAATGCGAAGAAATACTGCAAATCACTGGACGATCTGCACAGAGAATTTTGCCGTCGGTTCTGTGATTTTGAAAAAATTGACAAGTCACTTCAACTGGTGTCCTGTCCCCTGTCACAAGACCCCGAATCAGCACCGCAGGAGCTGCAATTGGAACTGATCGATCTTCAGTCTGACTCCGTCTCAAAGGAGAAGTTCAAGTCTCTTAAACTGAATGACTTTTACGCTTCACTTAACGAGACCGCGTTTCCAAACCTCCGGAGGACGGCGCAGAAGATGCTGGTGTTGTTTGGCTCGACATACGTGTGTGAGCAGACGTTTAGCGTCATGAAAATCAACAAAGCCCATCACAGATCCAAGTTAACTGACCAACACCTCAGATCTGTCCTGAGAATTGCCACAACAAAACTAACTCCAGACTTTGATGCACTGGCAAAAAAGGGAGACCAACAACACTGTTCCCACTGAAATGATGAGTTTTTCTGCTGTGTTATGAAAAAATGCATATGGAAAGTTTGGAATGCGTCTTTTAATTAAGAGCAATGCGCATTTACGCACAGCAGCGGTAAAGTAGCTTAATTAACACGGCGCACATCGCTCTTAATTTAAATTTAAATTTTCAGCTGCAGGTAGGATATTTAATACAGCCTATGTCTGTGTGCTTGGCAACGATACACGTGTACTGTTTGCGCGTGAAGGCGAGGGCGTCCGTGGCGAGTTTGTAGAGCGAGCGGTCAGGACAATCCATCCATGATTTTGCGGAGTTTAACACAAGTAGATATTATTGAGCTTGAGTATTTCGTTGTGTAATAATATGTTTTGAATGTTGAAAGTGATTCCATTTTTCAATAAATGTTAATTTCTTTAACTTTGCACCTTCGATTGAAACTTATTAAAAACAGACGCAATCTTGATAAATCACAGTGCGTATGTTATTTTAATCTATTTACATTTCTTCCTCCCAGTATCTGCGAAATAGTATGTAAATGCCATATCTTGCATATTCCTTGAGACAAATTTATTAACTGATAAGGGCTATTTTTCACATTTGAAAGACAGTTAATAAATTGGGTTGTAGTGTTCTTACTGTGCTATGAGGTTTGCACACACTACATTTAATGCTTTAGTATATCCGGCCCAAACACTCCCTCCAAATCCTCCTGGCCCGGCCCCTCTGTCAAATTTTAGAACCCATTGTGGCCCGCGAGTCAAAAAGTTTGCCCACCCCTGGTCTAGAAGGTCGCTAATCTGCTTCTCCACCGAGTCCAACTCCAGCAGCACCGAATGCAGCTCGAACGTGTCCTCGCCTGCACTCAAAGGTAACATTAGACACACATCCGAGTTCGCCATTGTAGCAGACGTGCTACGATGACGAATTGTCGGTACAGTGACGGGTGTAAATAAGTTTACTAGCTACGGCTAGTAGCGGAAGTTCGGATATAAGTAGTGATATCAAAGCAATCCGATTGTTTTTTATAGAGAATCGTATCGTAGATATATTCACACGCTGTAAATAGTAGAAAATATTCGTTTGTAAGCGAGTGTTAAGGAGAAAATCAAGGATTATGAATCAAATCGACGGAGCTCTAACACCAACAGCGTCTAAGTGATTATACTTTTGAAGAGCCAGGGAGGATTAGCTGGAAGAGCCAGGGAGGATTGCCTGGTATGGTCTGTTGGGGGATTTGCTCTGCCCTCCCAGCTTAAATGGGAGGTTGTCCCCAGAATCTGCTGCTGTTCCCTGTCTTGGCTTTTCATGGAGCTCATGAAAATGATGGGGAATTTAGAACAGAGCCACACCGCCAAATGTAAATCTTTGCAAAATATGCAATAAAAAGTTTACTAAATGTTTGTCTATGGTATCTTTGACTTAAGTGGACCTGACTGAAATCAGGCATGCGGCGTTAGTTCTGGCAGGCCACGTAGTCAAGCTCCGCTATCAGCTGATTGGGAAATTCTAACTCCGCCCCTTTCAGCTGATCCGATTCAGCTGATCATATGCACTCAATTGGCTTCTCTCAAACAGGGCGCCTTACTTAAGCATAGCTTCACTTCAATCTGCCTGCTTGGATACTTCTGCTGCACGCTGCTTTGCAATCCACCTCCTCCCCAGCTCCTCCTTAAACTGCTTAACTTAATCAATGTCATTCTGTTGTCATTGATGCATACTCTGTTCTAAATGGGGGATTTGCTCTGCCCTCCCAGTTTAAATGGGAGGTTGTCTCCAGAATCTGCTGCTGTTCCCTGTCTTGGCTATTCACAGATTCTTAAAGTGTAGTCTCCAAGCTTTCCAACGATGTGTAATACATGGAAATCTAATAATATTTGGAGAAGATGTGGCCATTTGAAAGTAGGCACTCAAAAAAAGTCAAAAGGGAGAAATCAGCCTCTAAAGATTGTGCAGTTCTCACCTTTTCTCACCTGCTGGGAGTGACAATAGGGCTAATTTACATCTCATTTAGATAAGCTATACCCCCTGTAAAGCTCCCCCTGTAAAGCTGCATGGTTGCATAGCAACAACAGACGCAACGGGAAAAATCGGACCGCATACTATTAATAATAAAGGATAATGTGCATTGTAAATGTCAGTAATTTATCTTTTTTGACTTTTATAAAAATGATTTAGAGGCTGAAATATGTGAGTTTTATCTTTTTATAAAACCTTTTTTGTCAAAACTCTATTTGAACTTGTGCATTGTAGATATGTTGCAAGAAACTCCTTTAAAATCTGGCCATCATTTTTTAATGTTATTCTTTTAATGTTTATGTAAACAAGTAGGCTACATATTGACACTAATTTTATTTGTTATTTGCTGGTTTTCTACATAAAACTTGGTGAATTGATTTCATTGTGTAGCATTAGGACTTTTTGAACAGGATAACCGTGATCATTTTGGTCACTATAATCATGAAATTTTCATGCCATTTAATCTCTAGTTATGATCAACTATAATTGTGTTTTTATAGTATATAAAATAATATATAGCATTCTATTTGTCATATTTCTGTTTTGCATAAAACTGAATAATATTCAGTACATCCTATACTGTATTCTAAAATGATCTGATATTAACTTTTGTATGGATTTTATTGAAAAGAGCTTAGGCTCATGTAACCAGTCTATTTTTGCAATATTTCACGGTGTGTCTGTGAAACGCTGAGGTACCGTAGTAGTTTTGTGCGCGCGTGAACATCATGGCAATGTACAACACAAAGTACCTCACGCGGGAAACACTTAAAGTAACCCGTACATGCAAGTAACTAACGTAAATCAAGCATAGTCCACGAAGTGTTGGTGAAATAACACATTATCGGACCGGAGAGAATAATATGGAATTTCTTCCAGAAAACTTCTTGCACAAAATAAATTCAAGCACTTTCAAGGACCTGTATCTATGTATGTTTATTTTCAAAAACTTTCCTTTTACTTAGTAATAGCAGCATAAGACAAAGGTCTTTGTGACACAGTCCAATAATATCACATTCGCATCCTCTTCTGTGGTCTCTTCTGTGTTGTAACTTTGGCGCTGGGCATGTGATGTCTCTTGCCCAGGGATGGAAATTAGCACCCGCCACCAGCCAAATGCGGGTGATTTTGAACCGATCTGGGGTTTACATGTGCTGACTTTCAGTCGGAATCATTTGTTGACATGTGCACACAGTTTGTCTGCCGCATAGATTCATAATGTTGCCAATTATAATAACTGCGTCGTTCGTGGATCAATAGTTCTGTGTTGGTCATTTTTATATTTATTTATTTTTCTGTGGGCGGACATGCAGTAAACTAATTTATGTCCAATACAATGGCTATTTCAACAGTTGTGAATGATGAATGCGGATTCAAAATTAATTAAATTCATTTATTTTGAAAAACACAAAATGAACAATAAAATGCAACCAAATTATTAATAAAAACATAGGATGTACGGCGAAACATGAATGAAAGCATTCAAGACGTGCTCCGCATCATTACTAATGTTAGGCTAGACGCATAAATATTTCAGATGATTAAGGAAAGATACCATCACAGAGGTATAAATATTAACAAAAGTAATTAAAGACTGTGGGTAATTACTTAACCAATTTGAAGCAGTTGTTGAACTTTTTTTATAGGCCTATAAAGCCTAACTTACGAGAAACAGAGAAATGTCGACACGTCCTCTTCAGCAGCTTGAATGTTCCCGTTGCACTGGCAACTTTCAACGGTCACCAGGACTTATACAGTTTTATAAAAGCTATTTATTATTTGTTGTAAAGTGTAAGAATCAACTCAGAAAAATGAATTATTCTGTCAGGCGCAGTTGAAGCCTATAGGACAAACGCTGTCAAGATGAGATGGTGTAATCAGGCTGTCTGTGTCATTATTCCAACATTATGTTCATAACTTATGAACTAAAAAGTTATGAAATAAAAAAATGTAATACTTCAGAAAAATTAACTTTCCTCTCAGTCAACATTAGCCTGGTGTGAGCGCGGCACGCGCTCTTCAGTTGTGGAGGCGCACGGGCAGAAAGACGTGCACTCGCAGTAATCGGATCAGGTCGTTTACATGGTGGAATTTTTCGTTTGATCGGTTCATGAAAAGGTTTATCCCACCCCTCTCAAACCGATTACAATTTCATTCGGTTTGGCCATTTTTATTCCGATTGAGGGGTTTATATGGAGCATTTTCATTCGGATTGGACTTTTAAACCGATTACAGTGCTCCATGTAAACGCACTGTCGGTATGTCGTCAATACGCTTCAGAAGATGCCAAAACGAATAGTTTCTATAGGTGCGTTTACATGGAGCACTGTAATCGGTTTAAAAGTCCAATCCGAATAAAAATGCTCCATATAAACCCCTCAATCGGAATAAAAACGGCCAAACCGAATGAAATTGTAATCGGTTTGAGAGGGGTGGGATAAACCTTTTCATGAACCGATCAAACGAAAAATTCCACCATGTAAACGACCTGATCCGATTACTTTTTTTTGAGTGCACGTCTTTCTGTGACGTGATATACAGCGCGCACCTCCACAACTGAAGAGCGCGCGCCGCGCTCACACCAGGCTAATGTTGACAAGCGGGGAAAGTTTTTCTGAGGTATTAAACTTTTTATTTCGTAACATGTTATGAACATGATGTTGGAATAATGACACAGACATAGTCTGGCTACACCATCTCATCTTGACAGCGTTTGTCCTAGGCTTCAACTGCGCCTGACAGAATAATAAATTTTTCTGAGGTGATTCTTACACTTTACGGCAAATAATAAATAGCTTTTCTAAAACTGTACAAGTCCGGTTGGCCGTTGAGAGCTGCCATTTCAACGGGGAACATTCAAGCTGCTCTCTGTTTCTCGTTAGTTAAGTTAGCTATAAAAAAATAAATAAAAAAAATCAACAACTGCTTCAAATTGGTTAAGTAACATAACCCACAGTCTACTTTAATTACTTTTGTTATTATTTAGAACCTTTGTGATTATGGTATCTTTCCTTAATCATCTGAAATATATATGTTTAGTAGGCCTACTACTAGTAATGATGCTGAGCACGTCTTGAATGCTTCATTCATGTTTCACCGTATATCCTGTGTTTTTATTAATAATTTGAGTGCATTTTATTGTTAATTTTGTGTTTTTCAAAATAAATGAATTGAATTCATTTTTGATTCCTCATTCATCATTCACAGCTGTTGAAATAGCCATTGTATAGGACATAAATTAGGTTAAACTACTGCATGTCCGCCCACAGAAAAATAAATAAATATAAAAATTACCAACACAGAACTATTGATCCACGATACGTAACGAATCTGAGGCGGCAGACAAACTGTGTGCGCATGTCACAAAATGATTCCTACTGAAAGTCAGCACTTTTAAACACCAGATCGGCTTAGATAACGTCTCATGTAAACAGTCCACCGAATCTTTCAATCGGAATGATTTTAATCGGAATGACAAAAAATGTGCGCATGTAAACGTGGCTATTGTTGGGACTAAAAACCTAAAACTGGAAGCTATAAAGGTATATCAGTTCACGGTGTGTGTGTGTGTGTGTATAAGAGAGAAAGAGAAAATGTCAGTATTTAATTGAGACTTGAGATTAAATAAACTGCTTAAGTATTCCAGAGCTTGTAATATTAATTTTCACATGCAGTTACACATTGTCGGTTAAAAACAAGAAAGTGGCTGGTAAAAACATTGAGTGGCTGGTAGATTTTGAAATCCACCAGCCACAGTGGCCGGTGGACAAAAAAGTTAATTTCCATCCCTGCTCTTGCCTCGTCAGCACAGAATGGCCTGAATTTATTTATTTATTTTTTTTCATACAGATAGGTCTGCCTGTCAATGTTCAGTCCAGGTGGGGCCAGGACAGGAAGACTGTCGATAGGGGGCAGATCTGCTCCGTCGCGCAGTAGCTGATATTCGACAGGTTGTGCATCACGGTGAGTTTTTGCAAGCACCACACCTGCTTTGGCACTGCCAGCAGAGATCTGTGCGCGGCCGGCAACTTTTGATGTGCGGGAGAAGTCCGTCCCACAGTGCTTTGAAGCTGGTTTTACAAACTGCACGCTTACCTGAAAAACAGATATTGCTTATGGTTAATTGTATTGTGCTAATACCCAGTCAGCAAATTTCCTTTGGCACAGATTTGGCCCAGATAAACAGCTGAGCTGTGGCCCAGATAAGATTGTGTTTGCCGGCCCATATATGGCCCTCATCTTCTTTGCCAGAAGTGAACCAAAGGAGTGCCATAACTCCACCAAGCATGAGCCAAATAATACAATTTAATGTGGCCCATGTGTGAACCTTGCATGCAATTTTAGTATGGTTGAGTTCTGTTAAAATCTATGTGGCCCACATGCAGCTGACAGTATGTAAAAGTCTTATTAACTCAAAGGTAAATTAAACACTCCACAACAACAAATGTGCTCAAAACAATTTACTCTTGACAAGTGTTTAAATAATTACAGCAACACAGTTGAATTTAATAATTACAGTAGCATTCAGTTGAAAACATTTTTTAAGAATAAATATGAATATATATAAATAACATTCAAAGAGTGTTAGACTTACATTTTTTACACCAAAATTCATGTTTTTTTTAAGCGTGTATCAATGTTATGTTCAACTAGTCAACTAATGTTCAACTAATGAGAGAAATAAAAATAAATCACAGTAACTTGGTAAAGAGAACTTTAAAGAGAAATTGAGAAAGTTAAAGAAAACTTGAAAGGTAAAGAGTTGAGAAGTGATGTTGAGAAGATGTGCAGGGAAGTCTAATGAGGGTCGGCAATGTGTTGTTGGGCCTCCCATTTCTTCAATCGCCCCCCCCCCCCCCCCCTTCCAGTTGGAAGCTAGAGCTGCAGGATAATGAAAAAAAAATTATTAATGTAAATTATTTCCTTTAATATTTCAATTGCAATTAGTAACAGATTAAACACCTCTGATTGACCACTGTATGAATGTTTTTCCCAGTATAATTTCAAAAAGGAATTGCAAATTATATTTTTCAATATGTGGGCCATAATAATACCATAATTCCATATGACAAACTATTTTGTTCAAAAAAAAAAAAAAATACATTTTAGAATACTTTCCCCACAAACCGGTTAAAATTTACAACACTGCATGTATTCTGCTTTACAAAAGACATTCACACTCTAATGTAAAAACACACCAACACACATAAATGTCACGTTTTAGTCCAAAGACAGTAAAAGTGAGCCAAAAAAAACCACCTAATTACTTCTTGTGAGTACAAATAGCGATGCAGATTAAGACTAGCCGATTTCATAGATAGACATTGACTTGGGACTATATTATGGGGAAGCACAGGCGAAGCACTGCTACTTGGGCGCAGAGATATCACGCAGCAACACATGAAATCCCACAACTTACGTCAACATACCGGTGTGAATATTAGCTGGCTATTTTCTCTACAGTAGACATAGTGAATGGCGGTGAACATGGCTGATTTTGTGAGAGACTAAGAGGGTGACTTCTCAGACAGTCAAGATCCAGAACCATACCTCTATGAACTTTCAGAAGAGGGAGTGCTTTGAAAATAGAACGACAGGAGGTTTTATTTTTAAAAACGGTGACACGTTCCTTTAAGTGAGCC
The DNA here is from genome assembly GCA_023566225.1 of Romanogobio albipinnatus. NCBI lineage: Eukaryota > Metazoa > Chordata > Actinopteri > Cypriniformes > Gobionidae > Romanogobio > Romanogobio albipinnatus. The sequence goes on along the minus strand of CM042250.1, from coordinate 30,662,752 downwards.
AGGGATGTGATCAGCTAATGCCAAAAAAAAGAGGAAAAAACAGAATAGCTAACCCCATCCCCTGTAATTATTATTATTTTTATTAATATTTTAATTAATTTAATAAAGACATATCTTACTATTGCAATAATATACACTGTAAATGAAAAATGAGTATTTATAATGCATTCATAATAATAATACAATAATATTTTGATTGATTCTGATAAACAATTATTATACTAAATTTTTTTTTAAATGTTTTTAACTTTACAGAACAACAGTAAAATTACAATTTATACTTCTGCGTCGTTGTCCACGTTGACGCGCAATTACACATGCAGAGGGAGCATGTGAAACCCGAGGGAGCGGTTCTAGCAGACCAATCACAGCGCTTGCGTTCGCGTAGTGTTGACGCGTTTACATTTTTGGAGAGGTGCACATCAGGGTACGCGCACTCCAAAAAGCCTACGACGTAGCTACGGCGTAAGTTCGACGCAGAAGTATAAATTGGGCTTTAGGGCCCTATCTTGCACCCAGCGCAATTGACTAAGTATACTGATGCATGTATCATTCCTATTCTCCATCCGACACAGAGCTGACTTCTCCCTCCACAGACGCACGTCGGTAAATTAGGGAATGAACTTGCACTCGCGGGGCGGTTCAGCGAGAAGAGGAGTGTGTTCCTGCACTAACGTTCCCTGGTGATATTCTGCAGTTTTACAAAACAATTCCTCCACAGACCCGGAAAAATATTGTTTAAAGTCAATGGCGCATAATTAAGACTTAAATTTTAATGGCGCATGCTTGGCGAGTTCATAACGTGCATTCACTTAGCAGTTCCCCTTTTTTGCAAACCATTTATAATTACAAGGAACAATATTAGCTACCACGCAAGGAAAATAATTGTGGTGAAATTAGATTATTTCTCAGAGGGGATGTGCTTTTAAACGGACGTTCTGATTGGTTTATTTCACGTTACGCCCAAACCACACCTATGAATAATGAAGCTTCTTCAGACCAACACATTTTAGATTTGTGTCAGGCGCAAGAGTCATTTATCCCGCCTGTATAATAGCAACAGCGCACACACAGTTACTTGGGTTTCAGATCGTCAAAATAGGGCCCTTAGTGTTGTTAATTAGATGATGGAGATGATTTTACAGTTTCTCCTGCATTATGTTGATTATTAGGGACAAGAAAATGTATATGACGTTTGAACATATTTCGTCGAAGATTTCATTAACAAAATGAACACTACCATACACAGGGTTGTCAGATAGCACAGATTAAGTAAAACACATGACCGAAAATGAATCAATTTAAGAGAAAAGTTGTTTAGGGGATTTAAGCTCCAAACCATTAATTTGTGACCATTACTATTACTGAGATAACAGAAATTACAATACAATGTTCTGTAAAGCGGTTTTGAATAGTTGTGTATTGTGCAAAGTGCTATAAAATTAAAATGACTTCTAAAAAAGGTTCTCACCAATGACAACTTCCTTTACGACCAGGCGTTGGACACCAACCTTCCCATTGAATCCTCTCCAATTCATCACACGTGCCACAGCAGTTGTAAAAGTGGCTTTCAGCACTCTCCACACTCTTTCAGGTTAAAGCCACCAACCAGACCCAGATACGTAATCTGATAGGGAAAAAAAACATTGTGTAAGTGGTTGAAATATACAGTGCTTGTAAGAATTATTTGCCCCCCTGGTAAATATGATCAAAGATGGCTGTAATGGCATCATGGATTCGATCAACTACCAACAGATAAAAAATCTAAACCTGACAACCTCTTATAGAAATCTTATAATGGGCCATGTTTGGGTCTTCCAACAGGACAGTGATCCAAAAACAAACACCAAAATCAAAACAAAAATGGGTCACTGAGCACTAGGGGTGTAACGGTACACGTATTCGTAGGGGAACACAAGGGAAGATATTTTGAAGAATGTCGGCAACCATACAGTATATGGACCCCATTCGCATCCATTATAGAAAAAAAAAAACTATGGATGTGAATGGGGTCCATCAACTGTTTAGTTACCGACATTCTTCAAAATATCTTCCCTCGTGTTCAGCAAAAGAAAGAAATGCATACAGGTTTGAAACAACTTGAGGGTGAGTAAACAATGACAGAACTTTCAATTTTAAGTGAACTATTATTTTAAGAACACATTCTCATTTTCAACAACCGCCTGGTAGGAGAGTTTAAACCTCCTGAAAGATATACAAAGCATAAAAACATTGCTTATAATTTGCATATTTGCTTATTTTAATAAAAAAGTTAAACTATATTGTGATCATACAATTATATCATGCTAACAGGTACGGTGACGCATTGCTGCCAAATACATATTTTTCCCCACTCAATTATTTCGTTAAAACGACATCTTCTCGTAATAACGAGATCTTATGTCGTTAAAACAATTTCTCGTTAAAACGACATATTTTCTCCTAATAAGGACATGTGTTGTATAGTAATGTGTGTGTATATATGTCTGTATCCACATTAGAGAATTTATTTAGCCCATGCCTTTGTCACACTTGTTTGAAAAGCAGAAAAATAGGTTCATCCGCTGCCTGTATCAGTGGCAGTGCCCATAACACAAAATTGTTGTAATTTAGTGATGTAGTTCTTAACAGCCATGGGTAGCAGGTGCCATGGATCGCTCATGATTAGCGTGTAGCTTTAACCTAGTAATGACGGACCCCGGTGCAGCCACAAATATCATAACTATCTATAGGCCTACTGTAATTAAGACATTCAAGAAATGTATTAAAAAGAAAGACGCTTTCAGCCTTACTCAAAGGCTGCGGAAACAGGCCAGTGGGTTCGTTATGCACGTCAATCCATTCCCCGCATTTTTATTTTGCTTCTTATATATTAAATATACAGGCAATTCGTTTATGAAACCTTGATCAAAATTAAAATACAATTTATAGAAAACGAAATTCACTTTAAAGAAATTTTCTGCAAAACAACACTCAATAAAAACCACGTCTGACCCCACTCCATGTCTCTAGACATATTAATATAAACTGTTCAAAAACTGTGAATTATGCAAGAACGAAACCTATACTTTGTTTGAAGCTGTTTTTCTTGGAAAAATAGAGAAAAACTGTAAAAAAAAAAAAAAAATGACATCTTGTTTTTTATTGAACTGTTTGATAAAATGAATATTGCATTTTGCAATCGTGCTGATATAGGCTACTCTGGAAAATAGCATTCTTGCTTGTATGATATTGCTTACCTCATAATTTCCTCTTTAATTACTTTCAAACGAATGTTTATTTTTTTGTTCGTTATTAGCCTATTTTTAATGAAAATACAACAACAATAAAAAAACTTGCATATATTAAACTTTTGTTAAAAAAAACGAATAAGACGGATGACATAAAATATCTATACCCGAATTATAACAAATAAAAGATGGTTTGTGTTTTTTGTATCAACAAAAGTAATCTTGCGCTTGTGCCTCCGCTATTGTCCTGTCAATCATCTCGCTCGCGCCTATGATTACAATTTCAGTAAAATTTTAATTCACCATCATCGGTTCCCATCCTCAGCCGATCTGCATGACAGTTTTTGCAATGACCATCAATACTAGATAAATGGTAAGTAAAAAGGCACGCCATGTCACAATTTAGTAGGAACTAAAGAGCGCTCTAGAATGTTTGGTAGCAACATCGTTACTAGTAATGGGCATCGAGAACCGGTTCCTACTTGGAATCGTTATAAAAATTCAGATTATTTTCATTATTGGAATCTGATCACAATGTTAATATATATATATATATATATATATATATATATATATATATATATATATATATATATATATATATATATATATATATATATATATATATATCTTTTGGGGCGCCAAAATTGTTGCTGCATACCCCTCTGGCACTGGGTAGTTGCGCCCCTGCCGCGAGCTAGGCGCGCCTGGAAAAACGCACCGCATGCGCGTTGCTACCGTGTCGCTTCTGTTATGAGGGTGCTACGGAGCGCTGCGGAGTAGCACAGTAGCCTACCTTCACACAGTACCGGCACTGGGGCTGTGCCAAGTGTGTGACCGCTCAGGGCTGCGTTTCCCAAAACCATCGTAAGCTTAAGTTGATCGTAGAACAATTGCCACCAATGGTCTCTACGATCAACTTAAGCTTACGATGGTTTTGGGAAACGCAGCCCAGGACCTTGCACCTCACCAGGGCCTCAAAGTAAAGTGACAGTTTACTTAATGTAAAAGCCAATAATGGTTCATGTCATGATAAAGCACATGTTTTAGTCTTTCAAAATACTAGTAATAGTTAAAAGACATTAGCTAAAATGTAGGCTATATTGAATTTGTGATGCAGTATTATTCTGTTTGTTAAAAATGTAACTTACAATATTTCTCTGTGCGTGAGACTGTGTGACTGGTTCAAGCAGGAGTTCCATTGATCACAACAGTCTTTGACTTATTGAGATCTTTCAATCTAGGAGAGGGAATGTTGGACAGATGTTGACCGCTTTCACAACAAACCACGGTTGGTCCATATCTATTATTACACTTGTTGCATTGTTTTTTAATTTATTATTACAGTTTAAGTAATAAAAACGTTTCACAAAACTATATTACTATTAATACTATATTGGTTGTCCAATACAATCAAAAAAAATATTTCTAACATCTTTCTAACATTGTCATCATTTACTCACCCTCATGTCTGTCAGGACACAGACAGAGGCAGAGAGACGGGTAAGGTGAATGGTATTCATTTAAACAGAGACATGAACACAGCCAAACGAGGGAGGCAGGTAAAGGGTGAGGAATAGCACTGCACAGTCACTTAGCTCGTGAATATCTTGATGGCTGGTTGGATGAAGGAGAACATGCGGAGACAAGGAACTGGAGACAAGGAAGGCGTTGGAAGGAGTCGATGGGAATCTCATGTGAGTAACAGGTAAGGAATCCAGGGAGAGTGTGCTACTTGTAGTGTCTGTGATTATGAGGTGCAGGTGCAAGTGATCAGTACTATGGATTGGGCAGGGCGTGGAGATCTGGTGACGATGTCTGTGTGGGCATTGGCTGTGACTCTGTGACAGTACCTCCTCCTCCACGGGCGGCTCCTGACGGCGACGTCCTGGGGCGACGACGACGGGGTCTGCCTCGACCCAAGGAGCTGGGCGGTCCGGGTGTTCGTCATGGAATTGGGTGAGGAATGTAGGGTCGAGGATGTCATTGCGATGAACCCAGGAGCATTCTTCGGGACCATAGTCCTCCCAGTCCACGAGGTACTCGATTCGAGGACCCCGGCGATACTCGAGGTTACGATGAACCGTGATGACCTCGAAGCACAGCATCCAGCTGTGTGATGACCTCCAGCCAGTGTCGCCACTCCTCCAATGCAAGCTTGATGGTTAGCAATTCTCTGTTCCCGACAGTTTTTTGGAGGAAGAAAATTATAATTATGCAACCATCTACTGCAGTATCGCATCAGACAGCGCATTTTAGTGTCACTGAGGAAAAATTCCACTCATTCGCTGCTATAGGAGAGGAAGAATTGGCTAAACTCTTTAAATCATCTAAATCAACAACATGTATGCTCGACTCTATACCGACTAAGCTACTAAAAGAGATGCTTCTAGAGGTCATAGATTAATTAATTATATTAAGAAGAGGATCTTTGTCATTAGGATATGTACCGAAAACTATTAAGCTCGCTATTATTAAATCACTTATTAAAAAAAAGCATTTTTATCCTACAGAATTAGTGAGGATTTCCAATCAGGATTTACACTGTATTATAGTACTGAGACTGCTGCTCTTATCATCTGATCGTGGTTGTATCTCTCTATTAGTGTTACTCAATCTTAGTGTTGCATTCAATACTATCGACCACAACATTCTTTTGAATAGACTTGAAAATGATGTAGGCATTAGTGGAATTGCTTTGGCATATTTTAAATCATACTAATCTGACCGCTATCAATTTGTAGCAGTAAATGAAGAGATGTCATACTAATCACAAGTTCAGTATGGAGTAGTGCAAGGCTCAGTGCTAGGACCAGTGCTAGGACCGTTGCTTTTCATCCTGTACATACTACCACTGGGAGATGTCATTAAGAAGCATGGCGTTAGATTTCATTATGTTGACGATACTCAGCTCTATATTTCTTCGCGCCCTGGTGAAACTTACCAATTCACAAAATTGATGGAATGCATAGCTGATATAAAACATTGGATGACTAGTAATTTCCTACAACTTAATTCTGAAAAAATAATAATTTGTAATTAATGGACAAAAAACATCTGCACTTAGTAACCTAGAATACTGTCTAACACTTGATGGCTGCTCTGTGAAGTCCTCGCCGTCAGTTAGGAATCTTCACGTCTATTGCAAGCTCAAAATTCTGGCCAGTTGATAATACCTAGAATATCAAAATCAACTGCTGGCGGTAGATCATTTTCGTATTTAGCACCTAAACTCTGGAACAGTCTTCCTAGCATTGTTAAAAATCAAATCAAAATCAAATCACTTTATTTGTCACTCTACATATGCACAAGTGCAACAGTAGGTGAAATTCTTAGGTGCAGTTCTGAGCAACATAGTAGTCATGACATGACATGTACAACATTTAAGCAGCATCAGATTACACATCTGATGCGCACACAATTACTCACAGCACAGTAAACTCTACAATAAACAATAAATAATTTGCACAATGTGAGTATAGTTCTCACAGCTTTAAACAATATACACATACTTACAATATACATATACTTTAAACAATATACACTAAACATACACTCAACAATATACATTACGCTATAATAATAATAATAATATACAATGTATAGTATAAAATATTATTCACAGATTGAAAAATTGAAATCCAAAGTGCAATAGGTGCTATATGATAAATAAATGTGTATATAATGTGTGTGTATCTACAGTGGGTTGTGCGGAGTGATATTCTGTCCAGTGTGTGTTATGATCCTGATGGATCAAGAGTTAAGTAGTCTGATTGCTTGTGGGAAGAAGCTGTTCTGGAGTCGGCTGGTGCGTGTTCTAATGCTGCGGTACCGTCTGCCTGATGGCAGCAGTGAGAGCAGCCCATGGTTCGGGTGGCTAGAGTCTCTGATGATCCTCTGAGCTCTCTTCACACACCGCCTGGCGTAAATGTCCTGGAGGGAGGGAAGCTCACCTCCGATGATGCAGCTGGCCGTGCGCACTACCCTTTGCAGGGCCTTGCGGCTGCGGGCGGTACTGTTGCCGTACCAGGTGGTGATGCAGCCAGTCAGCAGGCTCTCGATGGTGCAGGTGTAGAAGCGTGTGAGGATGTGGCGGTTCATTCCAAACCTCCTCAGCCGTCGCAGGAAGAAAAGGCGCTGATGAGCCTTCTTCACAACGGCCTCGGAGTGGACGGACTATGAGAGTTCCTCTGTGATGTGGACACCGAGGAACTTGAAGCTGCTGACTCTCTCCACCGGTGCTCCATCGATGGTGATGGGGCGGTGTTCTCTCTCATTCCTCCTGAAGTCGACCACCAGCTCCTTGGTCTTGCTGACGTTGAGGGAGAGGTTGTGCTCCTGACACCACCGTGTCAGTGTGTGCACCTCCTCTCTGTAGGCCGTTTCATCATTGTCGGTGATAAGACCTACCACCGTCGTATCGTCAGCAAACTTGATGATGGTGTTGGAGCTGTGGGTTGCCACACAGTCATGTGTGTACAAAGAGTACAGGAGTGGGCTGAGAACGCAGCCCTGAGGGGCTCCAGTGTTGAGAGTCAGTGATGAGGAGATGTTACTGCCCATTCTGACCACCTGGCGTCTGTTTGACAGGAAGTCCAGGATCCAGCTGCATAACAGGCTGTTTAAGCCTAGAGCCCGGAGTTTCCCGTCAAGTATGGAGGGCACAATGGTGTTGAATGCTGAGCTGTAGTCCACAAACAGCATTCTCACATACGTGTTCCTCTTTTCCAGGTGGGAGAGAGCAGTGTGTATAGTGGATGAAATGGCATCGTCAGTGGAGCGGTTTGTGCGGTATGCAAACTGCAGTGGGTCCAGTGAGGGGGGGAGAACAGAGCAAATGTGGTTTCTGACTAGTCTCTCAAAGCATTTGCTGATGATGGGGGTCAGAGCAACAGGACGCCAGTCGTTTAAGCAGGTGGTTTTTGACTGCTTAGGTACAGGCACAATGGTGGACGTTTTGAAGCATGTGGGGACCACAGATAGGGAGAGGGACAGGTTAAAAATGTCCGTGAAGACTCCAGCCAGTTGGTGCGCGCGCGCTCTGATCACACGGCCGGGAATCCCGTCTGGACCCGCAGCTTTACGGACGTTCACCCGCCGGAAGGATCGGGTTACATCCGCTACGGATACGGAGAGTGCACTAACCTCTGTATCTTCAGCCGCGAGCTCTCTCTCCGCGAGGGCGGTGTTAGTTCCCTCAAAACGAGCATAGAAGGTGTTTAGCTCGTCCGGGAGAGAGGCAGCGGTGTTCACGGTGGAGTTTGTGTTCCCTTTATAGTCCGTGATGGTGTTAATTCCCCTCCACATGCTTCTAGAGTCGGTGGTGTTGAACTGTCCTTCAATCTTGTCCCTGTACTGCCGTTTTGCTGCTCTGATGGTTTTCCGGAGGGCATAACTTGCTTGTTTATGCTCCTCCGCGTTACCGGAGTTAAAAGTGAAGGTCCGCGCATTGAGTGCCGCGCGAACATCCCCGTTTAGCCACGGCTTCTGGTTAGGATACAGCCGAATTGTTTTTAGGGAAGCAGACACACTCTTTCAGTTTAAATATAGGCTAAAACGCATCTCTTTAACCTGGCATACATATAGAACATTATCAATTTCTGTTTTTCAAATCAGTTTAATGATTGTTAGGCTACATTAACTTAAAGACAGCCAGGACCGGGAACACATCCCATAACATCTGGTACTCGTTACATCATAAGAAGAATGGCATATATGCTAATATTAGTCTCTCTGTTTATCCCAAGGTTTACAGTAGTCCGCCAGATCCAGGCCGTATCCAGATCAGATGGTGGACCGCGACCACAATAAATGAAGAGATGTCACACAGTAAATGAAGAGATGTCACACCGATCACAAGTTCAGTATGGAGTACCGGAGCGCTCAGTGCTTGGAACGTTGCTTTTCACCCTGTACATGCTAAGACTGGGAGATATCATTAGGAAGCATGGCGTTAGTTTTCATTGTTATGCTGATGAAACTCAGCTCTATATTTCTTCATGCCCTGACGAAACTTACCAATTCACAAGATTAACGGAATGCATAAATTATATAAAAAAATTGGATGACAAGTAATTTCCTGCAACTTAATTCAGAAAAAACTGAATTTTTAATTATTTGACAAAAAAACTCCACAAGTAGTAACCTAGAATACTGTCTAACACTTCATGGCTGCTCTGTCAAGTCCTCGTCGTCAGTTAGGAACCTGGTGTGCGCTTTGATACCAATCTTTCATTTGAAAGACACATTTCTAGCATCTGTAAAACTGCATTCTACCATCTTAAAAATATATCTAAATTACGGCATATGCTTTCAATACAAAATGCTGAAAAGTTAGTTAATGCGTTCATGATCTCAAGACTAGATTATTGTAATGCTCTACCGGGTGGTTGCCCTGCTCGCTTAATAAACAAACTCCAGCTGCAGAGGCCGTGTCAATTAGACTCCCCCTGAAATTGCCTCATCAACACGGCATCCTCAATAAACCCCTCTCCGGCGTCATGACTCCGATCTTTCGTATATTCCTATTTAATAATTGTTTAATCCACATGTCGTCCTCAATAAACCCGTCTACGGCATGAGGACTCTGATCTTTTGAATATTCCTATTTAATAATTGTTTAATCGACATGTCATCCTCAATAAAGCCGTCTCCAGCGTGATGACTCCAATCTTTTGAATATTCCGATCTAATATGACCTCTAATGTCAGGGTTCTCTCACTTCGGTCTAGTTTACTCTTGGTTTGTGACAGAGCCCTGACACTCCTGTATTGTTTGTCTTGTCTTGTGTGAGCGTGCAGCTTCAAGCATGCTCGAGCTGCGTGCTCTTTTGTCCTTGTGTTTTGTGTGCGAGGCGTGGTGTTCAGATCCCAGCACTTCGGTCTAGGTTGGGTTTCAGTTTTGTGTTGGGATTCGGACATTCATGCTCCGTGTGTTTGTTTTTTGTCACGTGCGCACGGAATGAGCATTCGCTCGTTCTTGTGCACTCTGTCTTGTCGTGTGAGCGTGCGCTCTTCTGTCCGTGTGTGTTTGTGTAGCACGCGGTTCGTGTTTACATAGGCCGCATGCTTTCATGTTATGTTTTGTCTTATGTTGTGTAGCACGTGGTTGGTGTTTTTCACTGGCTGCGTGCTTTCATGTTGTCAAGTTTTGTGTGAACATGCAGCTGATGAGTTTTCATTAGCTGCATGTTCATGTCACGTTTGGTGTGAGCACATGTCTTGTCAAGTGTTTCTTTGTGCCATGTGCTCATGTCTATTGTCTAATCCCGCCCACTTTGTTTCCTGATTATTGGTTCATTTGCCCCACCTGTCTTCCCTCGTTACCCTCTTTTGTTTATTCCCTATTTAATATCCTTGTGTTTACAGTCCTATGCGGAATCGTCAAATCCTCATGTTTTCCTGCTCCTGTCAGGTCAGGGTCAGGGTCCAGGTCAAAGTCAAAGTCAAAGTCAAAGTCAAAGTCAAGTCTTTCCCCCTCGGGGTAGTTTGTTTCGTCTTGTTTTGTTTTGTTATTATCATTAAAAAGCCCATTATTTCTGCATCTCTGAGTCCTCGCTCCTTTCCCTTCACCAACCCTGACATCTAACCTGTAAAGTTGTCAGAATAATAATCATACACTGTTTGTTAATTGGCCAGAGGAGAACTGGCACCCCGACTGACCTGGTTTCTCCCAAGGTTTACTTTGCTCCATTATGCCACCTGATGGAGTTTTGTTTCCTTGTCGTCTTTGGCTTGGCTTGCTCAGTTGGGGACACTACATTTTCAACTAAATATCCAAATAAATTGAATTACTAAACTAAATTAAATACATCAACTAAATAACTGATCTGCCCACATTGTCACTGTATGATAATTGAAATTAGCTGATGACATCACCGTTTTCTCCAGAGTGGCTGTACAGCTTAATCAAATTCTGTTTCATTATTTCCTGTTTAACACTGTGAAGCTGCTTTGAAACAATCTGCATTGTAAAAAGCACTATATAAATAAAGTTGACTTGACTTGACTACAGATAAAAAACGTTATTAAAATGATTCTTGTTCAATCCGTGGAAACGACAAATAACGCTGTATTATGCATGCCAGAAAAGTAATTTGTCTAAGAGAAGCAATCTAACAACAGGGAAGACAGCAACTGTAAGTGTTTTGTATCTTTTTCTCATTTTGATTTTTAGCTCAGAAAGTTTGTCTGTTTAGTGTATTTACATGCTGTAGTCGTGCTGTTGAAGTCTTGTCTGGTGAGTTAGCATTTGTTCACATGTGTAAATAAGTTTCGGTGAGACGTAGCTGGCTGTATTCAATAACGACACTTCAAGTGAGTAAAAAATAGAGTGGTATTCCGCGGCAGCCCATCGTGTGAAGCCCTCATTGTGTGAAGCCCTCACCGAGCAAGGACCCTGACAAGGCACTTGAGTATTGTTTTCCTTTCCCCCCTTTGTTTTCAGCTTGTTTTCATCTGTTTATTTTACTGACCTGTATTCACTATGTGCTTTCAAATCTCTACTATTACTATTGCTATTTGAGGCAGCGCAATCCTAGTAATCCGTGTCGTTTACTTAGGTCCTCTGCTACTTTACTCTCTATTCCAATTGGTCTCTGGAACTGCCAGTCTGCTGTAAACAAAGTAGACTTTATTTAATCTATCGCGACTGATTCAAGTCTCAGCCTCATCCCAGCCAACACACCCATGTGGGGCCAAAAGGGGCTGCACATGGGCTGATATCTGGGGCCCACCTGGGCTACCCAACTGGGACCCAGCTATTTTTGTCCTCAAGTTTCCATGGAGGGCCCACATGGGTTAGCCCAGATGGGTTGATGATGGGTCTCTTAATGGTGATGTGTCTCATACCGAGCCCATAGGGGTAACCCAGGTAGTACCCATTTGGGGTCTGCCCATATGAGTTGATGATGGAACCCAGGTGTTATGTAGGGCTCTTATGGGCCACAAAAGGTATACATACGGGCTATTAAATTTTCGGTTTGGGTTACCTTATTTTACAGTAAACCCCTAAAAACATTACACTATAATCCACTAAACTACACTAAAATGTTAAAGGTATTAAATGAACAGAAACCAGTAGTTCATGCTTTACTTTATTAAGCAAGGTTTATTTGGAATAATTTGAATAAGACTATTATTACATTTACAACTTTATAATACAAAATTATAATAAATAAAAAAAAACATTTAAAAAGTTTAAGTGAAGCTCCTGACAAACTTAATTTGACAACTTGTAGTGTTTATATGTGCATATCTGTACACTCCAAGATAATGTATTTCACAAACAAATCAAAGACAAAAACAGTGCAGCTCCTCACTCCTCTATCATCGCTATCCCAACGGCCCTTTGAAAAAGACAAAACAAATGAATCAACCATTGTGTCACGTTGTGTCATTCCCTTTTTCACAGTTAAAGCCTTTTGGTGGCCCACATCAAGTTGATCTAGATGAAATGCTCAGCAGGGTCAGACAAAAACAGGTGGCGAAGACTCGACACACGCTAACTGCAAAATAATTAAGAATTAAGGTGAAGAATTAATTGTGAAACCATCAGGAACCCTTTAGTCTCCAGCTCAACCATTTCCCAAAACTACAACCTAACTGGAGTCTACAGAAGTGCAAGGTGTCAGGATCTCAGAGACTAGCTAAAGAATCCTAAAAAATGACCCCCACTTAATAAGAAACACAAGCGGATGTGTTGTAAAATGGTCTTGGGGCACCACCAGCCCTGCAAATTTTGTATGTCTTTGCAGTGGCTCAGTGGTTCATGTAGGTTGTCTACAAACTGGAAGGTTGGTGGTTCGATCCCTGGTTCCACCTGACCAAGTGTCTAGGTGTCTGAGGCAGTGTGTAAAGCGCTTTGGATGGCCATTGGTCTGTTAAAAGAGCTATATAAATGCAGTCCATTTACCATTTACCCAATTCAGGTTTTGCAGTCTCTACTAATGAGCTCATGAGTTGAATCAGGTGTGATAGATGAGGGAGACATACAAAATGTGTTAATTATAAAGTGAAGATCCTGGTGTAACCTACTAATAAGGACTCAGTATTACCAAATCCTTCAGAAGACATTACAAATTATTTGGAACAGTATTCTAAAGTGTTACTATATTGGGTATCTTTTGTGAATTTGTTATTTGAATTAGCACTAAATAAAAAAAAGCACACCGTTAACATTTTAGTGTAGTTTAGTGGATTGCATGTAATGTTTGTATTTAGGGGTTTAAAATAAGCTAAACCAAACAGAAAATATGGTAGCCCATATATATATATATATATATATATATATATATATATATATATATATATATATATATATATATATATATATATATATATATATATATATATATATATATATATATATCCATTGTGGCCCATAAGAGCCCTACAGGACACCTATCTGGGTCCCATCATCAACCCATATGGGCAGACCCATGTAGGCCCCATATGGGTTCTACCTGGGTTACCAAATATTCAGTCGTTTACCTGGGCTACCCAACTGGGACCCAGACCCATCAAGAGACCCATCATCAACCCATCTGGGCTAACCCATGTGGGACCTCCATGGAAACTGAGGACAAAATTAGCTGGGTCCCAGTTGGGTAGCCCAGGTGTGCCCCAGATATCAGCCCATGTGCAACCCTTTGGGCCCCACATGGGTGTGTTGGCTGGGTTTGCCCATGTGGGACCTACCTAGTTGACCCAAGTGGGCCCCAGATAAGATGGCCATTTTGAGCCCATGCCCACTCTGTACCCCTGTACCCCATGTTTTATCCACATGGGCCCCACATACACATGTTGGCTGGGATGTCCCTAACTGAGACCCGGATCAAACCAGAAGACACTACCAGCCCTCTTTACTAAATTTATTTTTTCACACACCCCTCGTCCGATTGAATTTAATCCCTTACCATCTCCATCTCTGGCAACAGTTAATTTGATTCACACTCAGTCACTATTACTCACCCTGTTAAAATCCATGTTTTCTCCTCTGGTACTACTCGGTGACTTCAACATCCACCTTGAAAAACACCAGGCCACTGACTTATCACTCTACTGACCTCTTTTGACCTTAACCCTCTGAGCCCTGAGCTGTTTTCTGGGCCATGGAGGTGTTTTGACATGCCCTGACATTTGTGCTTATTTCTGTTACTTGTAACATTTTCATGGCTAAAGTCTGATTACACTGTATTCAACACAAACTCTGCTACAATAATATGTGAGCAGCGTGTATGTAAAAGTTTGTAGTTTTGAGAAAATGACATTTATGGGTGGTTTGTGAAAAACTGAAATCACTGAAATAAGGCCATAAACTGAATATTTGTTCACAAGACTTTTGATAACTGGATCACATAGGATAGAATTTTTCTTCTAGATGATGTAAAAATCACTCTGGCCACTCACTCACATAAAATAATATACTGATTTAAAATTTGTAAGACATGTTTTGTGTCAGGAAGGCGTGAATCATCATGAATATTGACGTGTTTCACACCTGAAGACAAAGACCCCTAATCCTAATGGCCCTATATCAGCTGAATGACTGTGAGGGAACTAGAACAAAGAATGTGAAGAGATTAAAATAATAGCTTTTTGAATTGTTTGCATTTATTTACAACACAACATAACAAAGGACAAAAAGTGGGACAAAAATAAGGAATTATCGTGGTTATTTATAAGGGACACTCAAAATGTTTGTACTGTAGCTGTCACAGACACGCCAGGCTCTCACGTCACACAATCACAGCGCAGGCCTTCCCCTGAGTATTCATCCCGTACACCTGCATCCCATCAACACGGCAATCACCCACAGTACAAAAGACACACACACAGAATCACTGTCCGGTCTCGTTTGTATAAGGTACTATGCTGACTTCACTAACTATACTTGCCTTTATTCCTAATAGTCTCCATTAAGTCTCATATTGCGTGTCCAAGCCTGTCCCCAACGATCATCACCTTCAAGTATAAAGACTGTGTCATTCAGGATATAATCATCAAACTCCCAAGAACTTCTACACCACTCACCTGCACATCCGTATGCACATTCTGGATTGTTCAATAAACTTCACTAACCTGTACATCTTGTCTCCAACCCTTCTGTACTGTAACAGTAGCTACCACACTGTGTATGTAATTTCAGTGTTTGCAGTTAAGTGTGTGTCTAAAAGGCTCTCAGATATAAACACATTTGTTTTGCTCAACCTATTAATGCACAATTTAATCCTAAAAATAATTTAACATCATAGAAATTAATGTCAACTGTTAGTCACAAACCAACTAAAGCTTTTGTAGCATTATACACTCACCTAAAGGATTATTAGGAACACCATACTAATACTGTGTTTGACCCCTTTCGCCTTCAGAACTGCCTTAATTCTACGTGGCATTGATTCAACAAGGTGCTGAAAGCATTCTTTAGAAATGTTGGCCCATATTGATAGGATAGCATCTTCGAGTTGATGGAGATTTGGGGGATGCACTAAGCTCCCGTTCCACCACATCCCAAAGATGCTCTATTGGGTTGAGATCTGGTGGCTGTGGGGGGCCATTTTAGAACAGTGAACTCATTGTCATGTTCAAGAAACCAATTTGAAATGATTCAAGCTTTGTGACATGGTGCATTATCCTGCTGGAAGTAGCCATCAGAGGATGGGTACATGGTGGTCATAAAGGGATGGACATGGTCAGAAACTATGCTCAAGTAGGCCGTGGCATTTAAACGATGCCCAATTGGCACTAAGGGGCCTAAAGTGTGCCAAGAAAACATCCCCCACACCATTACACCACCACCACCAGCCTGCACAGTGGTAACAAGGCATGATGGATCCATGTTCTCATTCTGTTTACACCAAATTCTGACTCTACCATCTGAATGTCTCAACAGAAATCGAGACTCATCAGACCAGGCAACATTTTTCCAGTCTTCAACTGTCCAATTTTGGTGAGCTTGTGCAAATTGTAGCCTCTTTTTCCTATTTGTAGTGGAGATGAGTGGTACCCGGTGGGGTCTTCTGCTGTTGTAGCCCATCCGCCTCAAGGTTGTGCGTGTTGTGGCTTCACAAATGCTTTGCTGCATACCTCGGTTGTAACGAGTGGTTATTTCAGTCAAAGTTGCTCTTCTATCAGCTTGAATCAGTCGGCCCATTCTCCTCTGCCCTCTAGCATCAACAAGGCATTTTCGCCCACAGGACTGCCGCATACTGGATGTTTTTCCCTTTTCGCACCATTCTTTGTAAACCCTAAAAATGGTTGTGCGTGAAAATCCCAGTAACTGAGCAGATTGTGAAATACTCAGACCGGCCCGTCTGGCACCAACAACCATGCCACGCTCAAAATTGCTTAAATCACCTTTCTTTCCCATTCTGACATTCAGTTTGGAGTTCAGGAGATTGTCTTGACCAGGACCACACCCATAAATGCATTGAAGCAACTGCCATGTGATTGGTTGATTAGATAATTGCATTAATGAGAAATTGAACAGGTGTTCCTAATAATCCTTTAGGTGAGTGTACATTACAGTTCAAAAGTTTGGGGTCAGTAAGAATTTGTTTTAAATTCATAGTTTTATTCATTTTTAAGAAATAGTTTTACTCAGCAAGAAGGCATTACATGTATCAAAAGTTACAAAAGCTTTTTATTTCATATTAATGCTGTTTTTTTTACTTTCTATTCATCAAAGAATCCTGAAAAATATGTACATGATTTATCATTATAGTATTACTGTAAATGTCATAATGATTTGTTTATAATGTAATCTACAAATGCAGATGTAAGGCAATGTATTGTGTCATCCTCAAGAGGCCGCTATAACGCTGTTGCGTTATAACAGATTTGAGTAACTTTAGCGTTTTTTTGAGCCTTTTGATTTACCGTAGTGTTGATATGTTCTTCAGTTCATTTGATCAACTCTATAGATGCTGTGGAATAAATTGTCAAGCCACAATACCGAACCCCTTTGATTCCGCGTTCTCTCCCTCTACCACCATCCACGAACACACATAACACAACGCAGAGTAGCAGCGGCGGTGCTAGAGACCAGTAAACGTACCAGAGAGAGAGCGAGGGCTACATCTTTGGCGCCGTGACCCGGATTGTGGAATTGCTTGACCAAAGAGAAAGAACATTCTACAGCCATTGGTTTGAATGCTGAACTGAGTTTGGTGAACAAGCTAAAATTCCTAACTGGACGGGTGATTTTTGGGATACATATCTGACATCACTGCTATATCCTTTACAGTCTGCTCGGAATCTTAAATGTCTTGCTGTTTCAATTTGAGCAATTTGCTGTGATGTTTTATATTTGATGGTTTATTGATAAGAGAGAAGATTTGCTAAATTCATCTGAGATTACTGTTTATCTGGTTGATACCCAGTGAGACGCTAAAATGGACATTTAAGTTTAATCTGACGAGTCATTTTAGTGGACTAGTCATTAATTTTTTGGGATAAGTTTTTTTTTTTTTTTTTTTTTTTTTTTTTTTTTACTGTGCCGATCTAACTGAAACATATAGCTTTCTTTAGAACACTTTTATTTCTAAGAGATTGTATAGTTTTACAAAGTTTCTACAGCTCCATACAATCTAATTACACTGCCATTTAACTTTCTTGCACATAATAAACACACACTTGGAATCTAAAATGTCACAGACCTATGAGGACTCCCTTCAAAA
Organism: Romanogobio albipinnatus; assembly: GCA_023566225.1. Lineage (NCBI taxonomy): Eukaryota > Metazoa > Chordata > Actinopteri > Cypriniformes > Gobionidae > Romanogobio > Romanogobio albipinnatus. Next base: position 30,644,845 of record CM042250.1, on the reverse strand, counting down.
CATGCATTGCTCCTCGACCGGTGCATCCAGTCTTCCACCACCAGCGGAGCATGTCACAAATTACCAACCAGCCCCTATGAACTCACCCTATGCTGACCAGTTTGGGACGCCGGCCCACGCAACAAGGCTGTTTGGCTCTGGGGCCTCAGTGCAGCTACCGCCACTCTGTTTCGACAACAGCCCCGATGCAAGACGAGGAGGCCAGATAGATAGGTCGGTTGATGCCTCTGTTCGCAAGCGCAGTAGACATGGGCCCTCAGAAGCCACACCGTGGCAAGGTTCTACACATGTTTTTGTTGACATGCCAGTTGTGCAGCAGTCGCTCAAACCCTATCCAGTCGCCACAACATATCCAGGCCCCCAGGTATTATCTAGTTATTCATACCCCCCTTCTGTGCCCGTGCCGGGCCTTCAGAGCCCGCCAGTGGCGAATGTTACAGTTAAGCATGTAGCTGCTGAGCAGGCCTTGCAAGTGCGTTCCCCTGAAGCCAGATTTCTCACTGCTCAAGTTCCAGGCTATAGTGGAGTCACCCCATCACCCCCAGTTGCTAATACATGGGCCCCCAACATAACTCTACACAGCCCTCAGGTAGCGTTGGAGCAGACAGCTGCTGATGCTCCACTTGATCTGTCCGCTCAACAGACACTGATGCCAACTTCACACCTCAACATGTATGTTGACGCTCGCTCTTCAGTTGCCCCTCCACCTGCATCTGCCAGCCAGTCGGCCCACCCAAGTGAGACGCAGTTCAGACCTCCTGCTCGAGCAGTCACCAACCAGTCCCTTCCCATGGCAGCCTATGGAGGTTTCATGCAAACTCATCAGGTGAAAAATGTTCAAGTCTTCACAGGAAATCCAGACTGTAAGATACTGGTGGAAGACTGGATTCGCGACATGCAATACCTATTGGAGGCAATAGAGCTCCCAATGCACCTTCGCTTCTCCACTGTTGTGCGACACCTGGGCGGGGAAGCACGAAATCTCATCCTTAACCTACCACCCCATGATCAGACCCCGGATGGAGGAACTGAGGGCCGAATACAGCGACACACGAGGCTCCCTAGACCCTCTGGCTGACTTTTATGAGCGGAGCCAGAAATCAGGGGAGTCTGCCTGTTCTTATGCTATAGCACTGGAGGCAAAGTTGCGAACAGTAGAGGAAAAGCAAAGAGGAGGTAAGCCCTTCCTGGATCGAGATAGTAAACTAACCAGGCAGTTCATGAGAGGCCTTTCCGATGAGGAGGTGTACACCAGAATTGCACCAATGACACCCAGGCTTTTGAGCTTCCGAGAGCTGCAGGCAGAGCTCCGAAATCTAGCTAGAGGAACTAAGAAATTCCAGACGCAGAGCACGGCAAAGAAAACATATGCTCAGGTGCATGTGACATCAGGAGGGGGTGAAAACACCAAAATAGATAGGTCAAAGAACACATCTGAGTTGTCGGAGTTGACAGAGATGGTTAAGAAATTGGCTCTTATTCAGGAAGAACAAATGGCTAAGCTGTCACAACTTGAGTTGAGAATGACCTCTCCACCCCTTGCCTCCCCATTAGCTGTCCAGCCAGCAAAGGGAAAAGTAAGCCAGAATCCAAGCTTTGTCTGTTACCGTTGTGGAGAGCCAGGCCACACAGCCAGAGTGTGCCGAGCAGTGCTTCCGGACCCAAGCCTAGCTGAAGCCCAGCAGCCCAAGATTCCGGCTGACGGACACATGCGCTCTGCTCAACATTTAAACGCTTAGTGCCCATGGCAGCTGGGGCATCCATGGGTACACAGCAAGGGCCCCACCCACGTTTCAAGAGGATTCGCACTGAAGGAAGGGAAACGCCCCTAGTGGGACCGAGGAACGAAGGGGAAGTAGTAGTCAACGGCAAGGCATGTAGGGCTCTCATTGACTCTGGCTCACAGATCACCAGTATTACGCACAACTACTGGCAGAGCCACCCAGCTCTACAGAAGCAGAAGCTACAGTCCTCTAAAATACCAATAGAGGGGGCAGCAGGTCAGATCGTGCCCTACCATGGAGTCCTGCACATCGACCTGAAAGTGCTGGGGAAAGAGCTCAAGGCCGTACCAACCTTTGTTGTTCCTGATTGCGACTACCGCTCTTCAGTCCCTCTGTTGGTGGGAACCAATGTCATTCGAGCCTCACGAACCCACCTTCAAACATCTTATGGCCCGCAGTTTCTGCACCAAGTCAAAGAGAAGCACCCAGAGTGGTACACAGCCTTATTGAAGGTGGAGAGTGCCGAGCAACGTGAAATGCATGATGTTGTGGGTCCTGCTGTTTACACTGGTCGTACAATACGCATCCCTGGTGGGAAAGAGATGGACTTAAAGTGTAGGATTAAAGCTGGCCCTCGAAGGAAGACTTATACAGCCCTGATAGAAGGCCATCCCTCCGTGCATCTCCCCCAGGACATCCTGGTAGCCAAAGTGCTTGCAAATGTGAAAAGAGGTTGTGCTCCAGTTAGAGTGATGAATCTTTCCCAGCGAGTCATTACAATCAAACGACACACAAATTTGGCCAGTGCAGTCTTGGTGGACAAGGTGGTGGAGTTCCCAGATAAAAAGCATGGCGAAGCTGAGAACAGAGGGGCATGTCTCTGTCTGGACCACGTAGTGGCTAGCTGTGGTGTTGACCTAAGCAAAGCAGTGGTGGAAAGTGAAAACCAACGTGATCTACTTAAGGATCTTCTGGACAAGAATGCAGACGTGTTCTCCCAGCATTCCATGGACTATGGTCACACCACAACTGTACAGCATGAGATTCCCTTGGTTGACCCGAGGCCCTTCCGACTGCCATATCGCAAAATACCCCCCTCCCAGTGGCAAGATGTGAGGCGGTTATTGATGGAGATGGAGACAGCAGGAGTCATTCGTCCTAGTAAAAGTCCATACGCATCCCCTGTGGTGGTTGTGACCAAGAAGGATGGATCACTTCGATTGTGTATCGACTATCGGAAGCTCAACTCCTGTGGCACCCGAGATGCATTCCCTCTGCCAAGAATAGAGGAGGCTCTAGAGGCTTTAGGGCAAGCAAAGTACTTCTCCACCCTTGACCTTACATCTGGATACTGGCAGGTAGAGGTCGCGGAACACGATAAGCACAAGACAGCATTCAGCACTCCCATGGGGCTGTTTGAGGCCAATAGAATGCCTTTTGGGCTGCAAAACGCTCCCTCCACCTTTCAAAGGCTGATGACCTCCTGTTTTGGGGACTTAAATTTCACCCATCTCCTTATTTACCTTGATGATATTATTATTTTCTCTAAGTCCTTTAATGAACATCTTGAGAGGCTCGAGCTGGCTTTTGATAGGCTTCGGGAACACGGTTTAAAGCTGAAACCCTCCAAGTGCCAGCTTGTGAGGAAGGAAGTGCAGTACTTGGGTCACTTGGTATCTGCAGAGGGCATCAGGACAGACCCAGAGAAGATAAGCAAGGTAAAGGATTGGGTGAGGCCTACTAATCGTATGGAAGTGCTGCGGTTTTTAGGTTTTGCAGGTTACTATAGGAGGTATGTTAAGGGCTACTCTAACTTGGCTGCTCCGTTATACCGCCTTACCTCCGGTGACCCTAGAAAGAAAAAAAGAGGGATCCAGAAAAGCCCAGTCCCCGACCAGCCATTTCTGTGGACTGCCGACTGTGAGGAGGCCTTTCAGTCATTAAAAGAAAAGCTGATAAGTGCACCAGTGCTTGGCTATCCAGACTACAGTCAGCCCTTTCTGCTGCAGACCGATGCCTCGGGAATGGGGCTTGGTGCTGTGCTAGTACAGGTACAAGAGGGGGTGGAAAGAGTCATTGCATATGCGAGCAGAGGCCTGAGCCCACCTGAGACCAGGTATCCGGCACACAAACTTGAGTTCCTGGCTCTCAAGTGGGCTGTGACAGATAAGTTCCATGACCACCTCTACGGGCGCAAATTCTCTGTTCTGACAGACAATAACCCTATGAAATATGTAATGAGCTCAGCCAAACTCGATGCCACAGGTCAGCGATGGGTTTCTCATCTCTCCATATTTGACTTTGACATCCAGTATCGGAGGGGACAGGATAACTCCAACGCTGACGCCCTCTCGCGTATGTCCAATCAGGAGGTGGCAGAGACCCTGCAGTCATGCCCACAGCAGGTGAGGCCTGGAGAACCGGGACATGAGGAGGCACAAACCAGCCAGGAGCCTGAGGAGGTCTCAGGTGAGGACAAAGCTGTCACAGAGGAGCCTGAAAGCGGTCAGTCACTGGTGCCCAGTGAGGTGTATGTGGATGTGGGGATGGAGACACTACCTGCTATGACCATACAGGAGCTTCGAGCAGGACAGAAGGAAGACTGTGTTATCGGTCCTATCCTCCACTTTAAGAGCAGGAACCACAAACCAAGCCACAGTGAAAGGATAAAAGTGGGAGCCGCTGGGGGTCTTCTCTTAAAAGAGTGGAGGAGATTAGTGGTAAAAAAAGGGATCCTGTATCGCAGCATAAGAGACTGCCATAAAAAGGTGGTGGAGCAACTAATACTGCCAGAGAGGCTGCGTGAAACTGTCAAAACAGCCCTTCACAATGACTCAGGGCATCTGGGATTTGAGAGAACGCTACAGATGATAAGGGAAAGATTCTACTGGCCAAGAATGTTTCAAGAGATCAAGGTGTGGTGCGAACAGTGTGAGAGATGCTGCCTTAGAAAAACTCCCACAGTCAGGGCCCCCCTTGTCAGCATCCATACCAGTGCCCCCATGGAGTTGATTTGTGTGGACTTCTTGATGCTGGAGAAGTCCAAGGGTGGTGTGGAGAATGTGCTCATTGTTACAGATCACTTTTCTCGTTATGCACAGGCCTACCCCACCAGGGACCAAAAAGCAGGCACAGTGGCGAGGGTCTTGTGGAGGAATTTCTTCTGCCGTTTTGGTTTCCCTGCAAAATTACATGCAGATCAAGGGCGCAACTTTGAAAGCGCAATTGTGAAGGAGCTATGCAAGTGTATTGGCATCACCAAAACCCACACCACGCCCTACCACCCCCAGGGCAACGGAACCACCGAAAGATTCAACCGTACCTTGATGAACATGCTGGGAACATTAGAGCTGCATCTAAAGCCCCGATGGCATGAGCATGTGGATGCCATGACACACGCATATAACTGCTCGCGACATGACTCCACTGGATATAGCCCATACTACCTTATGTTTGGTAGACATCCCAGGCTCCCAGTGGACCTCATCTTCAGGTCCCCCACAACAAACCAGCCTTGTGAATACAGCGAGTATGTTCAAACGCTGTATGACTCCCTGTCGCAAGCCTATGCCCTGGCTAATCAGACATCTCAGCTGGCGAAAGGACAGCAGAAAAAGTATTATGACAGAAAAGCAAAGACCAAAGATTTCAGTCCAGGGGACAGAGTCTTAGTCAAGGTCTGTCATGTGGAGGGAAGGCAGAAGTTGGGAGATCGATGGGAAGCACGGCCATATGTTGTGGTCAAGAAGCAACCAGGATTGCCTGTGTACGTGGTGCGACCTGATGATGGAGGAGTGGAGAGAGTGGTTCATAGAAACCTTTTGACGCAGTGTATGTTTCTCCCAGTGGAGCGAAACGAAGGAGTGATTGTAGAAGGGGGCGAGACAGACGGTGAGACGTGTGGGGCAAGCACTGAATCAGAGACCAAAGAGGGAATGAGGGGTGACGAGTCAGAGGAAATGCTGGACAGAGCCTTGATTGAAAAGGCAGACAAAGAGGAGGAGCAAATGAGTACAGAGGAGGCTGACATGTGGACAGAAGGAACAAGTAGCGGAGAGGGAGTTCTTGTGACGGGTAGTGGGGCCTCCCCAACTCAGGGGCCCAACCCAAGAAGAAACCCAAGAAGGAGCCGGCATCCCCCAACTAAACTCTCACTCGAATCCCAAGTGGTGAAACTAGAGAGTGATCACCAAAAGATAGAAAGAGGGAGAAAGTTGTGGCTAAAAGCCAGAAGTAAGAGGAGCACACGTTGAGTCATACTGCAAGCACCCTGATAATAGTTAGCTACCCACCCCCACATTAATTACACACATGTGCTATACATTCACTCTCAGCACATTTCTTGTTTTGGTTGTTATAGATTAAATCACACTTGAGTTTTGGTTAATCAGATGGCTGGGACGCCATCAATTAAAGAAGGGGTGGATGTAAGGCAATGTATTGTGTCATCCTCAAGAGGCCGCTATAACGCTGTTGCGTTATAACAGATTTGAGTAACTTTAGCGTTTTTTTGAGCCTTTTGATTTACCGTAGTGTTGATATGTTCTTCAGTTCATTTGATCAACTCTATAGATGCTGTGGAATAAATTGTCAAGCCACAATACCGAACCCCTTTGATTCCGCGTTCTCTCCCTCTACCACCATCCACGAACACACATAACACAACGCAGAGTAGCAGCGGCGGTGCTAGAGACCAGTAAACGTACCAGAGAGAGAGCGAGGGCTACACATACACAAACAGATGTTCCTGCCACGTCTGACTTTGCTAAGCGTTTATATCTCGCTGCGCATAGACACGCCTGGGAAAAAACGAGCGCACCGCATGAGCATGACGACGGCATTGAGCGCGCTTGTCGTGCGTCTACATTTAAAATAACAAACTTGAGCGTGCAAAAGACGCAACATATGTGAACTGACTCAGTGGTTACATTAGCGTAGCAGTCAATAAACGGGACAGTCATGTACGGGACATTTAGGCCCAATACCCTTCCCGTCTAATACAGGACAGTTGGCAACCCTACTTTTATATCATGCTGTGTTTAACATCATTACGTGTATCTTTATTTAGCATTGAAAGGTTGCCTACCTACCGTATTTCATATTTCAACGTTTACGTTGATTTCACACATTTTAGTCTGGCAATAGTTAAACTAGTAGCCTACGATGTGAAGTTTATGCATCAATAACACTAATATAAGTGAGAAGAAATGTTTTACCTTAAAAATCCTCATGTTAAAATCACGTTCTGTTTCTTGAGGTAAATCCAAGGTAAACTCACAGTGTGTCTTCCAAACTTGATGAAAATCAGAAGAATTATGAAGCTGATTCTTTGTTTTGAGGTGATGGGGGCGTTTACAGGTTCGCGTTCCTTCACATGGACGATTTGCATGTGAATCGCTTTGCACACGTGGGTGTGGTCACATTAAAGATAATGAGGCTTTGCTGGAGGAACTGTACCTCTCGCTGTTTTCATACGGATTACATAAAACAGAGAATATTTGTTTTTATATAAATGACTTAATTTAAAAGTAGACATTCCAAGCTTTATAAAGAGATATCTGTTGTGTCTGTGTGGCAAGTATTTTCTGAGTTCATTTTCAGACGCATTTCAGAGTGGACATCACAGGGAGACAGACGGGAGAACGCGCATCCTGTTTGTTTTCTTTATTTAGCGAAAACACAACATTTAGTTTTTATTTTGAGTGTACATAAATAAAAGTAGACAGTTTAAGCTTTGTAAAAACATATCCTTCATGTCTGTGAGGCCAAAAATGACGGAGTACTTTAAGTTGTTTTACACTGTCATGAGGAAAAATCCAGCAAAACGCGCAGGCACATTCTTTTAGGGTTAAGAGAGTATCTACTACGGCTACTCACAAATCAGGTAACCAATTGGACCTTGTCTTCACAAGCTACTGCTCCACGGACAATACTTCAGTTACTCCATTGCACACCTCAGACCCCTTTCTCCTCACTTTTAACATCATACTGACTCCTGATACAACACACTCCTCTGCAGATCACCTTTCGCTGTGACCTCTCACCTATCCACTATGGTTTCATCCTCACTTCCTCCACCTTACATCCAGATCAGCTAAAACAACATACTACCATAACTTTTGAAAGGTGGATTCTGAAATATAATTCAATATAATTGTATATATCCTAATTCAATTTATAATCAAAGCCTCAATCAATATTCATCCTCCTATATAATGTGAAGGAAATTTTACATTTAGATATGTTTTTGATTTCTTAGATGTGTTTCTACTATTAGAAGTGTTCATTTTACTTAGATCTGTTTTTTACTTATAGATGTGAATCTTTTACTCCTAGATGTGTATCACTTGTTAACAGTGAACATTTAACATTGAACATGTATTTGTACTCATGAAGCATTTAAAGAAATATAATCATATAATCATTATTAAAGATATGTAACCAAGCTTTTAGAAGTGCATAAGTTAGGACAAGCTTGCAGGAATAAAATGTTCTGGGTGATAGAAAACTCAGTAGCAAGGAAACTACAAAAGGTCAAAGTGACCTATTGTACTTCAAGTGTGAAAAGTATGTGCGCAGCTTCGATCAAATTAGCGATAGGCAGAATGTGTGAAAATGAAGTAAGCTTAAAAACAGGAACTTCTGCAGACATGGGTATTGTGCTGTCTAGTTAGTTGAACAAAGATGTTTCCTTTTAAGGTAAACAAGACTGGATGCAGCCGACCCAGGATGTGTTAGGGGTATATAATGATGCCAAGGGGAGCTAACCTTGCTCTTCTCATGACAGACATTCTCTGTATGTGAACTGACAATTTCTTGCAAGAAATAAAAACATTTTGATACTTTGACTTTTCAAAGGTTTGCATTTGTCTCCTCCTTCCTCATTTTTCGAATCAAATTATTTCCACAACAATAATTATTATGATTTTAATGATTCTTTCCAGTTTCTTCCTTTATCTTTTCTAAAGTTTGTATTTGGTCTCTGAGTGGTGACGGCGTCCAGAGATTAAATATGGATTTGTCTTTCATTTTATTTTATTTCATTTTATATTTCCTTTTACTGAAACCCTAAATAATTGTATGAATACAATTGTACTATTGTCTGTACCTCTGCTGAGAGAAAAGCACATGTTATCAGCATGTTTTGGTGAAGTGCTTTGTTGATATGTAGTTAAGACTCGCCAACCTTGGGAGAGCTAGGGTGATGCTAGGGATCTTTTGTGTGTGTGCGTTGCATGATCTGTGCAGGCCCAATATTGAAGATGGACATTTTCTGCACACGACACCAGACTTGAAGACACCTTTCTGCAACCTCGGAGGTCAACAATGATCTAATTCTAGTGATGGGGCGACAACTAGTCTACCTAGTTTAGTGATATGCTCTGCTATCTATCCTTGTGTGGAAATTTACAGTGACTGTGCATTTTCTCTGCCAATCAGAATCATTCCACATGGCAATAATGACGTGGTTAGACCTTGAAAACAGTATAACTGTTCAGAAATTGTATGTACGATAGGCGGAGGTGGGGAGACTGTTAGAGGCAGCGCGGCCTACAAACTCCTTGTGAGACTTGAAGCTGGCTTCTACTGATGAAACTGCAAACTATTCTTCAGTAAATTTGTCTTTAATTAATCTAACTCCTGACTCTTGGTCTTCATTTTTCACTACTGGTCCTGGGTCCTAAGCTGTTACCCCAACACTGACTCTCGCACACTTTTCAAAACCTTATATTCTCATCTTTGCTCATCTATACACTTGAGTGAGTTGTGTTCAACCAACCCTCTATGTTTCTTGAACAGAACAACCTCCTGGACAAAAAACAATCCGGCTTCAAAAGCGGCCACTCAATTGAGACCGCCCTGCTCTCAGTTACTGAAGCACTGAGACTGGCGAGAGCAGCTTTCAAATCCACAGTACTCATCTTGCTGGATTTGTCTGCTGCTTTAGACAAAGTTAACCACCAGATCCTCCTGTCAACTCTCATTAAGATGGGCATCTCAGGAACTGCTCTCCAGTGGTTTAAATTGTACTTCTCAGGTAGGTCCTTCAGGGTGTCGTGGAGGGGTGAAGTGTCTAACTACTGGAATTCCACAGGGCTCAGTGCTTGGACCACTTCTCTTCTCTGTCTCCATGTCATTCAGAAACATGGCTTTTCCTATCACTGCTATGCTGATGACACTCAACTCTACTTCTCATTTCAACCAGATGATCCTACAGTTGGTGTTCATATTGCAGCCTGCCTGACAGACATTTCTGGCTGGACGAAGGATCATCACCTTCAACTCAACCTTGCAAAGACAGAAATGCTTGTGGTCTCAACCAACCCAGCACTTCATCACAATTTCTCCATTCAGCCAGGTTCATCAACCATAAGTCCTTCTAGGACAGCCAGGAACCTCAGAGTTGTGATTGATCAGTAAACTTTACTGACCACATTACTGCAACAGCCTGGTCCTGCAGATTTGCATTATACAACATCAGGAAGATTAGACCCTTCCTATCAGAACAGGCCACACAACTCCGGGTCCAAGCTCTTGTTCTCTCCAGACTGGACTACTGTAATGCTCTTCTAGCGGCCTTCCAGGATGCACTATCAAACCCTTGCAACTGACCCAGATTGCAGCTGGGAGGGTGGTCTTCAACGAACCGAAGAAAGCGCACGTCACGCCTCTCTTCATCAGTTTGCACTGGCTGCCATTAGCTGCTCGTATTAAATTCAAGGCACTGGTGCTTGACTACAAAGCAACCACAGGCTCTTCACCAATATACCTAAACTCGCTTGTTCAGATTTACGCACCCTCCAGAAGCTTGTGTTCTGCAAGTGAAGGCGCCTCGTAGTGCCATCCCAAAGAGGCATGAAATCATTCTCATGGACCTTCTTCTGAACCGTTCCCACCTGGTGGAATGACATGCCTATCTCAATTCAAGCAGCTGAGTCTGTAGCCATTTTCAAAAGACACATCTTTTCCAGCAGAACCTGACCAATTAAGACTAGCACTTAACTATTCTATTAATTTTTCTGTTTGTTTATAAAAAAATAATAATTAGTGTATGTGTACTGTACTATGTATACTGCGCTAGACTAATTGAGACTTATTACAGCACTTGTATGCTCTTGCCCCTTTTTCGTTTGATTGCTTCTATTGCTCTCCTCATTTGTAAGTCACTTTGGATATAAGCGTCTGCTAAATGATTAAATGTAAATGTAAAAGTAAATTTGGCAGTCATTTTGTAAAGAAAAACTATGCGCCTGTGCATATATGTATTCAAACGCAATTGCCTATAGACTAAACACGTTGTAACGGTCACCAGCTGGAGTGCCCTTGAGAGCCATCAGAGGGCACTCCACATAAGACTATTATCACTCACAAACTACATTTCCCATAACTCACTGCCCGGACTCATCATCACTTATCACTGATCACATTCACCTGTACCTCATTCACTGATTGCATTCACCTGTGTCTCACCATCCTGTTAGTCTCTGTCTATTTATACCATGGTCATTCATTCACTCACCACGAAGTCTTGTTTAAGTGTTACACTGCAATTCTGAGCATTCCCCTGGTTTTCTTGTCTCCTGGTTTTCTTGTTTTGGATTTCTTGCCCTGTTCCCTGGATTACTCTCTTGCCTCTGGTCCCTGCCTGTTTTGTTTGTTTGTTCGTTTCTTTGTTTGGACTGCCTGTCTGTGTATGACCCTTGCCTGTACTTTGGATTACGCCTCTGGATTGCCCTCAAATAAAGCTGCATTTGGATCCACCTTCGAGTCTCGGAGCAGTTCGTAACAGAAGACTTCGCCGCTATGAATCCAGCAGCACAGTTAATGCGTCTCCGTCAGGGAGATCGCCCCATCGAGGACTATGTAGAGGACTTCATTGAGCTGGCATATTTGACTTCAATGGACGAGGTATGCCTCATGATATTTTTCAGAGGAGGACTATCTGAGCCGCTCAGTTCTATCCTGCCTTTGCATGATCCTAATTGGTCTCTAAAAAAGTATATTGACATTGCATTGCAACTGAGCGGCTCTGCTTTTACAGTGGGTATAATGGAGGAGGATAGTGACATACCCACTGCATCTGCTATGCATATGTCTTCGGACGCCATGGCCGCCATTCCAGAGTCTCGTCCTGTCATGGTCACCGCCCCTGAGACTGAGAGCGTCATGCCCGCCGCGCCTGAGACGGCAAGCGACATGCCCGCCAAGCTAGAGCCTTCACCGCTGGTCTTGCCCAGTTCAAAGCCCTCTTCATTTCTGGTCCTAACCAGCTCAGAGTCCTCTTCGCCGCTGGTCCTACCCAGCTCAAAGCCCTCACCGCCGCTGGTCCCGTCAAGCTCAGAGACGCTTCACTTCCTGCCTGCCGAGCCAGAGCTTCACGTCACTTCTGCCGACCCAGAGACTGAGCTTCACGTCCCGTCAGCCGATCCAGAGACTGAGCTTCACGTCACGTCAGCCGACCCAGAGACTGAGCTTCACGTCACGTCAGCCGACCCAGAGACTGAGCTTCACGTCACGTCAGCCGACCCAGAGACTGAGCTTCACGTCACGTCAGCCGACCCAGAGACTGAGCTTCACGTCACGTCAGCCGATCCAGAGACTGAGCTTCACGTCACGTCAGCCGACCCAGAGACTGAGCTTCACGTCACGTCAGCCGACCCAGAGACTGAGCTTCACGTCACGTCTGCCCGTCAAGAGTCTCGTCCCGCCGAGCCTGAATCTGATCCTGATACTGAGCCTGAATCTGTTCCTCTTCCTCTTCCTGTGTCTGTGTCTTCGGACAAGATGGCCGACTCCACGCCTGTGTCTTCGGACAAGATGGCCGACTCCACGCCTGTGTCTTCTGACAAGATGGCCGACTCCACGCCTGTGTCTCTTGACAAGATGGCCACCGCCGAGCCAGTGTCTTCGGACAAGATGGCCGCCTCCGAGCCAGTGTCTCCGTACAAGATGGCCGCCACCGAGCCAGTGTCTCCATACAAGATGGCCACCGCCGAGCCAATGTCTCCGTACAAGATGGCCGCCGCCGAACCAGTGTCTCAGGACAAGTTGGTCTCCGCCGAACCAGTGTCCCAGGACAAGATGGTCTCCGCCGAGCCAGTATCTCCAGACAAGATGACCACCGCCACGTCGCTTGAGCCCTCAGCAGAGATGGCCGCTGACACGGTGTCTGTTCGTGTTCCTGAGCCGGTGTCTGTTCCTGAGCCGGTGTCTGTTCCTGAGCTGGTGTCTGTTCCTGTGCCATGGTCGCCTCCCTGGTCACCTGAAGGGTCGTCTCCTCCCTGGCCGCCTGAAGGGTCGTCTCCTCCCTGGCCGCCTGAAGGGTTGTCTCCTCCCTGGCCGCCTGAAAGGTCCTCTCCTCCCTGGCCGCCTGAAGGGTCGTTTCCTCCCTGGTCGCCTGCACAGCCTGATCCGCCCTGGTCGCCTGCACAGCCTGATCCGTCCTGGTCGCCTGCACAGCCTGATCCGTCCTGGTCGCCTGCACAGCCTGATCCGTCCTGGTCGCCTGCACAGCCTGATCCGTCCTGGTCGCCTGCACAGCCTGACCCACCCTGGTCGCCTGCACAGCCTGACCCGCCCTGGTCGCCTGCACAGCCTGATCCGCCCTGGTCGCCTGCACAGCCTGATCCGCCCTGGTCGCCTGCACAGCCTGATCCGCCCTGGCCTCCCATCTTGCCGCAGTCTCCAGGTCGTTATCCGCTCCACGGACCTGGCCCTCCATCCCGCCCCCGGGTCCGCCTCTGCTCCACCTCCCTCCTTGACAGTTTTAGGAGCGTCTGGAATCCGCTCCTTAAAGGGGGGGCTATGTAACGGTCACCAGCTGGAGTGCCCTTGAGAGCCATCAGAGGGCACTCCATATAAGACCATTATCACTCACAAACTATTTCCCATAACTCACTGCCCGGACTCATCATCACTTATCACTGATCACATTCACCTGTACCTCATTCATTCAGTGTCTCACCATCCTGTTAGTCTCTGTCTATTTATACCATGGTCATTCATTCACGCACCACAAAGTCTTGTTTAAGTGTTACACTGCAATTCTGAGCATTCCCCTGGTTTTCTTGTCTCCTGGTTTTCTTGTTTTGGATTTCTTGCCCTGTTCCCTGGATTACTCTCTTGCCTCTGGTCCCTGCCTGTTTTGTTTGTTTGTTTGTTTCTTTGTTTGGACTGCCTGTCTGTGTATGACCCTTGCCTGTACTTTGGATTACACCTCTGGATTGCCCTCAAATAAAGCTGCATTTGGATCCACCTTCGAGTCTCGGAGCAGTTCGTAACACACGTAATGCTTACGTACATGCCGTCCCCATTCTCACGGATTTAAAATTTTTTAAGTTTATATGAAGATGATAACGGTATCGTTTCAAAACCTATTTCAAAGTTTGCGTTCTCAAGCCACCAAACACTGTTGCCATGCAAAAATTAAAATAGACAATAACAAGTGAGATTTCAATTATATTTTGACCATTGAACTAGGAAATGCACAAACAAAAGGTTTTTCAGCCCGCCAAAACGGATGGAGCTGACTGCCTATTTAAGTCACGCTAAAAGCAACTTCAAGTCAGAATCTCCTCGCTGACTCCTGTCTACTCGCTGTTGAAGCAAGCCTCTTGCAGCAGACCAACGGCGCCTTGCAGCTCACAGCTGACTCGGAGCTTCTTCTCTGCGGCTTTCCAGCAAAAACACAGAGCAAATTTCACGGCACAAGCCGAAAGAGCAAATTTTTTATTCTAAAAGAGCAAATCGAGAAATGTTTGTTTTAAAATGGCAAGCCACAAGTGTGGTTCATGCAAGGCTCCCCTGCTCCCTTCGGATGAGCAAACTGAGTGTGTCGCCTGTCTGTGAGTCTAAAGCCTAAAGCCTCCCACCCATGCAAGCCATGCAGAGTGCATTCGCGGCCAAAGCATATGCCACGAGCAGCCAGTCTGGCTCCACCCTTCACACGATGGTGGTCCTCCAAGTTTATCAAGCCAAACTCTTTTTTGAAATAACGAGAGTGGCCCTAACCTGGTGGCCTTCGAGGAGCTGCACAGTGCAATCAACCTCGCGCTGTGTGCCACAAAGTCAACAGGCCAAGCATTCGGTAGCCTATAGTTAATAATTACTTGTTGATAAAGTGCCATGGGAAGTCTATCTTTACTTAAAATGTTCTTATACTGAACAGTCATTTCTTGTCATCTCTTGGAATATCTGAAAGCCAGGTTTTCATAATATCTGTCATTATTAGTAGAACACATTTTACACATGGGGTAAACCAATTGTTCAGTCTATAACTCATGAAGGTCCAGACTTTAAAGCTCTTTCTAACTTGAAAAAGTAACATAGTTCTTGAAATTGACCTATCGGTAAGCCCCTCCCTCGAACGCAGATGAGCCAATGGCAGTTGAGTATCAGTTGATCTTTAGGTTTCAGTGCCATAGAGAAACACTTTCTTTTTTTTGAGCAGTCTGAAGCACACTCGGAAGATCCGAAGCTCTCATCAGTTTGATGATGTTTGTGCTACAAAAATGGTTAAACGATATGCCTGGGGAAATTGTAACACTAATTCCAGGTATGTAGTCCATGCCAACGTACGAACGTAAATAGCTAACTATTGTAGAGAGTTAGCTCAAAGTGGAAATATTAATAATTATTCATAATACATTATGACTCATGATTCATTATGATTAATTATGAATATTTGACTCAGTTAATGAGACTAACTTGATGTAGCTACATTAACATTACAATCAATCAATCAGTTCACCCTGTGAATACTCAATATTGATTATTAATTAATTATAAGAGAAGGGTATTTTTCACTCCTCCATGAACTGCCACCTTAACGTGGTGGAGGGGTTTGAGTACCCGAACGACCCTAGGAGCTACGTTGTCCGGGGCTATATGCCCCTGGTAGGGTCTCCCAAGGCAAACAGGTCCTAGGTGACGGGTCAGACTAAGAGCAGTTCAAAAACCCCTTATGAAGAAAATAAAAACAAGGACCGTGACGTCGCCCGGTACGGCGCAGCCGGGGCCCCACCCTGGAGCCAGGCCTGGGGTTGGGGCTCGTATGCGAGCGCCTGGTGGCCGGGCCTTCCCCCACGGGGTCCGGCCGGGCTCAGCCCAAAGGAGCGACGTGGGGACACCTTCCCATGGGCTCACCACTCACGGGAGGGACCGTAAGGGGCCGGTGCAAAGCGAATCGGGCAGCAGTCGAAGGCGGGGGCCTAGACGACCCGATCCCTGGACACGGAAACTGGCTCTTGGGACATGGAATGTCACCTCGCTGGCGGGGAAAGAGCCTGAGATTGTGCGTGAGGTCGAGAGGTTCCGTCTAGAGATAGTCGGAATCACCTCCACGCACGGCTTGGGCTCTGGAACCACACTCCTCGAGAGGGGATGGACTCTTCACCACTCTGGAGTTGCCCATGGTGAGAGGCGGCGGGCTGGTGTGGGTTTGCTTATAACCCCCCAGCTTTGCCGCCATGTGTTGGAGTTTACCCCGGTGAACGAGAGGGTCGTTTCCCTGCGGCTTCGGCTCGGGGATAGGTCTCTCACTGTTGTGTGTGCCTACGGGCCAAACAGCAGTGCAGAGTACCCGACCTTCTTGGTGTCCCTGGGAGGGGTGCTGGAGAGTGCTCCGACTGGGGACTCCGTCGTTCTACTGGGGGACTTCAACGCCCACGTGGGCAATGACAGTGAAACCTGGAGGGGCGTGATTGGGAGGAACGGCCCCCCTGATCTGAACCCGAGTGGTGTTCAGTTATTGGACTTCTGTGCTAGTTACAGTTTGTCCATAACGAACACCATGTTCAAGCATAAGGGTGTCCATCAGTGCACATGGCACCAGGACACCCTAGGTCGTAGGTCAATGATCGACTTTGTGGTCGTTTCATCTGACCTGCGGCCGTATGTCTTGGACACTCGGGTGAAGAGAGGGGCGGAGCTGTCAACTGATCACCACCTGGTGGTGAGTTGGATCCGATGGCGGGGGAGGAAGCTGGATAGACTCGGTAGACCCAAACGTACTGTGAGGGTCTGCTGGGAACGTTTGGCCGAGTCTCCTGTCAGAGAGATCTTCAACTCCTGCCTCCAGCAGAACTTCGACCAGATCCCGAGGGAGGCTGGAGATATTGAGTCCGAGTGGACCATGTTCTCCACCTCCATTGTCAAAGCGGCTGCTCGTGGGCTGTGGACGCAAGGTCTCCGGTGCCTGTCGAGGCGGCAATCCCCGAACCCGGTGGTGGACACCGGAAGTAAGGGATGCCGTCAAGCTGAAGAAGGAGTCCTATTGGGCCTGGCTGGCTTATGGGACTCCTGAGGCAGCTGACAGGTACCGGCAGGCTAAACGGACTGCAGCCCGGGTGGTTGTGGAGGCAAAAACTCGGGCCTGGGAGGAGTTCGGTGAGGCCATGGAAAAGGACTATCGGCTGGCCTCGAAGAGATTCTGGCAAACCGTCCGGCGCCTCAGGAGGGGGAAGCAGTACCCTACCAACGCTGTTTACAGTGGCGATGGGTGGCTGTTGACCTCGACTGGGGATGTTGTCGGACGGTGGAAGGAATACTTCGAGGATCTCCTCAATCCCTCAGGGGGCTCAGAGGGGGACTCGTCCATCACCCAAGCTGAAGTCACCGAGGTGGTCAAGAAACTCCTCGGTGGCAAGGCACCGGGGGTGGATGAGATCCGCCCTGAGTACCTCAAGTCTCTGGATGTTGTGGGGCTGTCTTGGCTGACACGCCTCTGCAGCATCGCGTGGCGGTCAGGGACAGTGCCTCTTGGATGGCAGACCGGGGTGGTGGTCCCTCTTTTTAAGAAGGGGGACCGGAGGGTGTGTTCTAAATATAGGGGGATCACACTTCTCAGCCTCCCCGGGAAAGTCTATGCCAGGGTACTGGAGAGGAGAATTCGGCCGATAGTGGAACCTCGGATTCAGGAGGAACAGTGTGGTTTTCGTCCTGGTCGTGGAACACTGGACCAGCTCTATACCCTCTACAGGGTGCTGGAGGGTTCATGGGAGTTTGCCCAACCAGTCCACATTTGTTTTGTGGATTTGGAGAAGGCATTCGACTGTGTCCCTCGCGGCGTCCTGTGGAGGGTGCTGGGGGAATATGGGGTCCGGGGTCCTTTGCTGAGGGCTGTCCGGTCCCTGTATGACCGAAGCAGGAGTTTGGTCCGCATTGCCGGCAGTAAGTCAGACTTGTTCCCGGTGCATGTTGGACTCCGGCAGGGCTGCCCTTTGTCGCCAGTTCTGTCCATAATTTTTATGGACAGAATTTCTAGGCGCAGCCAAGGGCCAGAGGGTGTCAGGTTTGGGGACCACACGATTTCATCTCTGCTCTTTGCGGATGACGTTGTCGTGTTGGCCCCTTCTAACCAGGACCTTCAAGTCAAGTCAACTTTATTTATATAGCGCTTTTAACAATGTAGATTGTTTCAAAGCAGCTTTACAGTGTTAAACAGCAAAATAATGCAGCCTAATTTTATTCAGCTGTATAGCCATTTGATGTCATCAGTTCATTTCAATTTCCATACGGTGACAGTGTGGGCTTTAGATCAATAATTAGATCAGTAATTTAGTTTACATGGTTAAATTAGTTTATTAATTAGATTTATTTCGATGTTTAGTTGAAAAATATAGTGTCCCCAACTGAGCACGCCAAGCCAGAGGCAACAGTGGCAAGGAAACCAAAACCCCATTAGGTGACCTAATGGAGAAAAATAAACCTTGGGAGAAACCAGGCTCAGTCGGGGTGCCAGTTCTCCTCTGGCCAATTTACAAACAACGTATTATTATTATTATTCTGGCTGCTTTACAGGTCAGAGGTCATAATAGATCGGAATATTCAAAGGACCGGAGGCAACACGCTGGAGACGGGTTTATTGAGGATGATGTTGATTAAATAATTATTAAAGTGCAATATTCGAATGATCGGAGGCAACACGCTGGAGACGGGTTTATTGCGGATGACATATCGATTTAAGTATTATTTAATGATAATATTCGAACAATCGGAGTCATCACACTGGTGACGGGTTTATTTAGATGCCGTGTCGATGAGGCAGTTGCAGGGGGAGGATAATTGACACGGTCTCTGCAGACACTTCGGGGTCCTGTGTTGGTCTTCTCTGGTCCACCATCTGATTAGGATATGGCCCGGATCCGGCTGACTGCAGTAAACCTCGGGATAAAACAGAGAGAATATCATTAGCGTAGATGCCATTCTTCTGATGATGTAACGAGTACATCAGGTGTTATGGGAAGTGTTCCTGGTTCCGGCTGACCTAGTTAATGCAGCCTAACAATCAATTAATTGATAAAGTGTTTTATGTGTATGCCACAGTAAAGAGATGTGTTTTTAGTCTAGATTTAAACTGACAGAGTGTGTCTGCTTCCCGAACAGTGCTAGGAAGACTGTTCCAGAGTTTAGGAGCTAAATAGGAAAAGGATCGACCGCCTGCAGTTGATTTGGATATTCTCGGTATTAACAACTGGCCAGAATTTAGAGATCGCAGTAGACGTGATGGAGTATAATATGTTAAGAGCTCGCTCAAGTATTGGGGAGCTAAACCATTTAGTGCTTTGTAAGTAATAAGCAAGATTTTAAAATGTATGCGATGTTTAATAGGTAGCCAGTGCAATGTTGACAGAACTGGGCTAATATGGTCATACTTCCTGGTTCTAGTAAGTACTCGAGCTGCTGCGTTTTGGACCAGCTGGAGTTTATTTATTAAGCGAGCAGGGCAACCACCCAATAGAGCATTACAATAATCTAGCCTTGAGGTCATGAACGCATGAACTAACTGTTCAGCATTTTGCATTGAGAGCATGTGCCGTAATTTTGATATATTTTTAAGATGGTAGAAAGCAGTTTTACAGATGCTAGAAACGTGGCTTTCAAACGAAAGATTGGTATCAAAGAGCACACCCAGGTTCCTCACTGACGACGAAGACTTGACAGAGCAGCCATCAAGTGTTAGACAGTATTCTAGGTTACTACTTGTGGAGCTTTTTTGTCCAATAATTAAAAATTCAGTTTTTTCTGAATTGAGTTGCAGGAAATTACCAGTCATCCAATGTTTTATGGCGGCTATGCATTCCGTTAATCTTGTGAATTGGTAAATTTCTTCAGGGCGTGAAGAAATATAGAGCTGAGTATCGTCAGCATAACAATGAAAACTAATGCCATGCTTCCTAATAATATCTCCCAGTGGTAGCATGTACAGGGTGAAGAGTAGTGGTCCTAGCACTGAGCCTTGTGGTACTCCATACTGAACTTGCGATCGGTGTGACATCTCTTCATTTACTGCTACAAACTGATAACGGTCGCATAGGTATGATTTAAACCATGATAAAGCAATTCCACTAATACCTACATAATTTTCGAGTCTATTCAAAAGAATGTTGTGGTCGATGGTATCAAATGCAGCGCTAAGATCGAGTAACACTAATAGAGAGATACAGCCACGATCGGATGATAAGAGTAAATCATTTGTAACTCTGATGAGAGCAGTCTCAGTACTATGATACGGTCTAAATCCTGACTGGAAATCCTCACAGATACCATTTCTTTCTAAAAAGGAACATAATTGTGAAGACACTGCCTTTTCAAGTATTTTTGACAGAAAGGGTAGATTTGAGATTGGTCTATAATTGACTAATTCTGTAGGATCAAGTTGCGGTTTTTTAATAAGTGGTTTAATAATAGTCAACTTAAAAGTTTTCGGTACATATCCTAATGACAAAGATGAATTAATGATATTAAGAAGAGGATCTATGACCTCTGGTAGCATCTCTTTTAATAGCCTAGTCGGTACAGGGTCAAGCATACATGTTGTTGATTTTGATGATTTAACGAGTTTAGCCAATTCTTCTTCTCCTATAGCAGTGAATGATTGTAATTTTTCCTCAGTGACACTACAATGCTCTGTCTGATGTGATACTGTAGTAGACGGCTGCATGGTTAAAATTTTCTTCCTAATATTATCAATTTTACATGTGAAGAAGTTCATAAAGTCATTACTGCTGTGCTGTTTACAATCATCAGAAGTTGAAGCTTTATTTTTGGTTAATTTAGCCACTGTATCGAATAAATACCTTGGGTTGTGTTTGTTTTCTTCCAAGAGAGTTGAGAAATAAGCGGATCTAGCAGTTTTTACGGCCTTTCTGTATGCGATCATGTGCTCTTTCCACGAATTTCGAAAGACCTCTAGTTTTGTTTTCTTCCAGCTGCGCTCCATTTTTCTGGCTGCTGTTTTAAGGGCCCGGGTGTGCTCGTTGTACCACGGCGTTGGACTATTTTCTTTAATCTTCTTTAAGCGCAGAGGAGCAACTGTGTCTAAAGTACTGGAAAAGAGAGAGTCAATAGTTTCTGTTGCAACATCGAGTTCTTCTATGCTGTCTGGGTTGCTGAGGAGATGATACTGATGAGGAAGAGTATTTAAAAAGCAATCTTTAGTAGCGGCAGTGATTGTCCTGCCATTTTTGAAACGAGGGGGCGGCTTTGCAACTTTAGCTAAATTAAGTATACAAGATACTAAGTAATGATCTGAGATGTCATCGCTCTGCTGCAGAATTTCAACGGTATCAACATTAATTCCATGTGACAATATTAGGTCTAAAGTATGATTATGGCGATGAGTGGGTCCTGACACGTGTTGCCTAACTCCAATAGAGTTTAGTGTATCTTTAAATGCTAATCCTAATACGTCTTTTTCGTTGTCTACATGGATATTAAAATCACCAACAATTAGTACTTTATCTACGGCCAGTACTAATTCTGATAGAAAGTCAGCAAATTCTTTGATAAAGTCTGTATTATGCCCTGGTGGCCTGTATACAGTAGCTAACACCAATGTTGAACGGGTTTTGTCATGTACACTACATAGCGTTACATAAAGCACCAAAACTTCGAAGGAATTATATTTGAAACTAGACTTCTGAGTAATACTGAAGATATTATTATAAATTACAGCAACCCCTCCCCCTTTACCTTTCAGACGCGGCTCATGTTTATAACAATAATCTTGGGGGGTGGACTCATTTAAGGTAATGTAGTCGTCAGGTTTTAGCCAGGTTTCTGTCAAACACAGCACATCAAGATTATTATCTTTAATAATATCATTAACAATAAGCGCTTTTGGGGAAAGGGATCTAATATTCAGCAACCCAAGCTTTATCAATTGTTCATCTGTATTATTTCTTTTGTTTATTTGTTGGACATCAATTAAATTTTTACTGTTGAATGGTTTTGATGTTTTTTTGTATTTACTAATTCGGGGAACAGACACAGTCTCTATATGATAATATCTCGGTGAAAGAGTCTCTATGTGCTGGGATTTATCTGACTCCGGTGACGTGAGACAGCTAGCAGACGGTCGGTTTAGCCAGTTTGTCTGCTTCCTGACCTGGGCCCTAGTGAGTCAAGGTTTAGCTCTAAGACTATGTGCCAAATTACTAGAGAGAAGAGCGGCACCACCCCAGGAGGGATGGATGCCATCCTTCTTCAACAGGTCAGGTCTGCCCCAAAAACTTTTCCAATTGTCTATGAACCCTATGTTATTTTGCAGACACCACTTAGACAACCAGCCATTGAGTGATGACAGCCTGCTAACTATCTCATCACTCCTTCTAACGGGGAGCGGACCAGAACAATAAACAGCCTCTGACATCGTACTAGCGAGTTCACACACCTCTTTAATGTTAATTTTGGTGATCTCCGACTGGCAAAGTCGAACATCATTAGTGCCGACGTGAATAATAATCTTAGAGAATTTACGATTAGCTTTAGCCAGCACTTTTAAATTTGCTTTGATGTCAGGCGCTCTGGCTCCCGGTAAACAAGTGACTATGGTGGCTGGTATCTTCACATTCCGTGTAATAGAATCGCCAATGACTAGGGCACTTTCAACAGGATACTCAGTGGGTGCTTCACTGAGAGGGGAGAACCTGTTTGATGTTCTAACCGGAACGGAAAAGCGTTTTTTTTTTGGTCTGCGACTATGCTGCCTCACTGTCACCCAGTTGCCCTGCTGCGAGGGCCCTGCAGCCGGAACCTTCAGCATGCACTGGGACGGTTTGCAGCCGAGTGTGAAGCGGCTGGGATGGGGATCAGCACCTCCAAATCCGAGGCCATGGTCCTCAGTCGGAAAAGGGTGGCTTGCCCACTTCAGGTTGGTGGAGAGTTCCTGCCCCAAGTGGAGGAGTTCAAGTATCTAGGGGTCTTGTTCACGAGTGAGGGGAGGATGGAACGGGAGATTGACAGACGGATCGGTGCAGCTTCTGCAGTAATGCGGTCGATGTACCGGTCTGTCGTGGTGAAGAAAGAGCTAAGCCGTAAGGCGAAGCTCTCGATTTACCGGTCAATCTACGTTCCTACTCTCACCTATGGTCATGAGCTTTGGGTCATGACCGAAAGGACAAGATCCCGGATACAGGCAGCCGAAATGAGCTTTCTCCGCAGGGTGGCTGGGCGCTCCCTTAGAGATAGGGTGAGAAGCTCAGTCACTCGGGAGGAACTCGGAGTAGAGCCGCTGCTCCTCCACATCGAGAGGGGACAGTTGAGGTGGCTCGGGCATCTGTTCAGGATGCCTCCTGAGCGCCTTCCCGGGAAGGTGTTTCGGGCATGTCCAACCGGGAGGAGGCCCCGGGGAAGACCAAGGACACGCTGGAGGGACTATGTCTCCCGGCTGGCCTTGGAACGCCTCGGTGTCCCCCCGGAAGAGCTAGAGGAAGTGTCTAGGGAGAGGGAAGTCTGGGCATCTCTGCTTAGACTGCTGCCCCCGCGACCCGGCCCCGGATAAGCGGAAGAAGATGGATGGATGGATGGATGGATGGGTATTTTTCATGGCAACATGAAAAATAATTCTTAGAATTTACAGCGCTAACAAAATAGATCATTTAAGTGACATTTTTTTTGCAGGCAGGGAGTCAGAACCAAACATGTATTGTGCACAAGTGTTATTAACTAAATCACGAACACAACTATACTAACATAAACGCACACACACACAATCATGCAAACATGGGGTAGAATGGAAAGCAGAAGTGGTTGAAGAACCAGATCAGAAGAGAGGATTGAAGCTATGGAGAACCATCAATGAATACAAGCTCCTTTGTCTGAACAAAGGGGCTTACAGCTTCAACTAACTACACAGCGATTTTGTATATCGTACATTACTTGCATTTGTCTGAGCGGTTAAAGAGTGTCCGATGTACAGTCAGAGGAGAAAGTCTTTATAGTTCGGTCCGATGGTGTTGAAGTTGCAATTGATTTATTCTGCGTTGACTGAAGAAGATATGATGAACTTGCAAGGTTATTTCGACTCCGTCGTGGTCGAGGGAGTTGCACATGGCTTGAGGTGTTGGGCCTGCTGGCCCGCGACCGTGTGGTCGGATCGGGTTTCCGGTTCCACACATGCACATGGCTTGATGTGTGTGTAGGCCTGCCAGCCTGGCCAGCTTGGCCAGCAGATGTGTATCGGTCGTCAGTTGAGAGAAACGGGTCTGTGCATCTCTCTTTAAGGTCTGGAAGAAGTCACACCTCTTAGGGTTGACCTGACCAATGAGAGATATTTCCCAGCTGGAAATTCCTTGTGGGGGAGTTTAGGGCTCTTGTCTCTGACATGATTAAACTGGGTTTGTGCCCATTTATACTCCAGTTTATACAACAAACACACACTGCAACCTATGAGGAAGTGACATACATGAAAGAGTAAGTTGTGAAACAAGCATTAATTTGATAGGAGACACAACATATATGAGGTTACATTTAGTTTGCTCATAAAATATGCATAAAACTAAAATACCATACAGAAAACACTGGATAAGACAATACTAATCATACACACAATGTCCTGGGTGCATGGTCATTTATAGATCAATTTGTCTATAAATTAATGCAGGAAAATATGAACTCTAAAGGGCCATGATCTTTTCCTATGGTGCTGCTCTTCACATTCTTTCAAGCAATAAACTGTCTTATCTGTTGGTATCCATGGTAACTGAGGCCCTTCTTATTGGTATGTCTGGGGATGGTTCTACAGACCCCAGAGCGAGTTTTAAGTCAAGTCAAGTCAACTTTATTTATATAGCGCTTTTTACAATGCAGATTGTTTCAACGCAGCTTCACAGTGTTAAACAGGAAAATAATGCAACAGAATTTGATTCGACTGTACAGCCGCTCTGGAGAAAACGGTGATGTCATTAGCTAATTTCAATGATCATATAGTGACAATGTGGGCAGATCAGTAATTTAGTTGATATAGTTAATTTAGTTTAGTAATTTGATTTATTTGGATATTTTAGTTGAAAATTTAGTGTCCCCAACTGAGCAAGCCAAGCCAAAGGCGATAGTGGCAAGGAACCAAAACTCCATCAGGTGGCATAATGAAGCAAAATAAACCTTGGGAGAAACCAGGCTCAGTTGGGGTGCCAGTTCTCATCTGGCCAATTAACAAACAGCATATGATTATTAGTCTGGCAACCTTACAGGTCAGAAGTCATATTAGATCGAAATATTCTAAAGATCAGAGGCATCACGCCAGAGACGGGTTTATTGAGGATGACGTGTCAATTAAACAATTATTAACCCCATAGAGAGGGCGATCGGCTCTCTTTTTTTTGCTTATCAGTGCCAAAGAGACTCAAATAACTCTGTCGTTTTCATTCAGGCAAGTGTTATACATCATTATAATCTGTTAAGTTTCTATTTTTTTGTGTGCAGTCAAAATAAAAACAAAATGTTTTGCTTTTTGCAAAAAAAACTAAATAAAAAGGAACTCTAGCTTAGTGAATATTTGTCTCACAAACATGAGACATATGTCCAAAGAAACGCTGAAATGTCAGGTTTTAAACAATGTAAACCAAATAGAAAAACAAATATGCTGTGTTTATGTAATCTGGTTGAAAAGTGATAGATGTCAGTCTTTCGCAAGCCACTTCATTATCTGCTAATGTGACCATGCCAACGGAGCACGCGCTCTTTCAGATTCATATACTGACGATCCAGAGTCAATGCCCACACATCAACTCATACAAACACATCAAGTGAAGAGCTATAACGTTACTTCAACTACATCGTTTTGAGATGTGTTGAGCTATAATTCTCCTCATGAAAAGCTGTTCATTTCTTAAATCAACGGATTCAGGGCTGATTGTAAGGTAGGCTTTATTCTGTTAAGTTTATTCTGTTAGTCAAGTCAACCTTATTTATATAGCGCTTTTAACAATGCGGATTGTTTCAAAGCAGCTTTACAGTGTTAAACAGGTAAATAATGCAACATAATTTTATTCAGCTGTATAGCCATTCTGGAGAAAACGGTGATGTCATCAGTTCATTTTAATTATCATACAGTGACAGTGTGGGCTTTAGATCAGTAATTAGATCTGTAATTTAGTTTATATGGTTAATTTAGTTTAATAATTAGATTTATTTGGATATTTTGTTGAAAAATTTAGAAAAATGTAGTGTCCCCAACTGAGCACACCAAGCCAGAGGCAACCGTGGCAAGGAAACCAAAACCCCATCAGGTGACCTAATGGAGAAAAATAAACCTTGGGAGAAACCAGGCTCAGTCGGGGCGCCAGTTCTCCTCTGGCCAATTAACAAACACGTATGATTATTATTCTGGCAACTTTACAGGTCAGAGCTCATAATAGATCGGAATATTCGAAGGATCGGAGGCAACACACCGTAGACGGGTTTATTGAGGATGACATTGATTTAAGAATTATTCAATTGTAATATTCGAACAATCGGAGTCATCACGCCGGAGACAGGTTTATTGAGGATGCCGTGTCGACGATGCAATTTCAGGGGAGTCTAATTGACACGGTCTCTGCAGACACTTCAGGGTCCTGCGTTGGTCTTCTCTGGGCACAGGTCCACCATCTGATCTGGATATGGCCCGGATCAGGCTGACTGCAGTAAACCTAGGGATAAAACAGAGAGACTATCATTAGCATAGATGCCATTCTTCTGATGATGTAACAAGTACATCAGGTGTTATGGGAAGTGTTCCCGGTTCCGGCTGACCTAGTTAATGCAGCCTAACAATCAATTAATTGAAAAAGTGTTTTATGTGTATGCCATAGTAAAGAGATGTGTTTTTAGTCTAGATTTAAACTGACAGAGTGTGTCTGCTTCCCGTACAATGTTAGGAAGACTGTTCCAGAGTTTAGGTGCTAAATAGGAAAAGGATCGACCGCCTGCAGTTGATTTGGATACTCTCGGTATTATCAACTGGCCAGAATTTTGAGACCGCAGTAGACGTGATGGAGTATAATGTGTTAAGAGCTCGCTCAAGTATTGGGGAGCTAAACCATTTAGTGCTTTGTAAGTAATAATCAAGATTTTAAAATGTATGCGATGTTTAATAGGCAGCCAGTGCAGTGTTGACAGAACTGGGCTAATATGGTCATACTTCCTGGTTCTAGTAATAATAATAATAATAATAATACATTTTATTTATAACGTGCCTTTCTAGACACTCAAGGTCGCCTTACAACAATAGTAAAAACACAATAGCACATAATTAAAATACTCAAGAACAACAATTAGAAACAACAAAATAAAAAACAAATTAAATTGAATAAAAAAAAAAACAATTATATTGATGACAGGACAGTGCAGTTATGGTGTGAGTGAGTAGGCCAGTCTGAACAAATGTGTTTTGAGTTTGGATATGAAATGTGGCAGTGTTTCTGTGTTGCGGAGGTCAGCGTGGAGAGAGTTCCAAAGCTGGGGAGCAGAGTGGCTGAAGGCTCTGCTCCCCATGGTGACAAGACGGGCAGGAGGGACTGAGAGCCGCAGAGAGGAGGAGGAGCGGAGGGAGCGGGCGGGTGTGGAGATGTGGAGGAGCTCAGAGAGATATGGAGGGGCAAGGTTGCCTTTAGATGTGAGGAGCAGTATTTTATAATTGATGCGGTATGTGATGGGGAGCCAGTGGAGCTGTTGCAAGACGGGTGTGATGTGATCGGTGGAGGTGGTACGTGTGATGATGCGGGCGGCTGAGTTCTGGACCAGTTGAAGTTTATGGAGGGTTTTTTGAGGGAGACCAAACAAAAGGGAGTTGCAGTAATCCAGGCGGGAGGTGATGAGGCTGTGCACAAGAACGGTAGTAGAGTGAGGGGTGAGGGAGGGGCGGTGGCGGTGGCGGTGGATGTTGCGGAGGTGAAAGTAGGCAGAGCGAATTACATTATTGATGTGGGAGGTGAAGGAGAGTGTGCTGTCGAGGATGACACCCATACTCTTTACCTGAGGGGAGGGGGTAATGGTAGAGTTTTCAAAAGTAATGGAGAAGTTATTAATTTTGTTTAGGGTGTTTTTGGTGCCTATTATGAGCAGTTCAGTTTTATCACTGTTTAGTTTAAGGAAGTTTGTGGTGACACAGGATTTAATTTCAGAGAGGCAGTTGATTAGGGAGGAGGGTGAGAGTGAGGAATTTGGTTTGTTTGAGAGGTAGAGCTGGGTGTCATCAGCGTAGCAGTGAAAGTCAATGTGATGTTTCCGGAAAATGTGACCAAGGGGGAGAAGGTAGATGATGAACAGTAGGGGCCCTAGTACCGAGCCCTGAGGTACACCAGTGGTGACGGGGACAGGAGGGGAGGTGAAGGATGTGAGCTGTATAAACTGAGCGCATCCTGAGAGGTAGGAGTGGAACCAAGTGAGGGCTGCGTCTGTGATGCTGATAGAGGAGAGTTTGTTAAGAAGAATGGAGTGTGAGATGGTATCAAAAGCTGCAGTTAGATCCAGTAGAAGTAGGATGGAAAGTGAACCGGAGTCAGCAGAGAGGAGAAGGTCATTAGTTATTTTTAAGGAGGGCTTTCAGTGCTATGGAGGGGTCTGAAGCCAGATTGGAATTTTTCATAGAGATTATTGGAAGATAAGTGAGTGTGAATTTGAGCAGCGACTGTTTTTTCCAGAATTTTAGCGATGAAAGGAAGATTAGAAATAGGACGCAAGTTATTAAGATTGTTGTGGTCTGAACCAGGTTTTTTGAGTATTGGTGTGACAGCAGCAGTTTTGAGAGAGGAGGGAACAGATCCAGAAGAGAGGGAGGCGTGAATAATATTTGTGATGAGAGGGGACAGAGAAGGTAATGTGGCTTTGACGAGGACAGTTGGGAGTGGGTCCAATTTTTTTAGGAGGAGCATTGTTCAGCATTTTGCATTTAGAGCATGTGCTGTAATTTAGATATATTTGTAAGATGGTAGAATGCAATTTTACAGATGCTAGAAACGTGGCTTTCAAATTAAAGATTGGTATCAAAGAGCACACCCAGGTTCCTCACTGACGACGAGGACTTGACAGAGCAGCCATCAAGTGTTAGACAGTATTCTAGGTTACTACTTGTGGAGCTTTTTTGTCCAATAATTAAAAATTCTGTTTTTTTCTGAATTGAGTTTCAAGAAATTACCGGTCATCCAATGTTTTATATCAGCTATGCATTCCGTTAATCTTGTGAATTGGTAAGTTTCGTCAGGGCGCGAAGAAATATAGAGCTGAGTATCATCAGCATAACAATGAAAACTAACTCCATGCCTCCTAATGATATCTCCCAGTGGTAGCATGTACAGGGTGAAGAGCAGCGGTCCTAGCACTGAGCCTTGCGGTACTCCATACTGAACTTGTGATCGGTGTGACATCTCTTCATTTACTGCTACAAACTGATAACGGTCACATAGGTATGATTTAAACCATGACAAAGCAATTCCACTAATGCCTACATAATTTTCGAGTCTATTCAAAAGAATGTTGTGGTCGATAGTATCAAATGCAGCGCTAAGATTGAGTAGCACTAATAGAGAGATACAGCCACGATCGGATGATAAGAGTAAATAATTTGTAACTCTGATGAGAGCAGTCTCAGTGCTATGATACGGTCTTAATCCTGACTGGAAATCCTCACAGATACCATTTCTTTCTAAAAAGGAACATAATTGTGAAGACACTGCCTTTTCAAGTATTTTTGACAGGAAGGGTAAATTTGAGATTGGCCTATAATTGACTAATTCTGTAGGATCAAGATGCGTTTTTTTAATAAGTGGTTTAATAATAGCCAACTTAAAAGTTTTCGGTACATATCCTAATGACAAAGATGAATTAATGATATTAAAAAGAGGATCTATGACCTCTGGTAGTATCTCTTTTAATAGCTTAGTCGGTACAGGGTCAAGCATATATGTTGTTGATTTTGATGATTTAACGAGTTTAGCCAATTCTTCTTCTTCTATAGCAGTGAATGAGTGTAATTTTTCCTCAGTGACACTACAATGCTCTGTCTGATGTGATACTGTAGTAGACGGCTGCATGGTTAACATTTTCTTCCTAATATTATCAATCTTACATGTAAAGAAGTTCATAAAGTCATTACTGCTGTGCTGTTTACAAACATCAGAAGTTGAAGCTTTATTTTTGGTTAATTTAGCTACTGTATCGAATAAATACCTAGGGTTGCGTTTGTTTTCTTCCAAGAGAGTCGAGAAATAAGCAGATCTAGCAGTTTTTACGGCCTTTCTGTATGCGGTTATGTGTTCTTTCCACGAATTACGAAAGACCTCTAGTTTTGTTTTCTTCCAGTTGCGCTCCATTTTTCTGGCTGCTGTTTTAAGGGCCCGAGTGTGCTCATTGTACCACGGCGTTGGACTATTTTCTTTAATCTTCTTTAAGCGCAGGGGAGTGACTTTGTCTGGAAGTGCTGGAAAAGTTCCTCCAGGCTATCTGGGATGCTGAGGAGATGAACCTGATGAGGAAGATTATTTACGAAGATTAAAGAAATCTTTAGTGGCAGCAGTGATAGTTCTGTCATATTTGAAGCGAGGGGACAGCTTTGCAGCCTTAGCTAAATTAAGTATACATGATATTAGGTAATGATCTGAGAAGGCATCGCTCTGCTGCAGAATTTCAACGTTATCAACATTTATTCCATGTGACAATATTAGGTCTAAGGTATGATTATGACGATGAGTGGGTCCTGACACGTGTTGCCTAACTCCAATAGAGTTTAGAATGTCTCTAAATGCTAATCCCAATGTGTCTTTTTCATTGTCTACATGGATATTAAAATCACCAACAATTAGTATTTTATCTGCAGCCAGTACTAACCTGATAGAAAATCAGCAAATTATTTGGTAAAGTCTGTATTGTGCCCTGGTGGCATGTATACAGTAGTCAACACAAATGTCAGATGGGATTTATAAATGTCACTACATAATGTTACATAAAGCACCAAAACTTCAAAGGAATTATATTTGAAACTAGACTTCTGAGTAATACTGAAGATAGTATTATAAATTACAGCAACACCTCCCCCTTTACCTTTCAGATGCGGCTTGTGTTTATAACAATAATCTTGTGGGGTGGACTAATTTAAAGTAATGTAGTCGTCAGGTTTTAGCCAGGTTTGTGTAAAACACAGCACATCTAGATTTTATCTGTAATCATATCATTAGCAATAAGTGCTTTTGGGGAAAAGGATCGAATATTCAGCAGCCCAAGCTTTATCATTTGTTCATCTGTATTATATCTGTTGTTTCTTTGTTGGACATTAATTCAATTTTTACCGTTGAATGGTTTTGATGGTTTTTTTTGTATTTACTAATTCAGGGAACAGACACAGTCTCTATGTGATAATGTCTAGGTGAAAGAGTCTCTATGTGTTGCGATTTATCTGACTTCTGTGACGTGAGACAGCTAGCAGATGGTCGGTTTAGCCAGTCTGTCTGCTTCCTGACCTGGGCCCCAGTTAGTCAAGGTTTAGCTCTAAGACTATATGCCAGATTACTAGAGAGAAGAGAGGCACCACCCCAGGAAGGATGGATGCCATCTTTTTTCAACAGGTCAGGTCTGCCCCAAAAGCTTTTCCAATTGTCTATGAACCCTGTTATTTTGCGGACACCACTTAGACAACCAGCCATTGAGTGATGATAGTCTGCTAAGTATCTCATCACTCTGGTGAACAGGGAGGGGACCAGAGCAAAACATTTCAGCTGACATCGTACTTGCGAGTTCACACAACTCTTTAATGTTAATTTTGGTGATCTCCGACTGGCGTGAAGTCGAA
This sequence comes from Romanogobio albipinnatus, assembly GCA_023566225.1. Lineage (NCBI taxonomy): Eukaryota > Metazoa > Chordata > Actinopteri > Cypriniformes > Gobionidae > Romanogobio > Romanogobio albipinnatus. The sequence continues at coordinate 30,613,075 of CM042250.1, read as the reverse complement.
CATCATTAGTGCCGATGTGAATAATAATCTTAGAGAACAATCTTTTAAAGATTGTTTGTTAAAAATAACAAATAATCGTGTCTGATTTGTCTCAGTTGTTACAAATATAACAAATAATTTTCTGATTTGTCTCTCCAACTGGTTAAATGTAAATTAATTTAATCTTACACTGCGGTACATGAACAGTGTTGATCGTGGATGTTGTCATCTGCGATCATGACCACCGTAACATGAGGCTTCTCCCGCTTGCATTGTGATCTGTAAACCCTCGCTTCCAAATGAATCTTGTTAGCCACCATATTTATTTAAAAATATTTTATATATCCCTCCATGGCATATTTAAGCCCCACTTGAATGCTCCTCAACGAAAGGCGGTCCTTATGTGTCCAAAATATATAAAAAAAAAACATCTTGGGACAAGGTTTTCACACTGACAGCTGTCATTGTAAGCAACTCTGTTTGTTTGCCTGAGTTAGCAACAAGGGGTGCGGGTAGGGGTGTAACGATTCGTTTTAACAACGATTCGATTCATATCACGATTTGAGGTTGTCGATACGATTCAAGGACGATATTGGTTCATTTAGAACGATCCGATCCGAAACGATTCAGTGACTTGAAATCGATTCAGTAACTTTTTAGCCAAAAATTGTGTGACTGAAATAAATATCTGGATACTGGTCAGTGCAGGTGAAGTTTCCTAGATTCCTGTTGTTTCTTGTAAGGGAATCCGGTATATCAATTAATTATGGATATAAACAAACAAGTAAACAACAATTCATGGAAAATGCATTCACATTTTATTTGAATAAAGTGCAACCAACAGTTTAGGTTGAATTAACAAGAAGTTAACCTTTTCTGCTCTCAATTTCAATATTCAATACATTTTCTATAAAAGCACAGTAAGTGCAACAGTAGGTTAACCTGCTACTTCTGCTTTTGTTTTCCAACATAAAAATATTACAATATTAATATCAAAAATAAAGTGCAACTAACTTCTCTTCAGGTTTAATTAATAGTAGGTTTACCTGCTACTTTTGCTGTTGTTTTTCAACATTAAATAATAAATAAATAAATAATACAAATACAATATTATTATCAAAAATAAAGTGCAACCAACATTTCTTCAGGTTGAATAAACTGGCTGAACCTGCTACTACTCTCAGTTTAATAAACAAACAATATTTAACAAAAGATAAAATGTAACCAACTACTCTACAATGACTATATATTGTGTTTTTTTTTTTCAAAAATATCAACTGATCAACATGATCTGGCTGCAGAACACTTCTCTGTGCGTTCACTATGTCGCCAGCAGTACTACAAACTCGCTCTGCTGGCACACTGGTGTCAGGAATGCACAGGTAACATTTAGCCAGGGTTGAAAGTACAGGTAGCTCTTTCTCCTGGTGGCTTGATAATTTCTCGCTCATTGGCTTCTCCTCTGCCATCCGCCATGCTATGTTTTGTTTTCTTAGCGCTGCTGCTGGTGCATGCGTTGCGATGATGTCACAGATAGGCAGACTGAATCGAGTAACGTTTAACGCCTTTATCATTAAAAGTGCTAAGAAAAAACATCCATATAAAGTCTGACGTGCTTAAATCCAATGCGTTATTTCCTATTATCGATACAATCGATTGATTACTGTGGGATAATTATGTTTTATGGGACAATTATGTGTTATCTAAAAAGGTTAACTATGTTTGGAATCTTTTAATATGCTTGTGTAACCATTTACAGCAGAGGCCTATGGTGACTAAAGCCAGTCACCATATGAATTAACTAAGAGGCATGCTCTGAAAGCGAAAGTATTTGAAACCATGAGCTGGCAGTGGGGGAGCGGCTATGCTTGGTATGTTTTTGTGTGCAGATGCCAAGTAGGGGAGGTCGAGAGGAGCAAAGGCCATTGGAAGGTGTTCATTGAACCAGGAGAAAGGCGTCACCAACACAAGAATAAAAACTGCATACTTAGCCTTGTGAGACATTACGGACCGCCCGTATGTCAGTATTGATTTGCTGTTCTGTAATCCTGAGCTCAGAAGCTGATCTGATTTTGCTTTATTAAACTTTCAAGTTACTTTTATACTTTTACTGAATCTCTTGTGTCTACTTATTGACAAACCAAAGAACTGGGGAGGAAACGGCAATTTCCAACAATTTGGAGGGGGCACCCGGATTTGTCACGACGCTGAAGTCATCATTGGGGGGCGATCCGCTTTCAACCTCTCTGCAGAGCATCTAAAATAAGGTAAGCAGACACCTTTTTCATAAAAGAACTGCATAATTGGATATACCAAATTATCAGGTTGAGAGGGGATTGTGTACCAATGTTTATGGTCCTACAAAATCAGATCCGTTGTTAAGGTTAAATAACAAAATAGGTCGTAAAAACCTGGCAAGGTTGGGAAAGAGTTGACCAGGCTTGGTTACATTATTATAAAAACTCTGTTTATCCTGTAAAACCCGGCGTGGTGAAAGATAAAAGTTAAATAACAAAATAGGTCATAAAAAAAAAAAAACCTGGCAAGGTTGGGAAAGAGTTGACCAGGCTTGGTTACATTATTATAAAAACTCTGTTTATCCTGTAAAACCCGGCGTGGTGAAAGATAAAAGTTAAATAACAAAATAGGTCATAAAAAAAACCTGGCAAGGTTGGGAAAGAGTTGACCAGGCTTGGTTACATTATTATAAAAACTCTGTTTATCCTGTAAAACCCGGCGTGGTGAAAGATAAAAGTGTCTGGAGTCCAAGATCTCAGTGTGTGTCAAAGTGTGTGTATAATTCCGCATTTGAGAGGTTTGAGTGCTGCGCACCTTCTCTGGGCCGTCACTTAAGTGTGACCTGGTAGGAACGGACGCAGTACTCGAGCAGCTCAGAGAGGAAGAGAGATTGATGAGCCCTCTTGAAATGAGAGGGACAGAGTGAATGTAATAAAACCGAGTGATTGAGTGTGTGTGAAGAGATCATAAATAAATGGTATTAGAAGCATTGCTACCAAGACAGAAAACGCGTATCAAGAATGTACCAAAGTGTTGGGTGTGTAGATTGTTAGGACATAGACCGGACTGTGAAAAGTGTGATCCGTTAAAGGAGACACGACCATTACTAACGACATGACGACATACAAGGTGACATAGGGAAGGCGTTGGATACATTATATCCAATGCCCAGATGGACTTATCAAAGCATTAAGTTCAAGCTGCAAAACGGAGCGTCAGCCTCAGCATACCTACATAGGTGTGAGGCGGAGTGGGAGGGAAGAACAGGGGAAACTCCGGATTCTAAAGAAATATGCCAGGAGTTTTTTAGACAGGCAGTAATGAAGGGGGTTCCAGATGTTGCAGTTGCGGCAATGGAAAACAGTCCCGATATGGTAGGAGGGGATAATGCTACCTGGACGAGACATTTTGTGTACCATGTAGATAGAGCCATAGATAAACGAGGAAAGGAGGACACTGAGTTAGAGAAGCTTAAAACTCAGCTGTTAAAAATGCAGATAGAGGTGGAAAAAGACAAAAATAAGAAGAAAAAAAAACCGAAAGAGAATTCCCAGTTGCCAGTTTTTCCAGTGGCAGGGGTCCAGGAGAAGGCTCGATCACCTGCACACAATGTGCATCCTGTTACTGGGCCATACAGCCCACAAGGGTTCCCTGGGTATCCTGTCCCTGACCCAACTCCAGACTGGCCACCACCATATCAAAATTTGAGGAGGGAATTGCCCTCTAGTGAGCAGGGGTGTTTCACATGTGGAGCTTTGGATCATTGGAGGCGTGAATGCCCACAAAATGCCAGAAGGCCAAGGGGACCACCCCTTGCACAGGGACGGGCTCCTGTTAGAGGGGGACCTCAGAGGGGAAGAGGTAGGGGTACCCCAATGGAAAGAGGTTCATGGTATGGCAACCAACAGGTGCCCAGACAAAGCCCAGTCTGGGGCCCGTCAGACCATGCGACCTATTGACGAGACCCACAGAGAACCAGTGAGGTGGCGTTGGCTGAGCCCCTCCTAACAATACTGGTAGATGACCAGCCAGTTGAGGCCCTAGTGGACACTGGGGCCACCTTCTCCACTATACAGCTACAAAGGGTGGAGAAGGGCTCACTGTCCACACAAAGTGAGGAAGTGAGGGGGTTCTCTGGGGAAACTGAAAAATGGCCACTGACCAAACCACTACAAGTGAAGGTGGCAGGACAGAAACTACTCCATTCATTCTTATGCTCGGCTAACACGCCCTCTGCATTACTGGGGAGGGATCTTTTGATTAAATTAGGGGCTAAAATTCTCTGCAGTCCAAAGGGGATTACACTGATATTTCCAAATGGACTGACCACAAATTGTTCCTACGAAGCTCAGGACAGTCTGGGGAGGGGTCAGTACGTGATACAGGTCGAAAAAAGGTTGTTGACAAAGTTTATTGGATGAGGTTAACTGAGTGTTCCAAATTGACAAAACTAATTTCTGAATGGGACGAATGGATAAAGTCTGTGCACAATTTTGAAGTGCCTCCAGACCCCTGGCACTGTACCTTGTATTATGACACCGCAGACGATGAGCATTATGAGAGAGAGTACAACAATGAACTGAAAGGTAGACTGACACAAGTCAATTGTACAACTTTATTCATAGGAGAAGAAGGAGTAGCCGTAGCAGTTCAGTTAACAGAAGAACAGCAGGGGTATTTTGAAGAGGGAGAAACACACGAATGTGCACCAAGATCCCTGAAGGACGAGCAACTCAGGGAGGGGTTGAGTTCAGTACCACTGACAGATCCAGACATAATCCTCTACTGTGATGGTTGCTGCTTTAGGACAGATTTGGGAACTCTGTCAGCCAGCTACGCTATAGTCCAGCAAATAGGGTCAGACTATCAAACCATAGAAGCATGCTCCCTTAAAGACCGCCCTTCTGCTCAGCGAGCTGAATTATTAGCACTAATCAGCGCCTTGCACTTGGGCAAAAACAAGAGAGTAAACATATACTCAGATTCGGCATATGCAGTAGGAGCAGCTACCATAGAATTGCCCGGATGGGCGAGGGTGGGATTTGTCTCCTCCACAGGAAAACCTATCAAACATGCCACAGAAGCAGCTGCCTTGCTTGAAGCCATCATGCAACCTCAAGAGGTGGCTATCATTAAGTGCACTGCACACACGAAAGGAACATATGACGTATCTAGGGGCAATGATGCAGCAGATCAGGCAGCCAAGCAACAGGCGGGGTACAAACCATTACAGATGATAGTCACAGCAACAAGTGAGCTATTATGTATAGGGAAACATTTGTCTAAAGACTACATTGTTAGTGAACAGAAAAAGGCTGCACCAGAAGAACGAACGGTGTGGGTTGAAAAGGGTGCTATTTTTAGGGAAGATACAGGCTTATGGGAAGGCCCAGATGGTAGGCCAGTGTTACCTGCAGGGATAGCCAGCACGGTAGTACAAGAGGCTCATTCATTGGCACATAGCAGTGAGAAAGACATGACCAGACGACTCAAACATTGGTGGCATCCGTTTTTGCCCCATATGATTAGTGATGTCATTGCATCATGTCAGGTCTGCACAGCGTTTAATGTCAGACCTGCGTCCAAACCAGGACCAGGCCACTTTCCGACTGACAAAGGCCCAGGACATACAGTAGTTATCGATTTCACTGACATGATTACCCCAATACACAAAAAACGATACCTCCTGGTCATGGTAGATCAGTACAGTGGCTGGCCTGAAGCCTACCCCTGTGCCAAAGAAGATGCTATGTCCGTAATAAAATGTTTAGTGAACCAATATGTTCCACGACATGGCTTTCCCCGAACAATTCGGTCCGACAATGGCACCCATTTTAAGAACGAACATTTGGAGCAGGTGGAAAAGGCCCTAGGCCTTAAACACAAATATGGAGCAGTTTACCATCCAGAAAGTCAGGGAAAGGTTGAACGATTGAATCTGATGTTAAAAAACAAACTCGGGAAAATTTGTTCCACCACGAACCTCAACTGGGTTGATGCACTTCCACTCGCGCTCATGTCAGTCAGATGTTCCATAAACAGAACCACTGGGTTCACCCCCTTAGAAATAATGTCAGGGAGACAATTTCCAGGCCCATGGGCAAAGTTTGATACTACGTGGGCCCTGGATGCTCCTGCTCGATATTATGACAAAGTAAGTGCAGTGGTTAACATGTTTTGTCCACAGAAAAGTTGGCCACAGGACAATACCCCGGAGATTGAACCTACTACAACCGAACTGTGGGTGAGGCTGAAACAAATTAAGAGAAAATGGTCGACTCCACGATGGAGTGATCCAATGAGAGTCACTGCTAGAACCTCACACTGTGTCCAACTGGCAGGTAAAGGAAAAACATGGTATCATTTGTCTGCTTGCATGTTCTGTCCCCCTCCTGGCAGGTCGCTCGCTGCAACCAGAATTGACCTTGTGGAAGGTCAAAGAGAGGGAGAGGAGGTGACGGAGGAAATCCAGGAGGAACAGAGAGACACACAGGACAGCCAAGCAGACACCCGAACAGAAACTGAAACATCTCACACTCAGCTCTACCAGAAAATGCTTGGAGGACACTCTGCCCTCCTATTTAGGAAAGGTGATCTGTTGAATACACCAGCAGATGTACCCATAGCTCATTGCATCAGCGCTGATTACGCCTTAGGAGCAGGAGTTGCAAAACAGATTTGTGAAAAATTTGGTACTGAAGAATTAGACACGATCATAAGCCAGCCAGGACAGTGTGTCAGAACTCAACACGGTACTAAAGTAATATATCATCTAGTAACCAAGAGGTGGTGCAGGGACCTGCCCACTTACCAAGACTTAGAGAACAGCCTAGAACAACGAAAACACCAATGCACGAAGAATAACGAAAGAGTGATTGCAATTCCAAAAATTGGGTGTGGGCTGGACAAACTACAGTTTGAAAAGGTAGCAGAAATACTAGAGAGGGTGTTTCATGATAAATAAGTACAGGTGGTGGTAATCTCAAAATGAGGAAAATACATGGGGTGGTGACATGTTGGACGGTGGGTGTGTTGATCTGTGTAGGAGTAATACTGTGGGGAATAGGGGAACAGCAAAATAGACATAAGAGAGGTAACAGTCTGGTAAAACAAGGAGGAAAAAATGGAGCAAAACTAACTCTAGAGAGGGTGAAGGGAAAGGACGGACTGTGGGAGTTTGACCTCTGCCAAGTGATAGATTGTGGCAAAGATCCGATGAGATGGAGGGGTTAAGGGAGCTCTCTGAAGAAATGAAGGCAAGCTCAGGGACAGATAGTGCGATGACCAAATGGATGGAGGACATGTTTGGGACCTGGAAAGGTGTGTTAATATCCATCTTTACGTCACTAGGTATTTTCCTGGGGATATTAGTTACCTGTGGATGTTGCTGTATACCATGCATGAGAAGTCTGGTCAATCGGCTGATAGTGACCGCCATAGAGAAAAAGGGAGCCCCACCTCCATACCAAATGCCCCTGCTAGCAGCTAGGGAGGATGAGGACGAAGATATACCAGAGATGTTAGATATGGAGTGATCTCGTTGAGATCAAGAGAGGGAATTGTGGGATAATTATGTTTTATGGGACAATTATGTGTTATCTAAAAAGGTTAACTATGTTTGGAATCTTTTAATATGCTTGTGTAACCACTTACAGCAGAGGCCTATGGTGACTAAAGCCAGTCACCATATGAATTAACTAAGAGGCATGCTCTGAAAGCGAAAGTATTTGAAACCATGAGCTGGCAGTGGGGGAGCGGCTATGCTTGGTATGTTTTTGTGTGCAGATGCCAAGTAGGGGAGATCGAGAGGAGCAAAGGCCATTGGAAGGTGTTCATCGAACCAGGAGAAAGGCGTCACCAACACAAGAATAAAAACTGCATACTTAGCCTTGTGAGACATTACGGACCGCCCGTATGTCAGTATTGATTTGCTGTTCTGTAATCCTGAGCTCAGAAGCTGATCTGATTTTGCTTTATTAAACTTTCAAGTTCCTTTTATACTTTTACTGAATCTCTTGCGTCTACTTATTGACAAACCAAAGAACTGGGGAGGAAACGGCAATTTCCAACAATTACCTTTTAAAACGATGTTAGATCGATAAATGTCGTCCGGAAGGCCAACTTGCCGAGCACAGATCGATTTAGTTAGATCATAGGAATATAAATCGATACATCGATGTAGTAGATGAATCCTTACACCCCTAGGTGTGGGGCTTACAGATAGGTCAATTGTTTAACTATAGCATTTGTTAGATATAATTACAGGTAAGACCATTGATAGATCCTCATTATACTAAGGCCATTGTTAACTTTTTTTTTTTTTTTTTTATCATTTGTTATGAAAAATAGCAACCTACACATTTTGAAACATATCTGTAAATAATCTTTAGTAAAAAAATCTAATCCCTAAAAGATTTATTATAAAGTATACAACAAGTTAGTCAAAATGTAGCCTACCACGTCCACAATAAATACAAAAGCCTACCACGTCCACAATAAATACAATAGAACAAGATAAATTCTAAAAGTGGTCATGAGTATTCAAAAGCTTTCTAATTTAAATTGGTGCAAGATGATGTTTTCCCATCTTTTCATCAGTCATTTTAGTGATTGTATTTAGATCATGTTTGACTTTCTTCGTAGCTTTTTATGCTTACTACATTCTCAATAGAATTCAAATGGGTTGCACATTATCTTCAGCGACGCGATAGCAACGGCTCGGGCAAATCTCATCACACTTTTGAGCGCGCTGGTGAACGCACCTACGGTGATTTGCGTGCCAGCCACTCGTGCAAAATTAAACAATTGGGCTTCAGTCATAGTCATGTTGCGTGGATAATTGATCCGTTCAGTTCGTACAGCTTATAAAAGCTCTGAATGCCAGATTTATACTATAGCTGTGTCTCATTTCGGAAGGCTGCATCCTCCGGAGGTCGCATTTGAAGGCTGCATGCGTCTGAAGGCTGTCTCATTTCAAAAAAGTTAGTAGGACACTCCGAATGCGACCTTCAAGTGCAAGTGTGCATGAGATGTATCCTTCTTTGCTGCAGATAACCCACAATTCTTTGCGTCGCCATTAACAACCGTCATGTTTTTTAAATATTATTTGAAAAAATGGCACCGCCGGCAGATATACATGCAAGCGAAGATGTGGTGTTTAAACTTAAGTAGTTTAAAGCTTGTTTTTGTTTTTAAGCTGTATATACCTCAAATAGATAGTTGTGGTAAACAGGATTACAAGTGTTGTGATATTTTATTTTATTTTTTAAACGTTTAGAACAGTGCTTTGCTGTCAAGGCAAAACATTTCATAGTCATTTTCAAGTTATAAATAATTTTCATTCACTGATGTGAGAGCGCAACTCCACGGTGAACGTGTTGGCATAGCAACGTGATACTTCCTGCCTGTGTATCCTACGGAGGACGTCTCGTTTAATTCTGATTAAGGACACTCCGTATACCGCATCCTTCACAGGATGTGTCCTCCAGAGGATGCAGCCTTCAAAATGAAATGAAATGAGACACAGCTTATGATTAATTAATAGCCTGATTACATGTCTCGGTGTGGGCGGCAACATGTGAGAAGTATGCAAGAAAAAGTGAGGGCATGCAACTAGCTAAAACAGAGAAGTGCTGGTAGGCTACTGGTACTTTTTTTGTCTCTTCTTTTCCAGGAGGACTGCCCCACCTCATGCAATTCAAGAAATGGAAACTGTGCCAGGTAGCATTTGTAATGAACAGACTTTGCACCTGTTTACTGTTCCCCAAATCGGATACAAGTGCACAGTCTGAAATATGAATAGCCTTGTAAATAGCCTTTTAGGTATGTAATTTCATAGGGAAATGTAACACTGACAAATAAGTCTGAATGTGCTGTCTTGAAATGCTCACCTAGTATACAATTGTTTGTTTTCTGTTTCTAAGTTTCCCCTTTAGTTCTAAGTTCTCCCATTGAGGATAATGTAGCCCACACTAATTCATTCAGTATTATGCCTTCATTATGCACGAAGAACCCCTCAACAAATGTTCTATTTTAAACCTGTTATAAACATTATGAATAGACTGCATTGCTATGAAAAGTTTTGCAGTATTATAACAATTTTTTTTAAAGCTGGGGTACACCCAGGATGTTAGCAATTAGTTATTAAAAATACATTTTAAAGTAATTTTAAAATGATTTAACTGTAGTTCTACGTTTTTGAAATGAATATTATGACATGTTTAAAACAATAATTATTGGAACTTGATAACAAAAAATTATTTGGTGTATTTGTAATAGGCTAGCGAGCGGTGACGTGTTCGTTTACGTCCTCAGATGTAGCTTCGCCCCCTATGTGCGTGGTGCATTCTGGGTCCACCCCAAGATGGCGGCGCCCTTGCGCAAGTGTTGAGAAACTATCTCACCTGGAAGTCGTATTAAAAGTAGCCGCAGTTTCACAGTGTTGGTCCATCATCGAGGACAACAGATAGTGCACGGAAAGACAGTTGTAAGATTAAGGTATCGAGCGCCTGCCGTGGCTCACGCAGTGTGTGTGTGTGAGGATGATGATGGGCCGCTGCGCCTGACCCAGAACCAAAAGCAGTGCCAGCGCAGACCCCCCTGCAAAAACGTCTTGATCCAGCGCTTTCAGATCCTCTACAGGTTGTGGACACTGCCGTTTAAGCTGCTGACGGGACTGATCTGTGTCATCGTCCGTAGACGCAGCGGATCTCCAGCTCAAGCTTTGGAGAACTCTGCTGACCAGAGGTGCGAGTACTATTCCCAAAACCACCCAATTTCCCATGTTATTTTCTTTTTGTGTGAAGCAGCAAATTCTTGCAAAGCACTAATTGTGTCATGCATTAACTACCAAGTGCACGACAGTAGCTATACACTTCCTGTCTAGTTTAGGCTAAGTTGTGTTTGGACAATCATAGACTAATGTCTTAACCTAGGTACATGCGCAGCAATTAAATAAATGTAGCATACTATTTAAATTGTATGCAGTTTAGCCAACTATGACAGTCAAACATGCTGTATATGTTTGACTGTCATAGTTGGCTAAACTGCATACAATTTAAATAGTATGCTACATTTATTTAATTGCTGCCTTGTAAGGTAACTCACAGTTGTATTGCAATACAGCCTTATTTTAATTTCTGTTCAGTTTCAGATCTGTCAAAACAGTTGAGGTTTACCGTTTTCAAATCCATTCAGCCGATCTCTGGGTCTTGCGGTATCACTTTAAGCATAGATCATTGAATCTGATTAGACCATTACCATCTTGCTAGGTAACTTCCAACGTGACCGGCATAGGGGTGTAATGATACACTAATGCCACGGTTCGGTTCATATCACGGTTTTGGAGCCACCTTTCGGTTCGGTTCGGTTCTGTTCGTTGTGGGGCAGCAATAATAACACCAGATTCACTTTTAACTTAACAACAACAACAACAACAGTGATGAATCTTAATAACTTTATCTTTATTAACTTTGTGCATTGGCTTTGTTTTCTTTAGAGCAGTTAGCATACCTGAGTAAACTCTAAAAAAGTAAAAATTAAATAAATGCCTCCACTGTAGACTAATCAGAAATAAACTATTCATTTTAACATTCACCATATACAGGGCTGTACGTTAACTTTTTTTTGCACATAGCACTGGTGCTACAGAGGTTGAAAGTTTTGTAGCACAGCCCACAAAATTGTAGCACATGTATAAAACGTCTGTGACCATGTCTGAAAAATGCAAAAAGTGCTATACAAAACAAATATTTAAGAATAAAAATAATAATAACAATTATTATTATTATTATTATTATTATTATATTTTAAAGAAAACATAAATCGTTAGAAAGGTCTAAGGTTTTATAATAAAATATTAAATTATGATTAAAAAAATGTGACTGTAATGTCTTAATTTCGGTCTTATTTTATCGTATGTTATGTACTTACTGAGAAAGAAAAAAAGTACTTTACACGTCTCTACACCGCAAATCTATCACTGTACTACAGAATATTATAAAATAATATAATTTCTGCCTCATTCTGTGATGTGAAGCCTGTCAGATTACAAAAGTAGGTTATTTCAAACACTCGATTAATGTTCTCTTTTGTTGGACAACAGGTTTGTAAACGCTTCTCATTACAAGCTTGGAAAGAGGTTGTTGCTTTTTCTAATACACATTAAGGGGGCTTTAACACTGGGCACGTTTGCTGTCATGTCCAAACGCGATTGTTCCCGGCGTTCCCCGCAGCGCAGGTCTGGTTTCACACTCAACTTGATTCTATCGAACCCTGGTGCACTTGTTCATCTTACGTCATCAAAAATGTGCACGGCAGATGATAGAAAACACACTGCCTGTGTTTTTATTAATTTGGTGCTATTATGCGCAGCTGGGTAAACAACTCTTGGGTTTACTGTATGTGTGTCGCATGAAGTTCATTTGTTGCCCTGATTGAGCGTATATGCGTGAACCCACTAGTATCCAAGGTAAATCATCAACACCATCATCCCTTACATGTGTTTTATTTGACTAAATGCATTGTAATACGCTAAAACACATATGCAGGTTACGTTTCTTCCTGAACAAATGCGCACCGAGTCCGTTTCACGTGAATCGCGGGACAGTTTGAGTGCCACCTCCTTCAGAGTCTCGGGTTCGGTGCGCACCGAGCCCGCGATTGACAGCTTTTATTAGCAACTTTTCATGCAAACCGTGCCGCTTTTCGAACTAAAATGCCAATGACTCCATCTCACAGTGCATGCAGAGATAGAGCAGCATTTATTGCGAACCGATCGATCCGCTCTGAATAGTGCTGCGCTTAATCTGCACATATATATATATATATATATATATATATATATATATATATATATATATATATATATATATATATATATATATATATATATATATATATATATATATATAAATTTTTTTTTTTTTTTTTTAATTGAAGCGATTTTCATAATTTCACAAAGACAAATCTCGATTTTGGTTTAATTTCAGTCAATCGTGCAGCCCTAGATTAACCTCACACAAGCACAAAACAAATTCTCCCTTCACTCAAACGAGCTCTGTCTCACATGCTAAACTGTATCGCACGCGTGCTACTGGGGTAAATATATTCATCGCACAGACTGATTTTTTTGTAGCACGTGCGACATATATGTCGCACTGTACAGCATATATATATTTTTAAAACAAGCACATTTATTTAATAAAAATTGATGACACACACAAGTAATGTCCCACTTTAGCTTACTTAACAAACACATAAATTGTATGAATATGACTAATACTGATGAATAAATAGGCATATAAGTTAAAGCTATTAAATAGCAGTTTTTATTATAAAATAATTAATAAAAAAAGTGAAAATAACTCCAAAATGCCACTTTATCATGGTGAATACACAATATATCATGAACTGTTGATGAATCATATAGCTGCTCCTGATGAACAGAATGAACATCATACCTGCATGCCTTTCCAGCTAACACACGTCGAACCGGTTACGTGATTTATTGGTACTTTACTTTTATTTCATGACTTAAGAATCGACAACGTAACATTGCTCATAGATTCTTTGGGCTTTATGAAGTGATATACAGTGTGCACGCATCGCATTTGCGCGTTTAATTGAAGAGTGCGCTACGAGCACAGTATAACGCCTGACAGGACAGGAAAGCGGTTTTCTGAGAGATTTTTTTAAAATTTCTAAACAAGCTACGAAAATTAAGATGTTGCTGGAACTCCAAGGTAGCGTTTAGCCAACCTGGCTAAATAGGGAAACTGGCTCTCTTTGTCCTTCCACCATGCAACTTGAGCGATCACCCAAGTCACGTGACATGCACTTGGAAGACAAAAAGTTTGTGTATATTTAGTAAATAATATTATGAAAATGTAAATCCCGTTTCCCCGGTAAACAAAGAAGTGCTGAGTTTATAAAACACTGTAAACGGAGAAAAGAAGAAAAGAAAATGACTCTTTTCTTAAGGTAGTCATTTCCCTTCAGAGATACATTAATAGAATTCGTTCTTACGTTAATTCATATAGACTAATTTCCCTCAGCCATCGCTTGTAAAACCTCTCACTTCTATCTGTAAAGAAACCTGCACTTCATGCGGTGTCTGCGTGAGCCCATTGCTTGCTTACTGTTGCTTTAAGTCAAACTAATTTTACTTAACATTTTTTCTTTTTTTTAACTTTAGCACGATGGGAATGGCTCGCGCAAATCTCATCACCCTTTTGGAGCACGCTGAGAGTATGCTACGTTGATTCGCGCACCACTAATAAACCGGGCTTCAGCCATGTTGTGCTGATGATCTGTCTTTTCAGTTCGTACTGGAACTTGCCGCTTATAAAAGCTCCGAACGCATGGTGCATATCATTCATTAATAGCCTAATTCACCCACCACCATATATCTCATGCTGTGTCCGCTGCAGTTAGAGAACTGCGGTGTGCTGCTGCTGAGTGAGCTCTGATTGGGTAAAGGTCCCATGGCATGAAAAATTTCATTTTAGGAGTTTTTTTTAGCATTAATATGAGATCCCCTGTACAATGCTCAAGATGGCGCCGAGGATGGCTGCTACGTTGCGAGCTCCGTTACAACATTGTAGTTTTTTGTTTGTTCTGTTTACAGTTTTTGTGTTTTTTGTCTTGGATGTTGTCTGCCTTACTACGTACGACAGACAGACACTTTTGGACATTGGTTCGGCAATCGCACACCGAAAACCGGACTTTAAATTCATCAACGACGACATGCTGTTTACAAACACTGCAGCGGAACCTTTTGTCTGGGCGGCCCGACCGCGCAAACGCAGCCGGAGACGGGGAAGCAGAGCCGGCGTGCTCATCAGAGTAAGACGCCGCGCAAACCGACCCCCGCTTCCCAGTATTTTACTGGCTAATGTTCAGTCTCTGGACAATAAACTCTGCGAGCTGAGAGCACGGATCTCTTTCCAACGAGAGACGAGGGACTGCTGCATTATCTGCCTTACAGAAACTTGGATGTCCGCTGAGATTCCAGATTCGGCCATCGAAACCGCAGGGTTCTCCGTGCATCGAATGGACAGAGAAAAAGAACTCTCAGGGAAAAGCAAAGGCGGGGGTGTGTGTTTTATGATCAACCGATCCTGGTGTGATCAGAGGAACGTACATTCTATCAAGTCTTTCTGTTCTCCTGATCTGGAACTTCTCATGGTTCTGTGCCGACCATTCTGGCTACCGAGGGAATTCACAGCGGTCATCATCACAGCTGTGTATATTCCCCCACAAGCCGACACAGACCGGGCACTAAAGGAACTGTATAGGACAGTGAGTGAGCAGGAAACCGCGCATCCTGAGGCTGCGTTTATTGTGACCGGAGACTTTAACAAAGCCAACTTCAAGCGCATCGCACCTAAATACCACCAACATGTTCGCTTCAACACGCGAGGGAACCACGTCTTAGATCACTGCTACTCCCCCTTCAAGGATGGTTTCAAGTCCCTCCCACGCCCACCGTTCGGCAAATCAGATCACGCTTCCATCCTACTTTTGCCCGCTTATAGGCAGAGACTGAAACAGGAAGCACCCGCCCTCAGAACCATCCAGTGCTGGTCGGACCAATCAGACTCTATGCTACAAGACTGTTTTGATCACGCGGACTGGGAGATGTTCCGGTCGGCCTCTGATGACGACATCGAGGTCGTCGCTAGACGACACCTGATAGCGTAACGTGTTTCATCAGGAAGTGCGTAGAAGACGTTGTTCCGACCAAAACAATTCGGCTGTACCCAAACCAGAAGCCGTGGCTAAATGGGGATGTTCGCGCGGCACTCAATGCGCGGACCTCCACTTTTAACTCCGGTAATGCGGAGGAGCATAAACAAGCAAGTTATGCCCTCCGGAAAACCATCAGAGCAGCAAAACGGCAGTACAGGGACAAGATTGAAGGACAGTTCAACACCACCGACTCCAGAAGCATGTGGCGGGGAATTAACACCATCACGGACTATAAAGGGAACACAAACTCCACCGTGAACACCGCTGCCTCTCTCCCGGACGAGCTCAACACCTTCTATGCTCGCTTTGAGGGAACTAACACCGCCCTCGTGGAGAGAGAGCTCGTGGCTGAAGATACAGAGGTTGGTTCACTCTCCGTATCTTTAGCGGATGTAACCCGATCCTTCCAGCGGGTGAACGTCCGTAAAGCAGCGGGTCCAGACGGCATTCCCGGCCGCGTGATCAGAGCGTGCGCGCACCAACTGGCTGGAGTTTTCACGGACATCTTTAACCTGTCCCTCTCCCTGTCTGTGGTCCCCACATGCTTCAAAACGTCCACCATTGTTCCTGTACCTAAGCAGTCAAAAACCACCTGCTTAAATGACTGGTGTCCTGTTGCTCTGACCCCCATCATCAGTAAATGCTTTGAGAGACTAGTCAGAAACCACATCTGCTCTGTTCTCCCCCCCCTCACTGGACCCACTGCAGTTTGCATACCGCACAAACCGCTCCACTGATGATGCCATTTCATCAACAATTCACACTGCTCTCTCCCACCTGGAAAAGAGGAACACATATGTGAGAATGCTGTTTGTAGACTACAGCTCAGCATTCAACACCATTGTGCCCTCCATACTTGACATTAAACTCCGGGCTCTAGGCTTAAACAGCTTGTTATGCAGCTGGATCCTGGACTTCCTGTCAAACAGACGCCAGGTGGTCAGAATGGGCAGTAACATCTCATCATCACTGACTCTCAACACTGGAGCCCCTCAGGGCTGTGTTCTCAGCCCACTCCTGTACTTCTTGTACACACATGACTGTGTGGCAATCCACAGCTCCAACACCATCATCAAGTTTGCTGACGATACGACGGTGGTAGGTCTTATCACCGACAATGATGAAACGGCCTACAGAGAGGAGGTGCACACTCTGACACGGTGGTGTCAGGAGCACAACCTCTCCCTCAACGTCAGCAAGACCAAGGAGCTGGTGGTCGACTTCAGGAGGAATGAGAGAGAACACCGCCCCATCACCATCAATGGAGCACCGGTGGAGAGAGTCAGCAGCTTCAAGTTCCTCGGTGTCCACATCACAGAGGAACTCTCATGGTCCGTCCACACCGAGGCCGTTGTGAAGAAGGCTCATCAGCGCCTTTTCTTCCTGCGACGGCTGAGGAGGTTTGGAATGAACCGCCACATCCTCACACGCTTCTACAGCAGCACCATCGAGAGCCTGCTGACTGGCTGCATCACCACCTGGTACGGCAACAGTACCGCCCGCAACCGCAAGGCCCTGCAAAGGGTAGTGCGCACGGCCAGCTGCATCATCGGAGGTGAGCTTCCCTCCCTCCAGGACATTTACGCCAGGCGGTGAGTGAAGAGAGCTCAGAGGATCATCAGAGACTCTAGCCACCCGAACCATGGGCTGCTCTCACTACTGCCATCAGGCAGACGGTACCGCAGCATCAGAACACGCACCAGCCGACTCCAGAACAGCTTCTTCCCACAAGCAATCAGACTACTTAACTCTTGATCCATCAGGATCATAACACACACTGGACAGAATATCACTCAGCACAACCCACTGTAGATACACACACATTATATACACATTTATTTATCATACAGCATCTATTGCACTTTGGATTTCAATTTGTGAACATATTGTATACTGTACATTGTATATTATTACTATAGCTTAATGTATACTGTTATTGTTTAATGTATGTTTAGTGTATATTGTTTTAAGTATATGTATATTGTAAGTATGTGTATATTGTTTAAAGCTGTGAGAACTACTCACATTGTGTAAATTATTTATTGTTTATTGTAGTGTATATTGTGCTGTGAGTAATTGTGTGCGCATCAGATGTGTAATCTGTTGTTGCTTAAATGTTGTACATGTCATGTCATGACTGCTATGTTGCTCGGAACTGCACCTAAGAATTTCACCTACTGTTGCACTTGTGCATATGGTAGAGTGACAATAAAGTGATTTGATTCCCCTAGCCTGTAAATGGTCCCTAAGTGGCTAGAAATTTTGATGGGTGTAAACCGAGTTCTGGCTGTCTTTCTCTGCCTTTGAGAAAATGACGAACTGATCTTGAATTTTCCTGTTATGATGTCATACCAGGAAAGGTTACTTCCCCTTCCTCTGCTTTGCCCGCCCAGAGCATTCGGAGAAAATGGATTCAGTTTATGTCTTTAAGTCTTGATGAGTGAAGTGTAATGCATCAGTGAATCAAGCCAGTGACTAAAACGATAATTTCTGTTAGTAGCATGAAACAAATCCTTTTTTTAAGATATTAAACTACAGAAAGCGATCAAAGAACACTCTTTATAATAGTGCTGGGCGGTATACCGGTTCATACCAAATACCGGTATTTATTTTTGTTATGATATGAATTTTGATGATACCGCAATACCGGTATATGTCGCGTTCGGACGTTCGAAACGCGGCGCAGCATGTCACTGTTTGAGAGGGGTCACGTCTCACTGTTGCACTGTAATGAGAGCACATCTGAGATTGATTCACAGCCTATGGTAGGTCCGAAATCACCCCCTAAAGCCTCATTCACTATTCCCTACGTTATCCACTTATATTGTTCACTTGGAAGAGTAAATGAAAACGAGTGACTGAATTCGGACAGCCGTTGTGTGTACATCGGCTGTACACTCGTTACTGCGGTGCAATGTGTGCACTCAATAACGTCCAATATGGTTTTGGACACCACTACAGATGGCTGTCCCTCAAATAATGCCCTATTTGAGGTTATAGGGGGCGATTTCGGATTCAGCCCTTGATTACAACGGAGAATTCAAACTACACCCGGTGCGCGAGAGAGAGCGTTTTTTGTGCGGAGCTGAGATTAACATTCTCCACATGGATCATATTATAGCACATATAGATCGGAGCGAGCGAGAGAGTTTTTTTTTATGGACATATTTCATATACTCTAGTGCTCTAAACATAAACCGGCAGCGTGTATGCACACGTTTCATCACGTCTTCTTCAAATGAAATGTAACGTTATGCAAAGGACACTGAACTGTACGTCTGATCACGACCGCATTGACACAATGGGTTATTGTGCTACACAGAAGACAATGTAAGTTAATAAATAGACTAACAATTCAAAGAAGAATGGGCAAATATTTTACTGCTTTATTCTTTCTGTGTTAAACTGACGTGTGTCATTTGTTCAGAGACTGTAGTGCTCTTAAATGTATTGCAAATATCCTTCGACCTTTTAAATGTTCTTCCGCGTTTCTCCCTCGTTTTGTCAGTTTGTTGTTATATAGGGTTAGGTTTTTAAAACGCTTAAGGTGCCCTCAACTCTTTTTTCTATCTCCATGGTCATATTTTAATATGCATGTGTCTGTAATGAGTGTGTTGCTTGTGTTTTATTGGTTGTTCTCTCCGCACAGCATCATTTTGTGGGGCTTTGTTTTTCTACAATATTCACTCGTCATGACAGTAAAAAAGGGCATTCTTGTCAATCTACTGCAGTATATCCTCTCTCAATCAGTAGAAAATGTGGTGAACACCCAGTCATGCATAGGGGAAAAAAATACCGTCATATACCGTGAAACCGATATCATTTTGGAAAATACCGTGATATAATTTTTTGGTCGTACCGCCCAGCACTACTTTATAATGTTCGGATCTGTCAATCACACGCCGCGAGTGTATCTGCACACTTGCCCAAACTGCCGTTATAATGAATGACGCTGTTATGCAGCACAGCGAAGCTCTTACTGCATTCATGTCGATGTCCTGTTTGCTGTTAGTTGCGGTGAAAGCATTTTGTGAGAGAACGCGTTGCAATGACGAGATCACTGCATTCACGCGATCAACAGACCGTCTGTGTACTCAATGCTCATCACTGCAGCCTTTCATGTGATAGGAATAGATCATAAAATAATGCTATAATCCACACTTTGATGATTTGTTCATCTCGATGGCTGTAATGGTACATTACATGTGTTACAAAGTTCGTAGAATAAGGTGGAAGACAGAGTCAACGTGACTGGGACTGTTTATTCAGAACTCTCAGCTACAAATAAGCTTGCGTTAACAGCATAGCGCTCTCAACAACTCAGTACTATAAAACTTCCTCCAGCTCTCCGTGGTTCACTAGTGCCCACTCAGTCTCTCTCTTTCCTGCAGTGCGTGCAGTGCCTCACTAAACCACGCCCCCTCCGCAACATAATCTAACATTCATTTCAAATGCAAAGATTTCAGCCAATCACAACAGTGGGCGTTTTCACTGAAGTCTCACAGCAGACACGCCCCTTGAAACAGAGCATTCAGCCAGAGGGGTAATAACAGTATAGAAAAAATGCCTTTTATTTCTAAATTATGACGTTTTTTGATTTAAAAATCATACTAACAATATAAGTACACCTCAGGAAACATTATAAAATAATATAAAAATGCCATGCCACGGGACCTTTAAACATGCGCACAAGAACGTTGTAGTATTCTGAATTAAAAATATAAATAAATAAATAAAATCGCAGCCTTGTGCGGTTTAGAAATCGCATGTGCTCAAATCGCGGTTGTTTTGCGATTAATTGCACAGCCCTACATGGGACCCACTTTTTCCTATGGCCATTAAGACAAAATAATGTTAGAATAATAATTACACTGACATATAGCCTGACAAAATCTCATCTGACCGCAGCTTTCACACGTCCTTTTAAAAACTAACAACAGCCGATTTTGCAGGTTTGCCCACTTACAAAGCATGTAGAAGTCTGTAATTTTTAAAATCCAGAAAAAAATATTGTATTTTTAAGTAATTCATTTGCATTTTATTGCATGACATAAGTATTTGATACATCAGAAAAGCAGAACTCAATATTTGGTACAGAAACCTTTGTTTGCAATTACAGAGAACATACGTTTCCTGTAGTTCTTGACCAGGTTTGCACACACTGCAGCAGGGATTTTGGCCCACTCCTCCATATAGACCTTCTCCAGATCCTTCAGGTTTCGGGGCTGTCGCTGGGCAATACGGGCTTTCAGCTCCCTCCAAAGATTTTCTATTGGGTTCAAGTCTTTAATGTGGCGTTCACACCGGACGCGATTGACGCGAATAATTCGTGCTATTTGCGCAAGTTGGATGCTTGAACATTTTGAGTTTACTCGCTTCATTCGCGTGTGACATTCACTTCACAACAGATGCGAATTCGCGTCATGGGAGGGGCTTCTGCCAGCCGGCTCGTCTCGTTGATAAATGGCTGACATGGGCTGTGTTTACTGACATGGGCTGCGTCTTTTTTGTTAAAATCTACTGTTAATGTGTGACAACGTAGTTTTAAGACTTTTTCAGCCGATAATGTAGTTGTTTAAAGCTCAAATCTGTGGTTTATTTATATAAAGAGTGCATATTTGAACATTTTATCTGGCGTTTTCGTAGTTGTGAGCTCCAGCGGATCAGCGGCGCTCAGCGCTCGTCAATGCCGGCGAGAGCAACCTTTCCTCGGCCAGTCCTTCTGACGTCTGCCGCTGGCTCTGTGTCTGTGGTGTCTCGAGCTATAATTTGTCTTGTAACGGGCGATCTTTGGTCTCATGGATCTATAAGTTGTTCCCTGGCAAATCGTTTAGGCTGAGGGCAAAGTGAAGTGTCATTTACTTTTTTATTTTTAGGCTTTAACTGTACGTTACAGTCGTAGCCGACTAGCACTGACTTTGAATGTTTGACTGAATTGTTTGCTTTATTTCATGTATAGCTTATTATACCTTTTACTTATACTTTTGTATTATTAATCATACATAAACTTGCATTTAACAAAAAGAGACTGGGTTGTGTTTCATGTCATTTAATGTTATCACAGTGATAATCATATTGTCTGAACCAGATATTAATATACAGATTTTCTCCTCATTGTTGTCACTACTAGAGCAAGCTCCTGATTGGTTAACGTGGCACGAATATCCGCCAAAGTTCAGATTTTTCAACTTGAGCGATTCACGCGTTCAAAACGCTCAATTCGCGCCAGTCGCACCACAGAATGCCTATTCGTGTCTCTGCATTGACTTAACATGTAAATCACTCGCGCGATTCGCGTCATTCGCGTCCAGTGTGAACGCACCATAAGAGTCTGAAATAGACGTTGCTCAATCAGGAAATAAAATACACGCATCATAACGCCGACCACTTTATTTCCGAGCAAACTTTGAATTGTAATACAATATAGTGCAATATAGAGGCTTGTATTAATATTGTATAAGCTATTCAATTTCTGCAGCTAAACACAGATATACGTTAATGATGAATATGTCCTCCATAATTGCATACATAAAGAAGTATGTTTGTGTTAGTTCAGTTACGTTACCGGTTTCCGCACCCACATTAACGAATTTATTATATGACTCATCCTCTCCGAAAGGATCATAAACATTACAGATAACATCTGAAGTTACTATTAATTTACATGCATATATCGTAAAGCTGATCCTGTGAGACTGAGACGCTGCAAATCGTGTGATTTTAGGTCAATGTTTTGGCTGTACGTCAATGATTCCCTCTGCTGGTAGGGAATAGTAAGATGGCAGCTCGAGCACTTCCGGTGGCTTCACAGCCTGATGGCAGTTTAGAACGCAATGAGCTATCCAGTCATTTATATAGATCAATGGGTTGTACTCATCCTTCTTCTTCCACCAAACACGGCGAGTGGAGTTTAGACCAAAAAGCTCTATTTTTGTCTCATCAGACCACATGACCTTCTCCCATTCCTCCTCTGGATCATCCAGATGGTCATTGGCAAACTTCAGATGGGCCTGGACATGCGCTGGCTTGAGCAGGGGTACCTTGCGTGCGCTGAAGGATTTTAGTCCATGACGGCGTAGTGTGTTACTAATGGTATTCTTTGAGACTGTTGTCCCAGCGCTCTTCAGGTCATTGACCAGGTCTTGCCATGTAGTTCTGGGCTGATCCCTCACCTTCCTCATGATCATTGATGCCCCACAAGGTGAGATCTTGCATGGTGCCCCAGACCGAGGGAGATTGACTGTCACCTTGAACTTCTTCCATTTTCTAAAAATTACACCAACAGTTGTTGCCTTCTTACCAAGCTGCTTGTCTAGTGTCCTGTAGCCTATCCCAGCCTTGTGCAGGTCTACAATTTTATCCCTGATGTCCTTACACAGCTCTCTGGTCTTGGCCATTGTGGAGAGGTTGGAGTCTGTTTGATTGAGTGTGTGTGGACGCGTGTCTTTTATACAGGTAATGAGGAACAGGTGCAGTTAATACAGGTAATGAGTGGAGAACAGGAGGGCTTCTTAAAGAAAAACGAACAGGTCTGTGAGAGCCGGAATTCTTACTGGTTGGTAGGTGATCAAATACTTATGTTGTGCAATAAAATGCAAATTAATTATTGATAATTATTGCTGTTGAACTCACTCCATTCTCCATTCGTACATACAGGCATTGTATTAAGCAGTACATAAAGTTTGAATGAAAAGGTGTTTCTGTTGCTATATGTAAACATCTAAAACGTCTGTTGATTTAAAAAAATATTGCATGTAATTTACTTTACTTTATCTGCGATAAAGATCTGTTCTCAACTCTTCCCCTGACTGTAAGCGGCACATCTTGTCAATCTCGCCATCACACCTAATGTCAAACACACCTAATGTGTTTCTGGATCATATGGCAAATACAGAGATCTGTCAGTAGAACATCTGGAAACTCTTGAGATGTGTTTATAGACCATCTGAAGTCAGAAGTATGAGAGAGAAATCTTTTAATGTTCGAACAATTGTACTCGTCACTCACATTTGCTTCTCATTTATTAGGATTGGATATGTAGGGTTTTGACCTGATGCAGCTGTTCTTGGAATCTGATTTTATAAGAATGAGAACTGTCATAAAGGAAAACAAATGTTACATTGATATAGTGGAGTTCCAGCCTACTTTTTTTTGAGTTTTGATACTTTTCGTGTTAATAATTCAGAATTATTTAATTGAACAATTTCAATAATACACCACATCCCTCTACCTTCTGAATTTTAGACCTGCAAATGTACAGTCATATAATTGTATTGGTTTCCATATTTTCTTTTTCCAGATTCTTTATGAAAATGGATGCTGAGCTGCTTCACTCCCCCGTGGTGGGTCTGACGGAGGAGGAGGAGGTTGACATGACTGACTGGAACCTTCCACTGGCCTTCATGAAGAAACGCCACACAGAGAAGATTGAGGGATCCAAAGCTTTGGCTCAGAGCTGGAGAATGAAAGACAGGGTGAGAGAGAATCTTTTAATGTTATCTTTAGTCATTTGAGTGCAAGACCGTTCAACTTGATTGAATATTGAGTGTTATCTACTTTCAGTGTTGATGTGTGCTGCTGCTTGTTTTTGACTCGATTTAGTGTCATGGCCACACTGCACTAATTTTTGGATCCATCCATCCATCCATCTAGGGCTGCAATAAATGATTTTTTTGATAATCGATTATTCTAACGATTATTAGACCGATTAATCGATTGATCATTGCTTATTTTTATTGCCGTCGACGACTAATCAGGAGATTTTGAACGATTATTCAGCTTTCCCAATTAGTTAAAACATTGAGTTATACATATTCTAACTATAATGTATAAAAAAGAAAATCACTTCAACTTTTGAAATGGATGTTTATAATGAACTTTGAGCCAAGTTCCCAGAACTCACATCACACACAAATGCTCTCTAAGCATTGTTTAAATATTCTGTTCTCTTTCTATTGAAAAATAATAATAATAATAAACAAAAATTAGCTGCATTACAGACAAAAAAATTTTTTTTTTTTAATGTAAACATCTCTTGGCAGCAATATTAAAGGCATAGTTCACCCAAAAATGAAAATTCTGAAAATGAATAATTTACTCGCCCTCAAGTTGTTCCAAACCTGTATGTGTTCTGCTGAACACAAACAAAGATATTTTGAAGAATGATTGTAACCAAGCAGATTACCATAGTAGGGGGAAAATACTATGGTAGTCAATCTGCTTTGTTACAAACATTCTTCAAAATATCTTCCTTTGTGTTCAGCAGAACAAAGAAACTCATACAGGGTTGGAACAACTTGAAGGTGAGTAAATGACAGAATTTTCATTTTTGGGTGAACTATCCCTTTAAGAGCTTCATTTGGAAAACAATAATAGGCCCACTGCTTTTCTTAGAACTGAAAAAGAAAAAGAGGACATTTACTTCAGGACACAAAGAATGGTAAAATATTAATCTGCAAATAACATTGCAGACAAAATGACATTAATCTCTTACGTGACAATTGAGCTGACAGATTCTCATTCACCTTTTAATTAACAGTATGAAAAAGTAACTGACATGATATTCTTCCTAACATCGCCTTTTGTAAGTTTTAATGCATATGGAACAAAATATAGGCAAGTGATGAGACTATAATACCTAATAGTGTTATAATAAAAACAGCTCGATCAAGCTCGATCAAACTTTATTCTATGATAAATAAATCATCACATTACTGTAATTATATTATTATTGTTAATATTTAGGGGCCAAGCACCGAAGGTGTGGAGGCACCTATTGTAATTGTTAGATTTCTTATTATTATTATTCCGCCATGGAAGTCTATGGCAGCCCATAGAACCGTTTGCGGGAAAGTTGTGACATTTGGTACACTGATAGAAGTCATTATCAGTAGTAACCACACCAATTTTGGAGTCTCTACACCAATCCCTCTAGCGCCACCACCTGTCCAAAATTTGACTCATGTTTATGCTAATAACTTTTGAACCCTAAGGGATGGAAACAAAATTCTCCAATTTCCTCTGATTCCTTGGCTCAAGCCGATTTGTTTGCACCCTATGACGTCATTTCCGTCATGAAAAATTTCCCGCCATTTTTAATTAACCAAAACCCAACTTTTTCGAACTCGTCCTAAGCCGTTGGTCCGATTTGCACGAAAATTTAAACTGATCATCTTCAAACAATGCTGACAAAAAAACCTTGGAATTCAAGTTGATTTGTCAAATCGTTTTCGATAAACACGCAAACAAATTTTACGTAGCGGTTGCAAAAACACTCTAAAGGCTATATCTCCGCAACGCTTTATTGTATTCAAACCAAACTTGGTACATGTCATCACAAGCATGACCTGAGGCAACATGCAGCGTTTCGGCGCAGCGCCACCTACTGGTCCGGAGATACGAAAAATGGGTATTTTTTCTTAACTTCTGAACTGTTTGTCCAAAAATCATAGACAAAAAAATAATTGTCCAAAAATCAAGACATCAAGTGGTCTTGTTAGATTCAGGACGTCATGCCGAGTCGTCTGATATCCAATTTCACCATATCGGCCATTTTGGCTGTCGGCCATTTTGAATTATGTGCTAAAATCCTGTATTTTATCAACGCATGAACGGATTGTTACAAAACTCGGTATGGGTCATCAGCACGATGCCCTGAAGTAGCCTGAGAAGTTTCGAAACAGCACTACCTAGTGGAGAATTTTATTTTTCAAATGCTTATAACTTTGGGTGAGTCACTTCTTTTGTCATGGGAGTCACTTTTTTTGTCTCCTGAATCCTTGCCGAGTCCAACGATACCAACGATAACGATACTCGTTAGCGCCTACTAGTGGCCAATTTCTTTCAAAATTCTTAGGGCCTCTAGGGCCATGAGTCGAACATGCCCACCAAGTTTTGTTCCGATCGGCCGTTAACCTTGTCTAATAGGTGCTCAAATTTCATTGGCCAATAGCTTGTTTTTTGAGTTACGCCAATTTCCTCGCAGTCCAGCAGTGTTTATAGCCCTTTTCATGTTTCCTTCATGTTATAGCGACACCAAGTGTTCAATCCTCACAATTATTTTTACCGTGACCAAAGACTGAGCCTCTAGCATAATTTACCATAGTCTACCATGATTTACCATAGTTCACCATGATTTACCCTGTTCTAGCATAATTTACCATGATTTACCACATTGCTAGTAATTATGTGAAGTGTCAGTACAAATGAAGAGATAAACTCTGACAAAATATGATTGTGTTATAATAGTAATTGCTTTAGTGCAGAATACTGTTGAAAATCATGAACTTTAAAAGGGAAGTGAGCCAATAAGTGGTCTTCTGCTGCCCTCTGCTGGACATCCTACTTATTAATAAAGTCTTTTCACAGGTGCTTTGCAATAGACAAAATAAAATCACTTGTATATCAAATTGGTCTTTCATGTTAATTCCATTATGCATGCTTATACACACACACGCACACACACACACACACACACACACACACACACACACACTTTTTTAATGCTATGGTCTATAATCATTTCACATAGATCTTTGTAACTATTAATCAGATTATTAAAAGTGTATTCAGAAACATTGGACTACACACACACATTGTTGTAGATACAGAAATTTAAACTATATGATGTTGCAGTAAACAAAACAAAATTCCTGCAAGTCTCCTTCAAAATTCACATTTCTCAATGTGACACAATTGTCAATAGTAATACTTAATAGATTAATTTTGACTAAATGTGATGTAAGTCTAAATATGACTTATAGATCAATTATGTTGTGTGTAGTACAATAAAATGAACAGCGGGGGGCAGCAAACGACCACTTATTGGCTTACTATACCATTATTTTTATATGAACTCTGTAATTTTAACCTTTTTAACTGTTATAGAGGCAAATATTTTCCGATCTGTCTGAAAAATGTCATGCTTGTTTAGAGGCATAGGACACATGTTCTGACTTGTTTTTAAGTAGATCTGAACATTCATTGAATAGATATAGGCATTCGGGGACACTTGGTCAAAGCCACATCTTGAAAATACCCTGTTATAACCATTCAGATGCAAAAGTTTAACTTTTTTTTTAATAATTATTGCTCTAAATAGTCCAGAGAATTGTACTGCAGTGGCTTGGTTCCGATCGGACAAAAAACCTAGGACTAGTTTGCAAAAATAGGTTTTTAACATAATTGTGAATATTTAAATAACGATTTTATTGACAGTATTGGTTCTTGAGGCAAAGCTGTTCAGTATGAGGAGATCTATCATAATGTATGCATATTATGTGGATGTTTTTAACCCCACCTGATTACAGAGATGGAAAATAACATTTACAGCCAATACAGGCAATTCACCATAGGAATACATGGTTTTCAAAGCTTTTTAACAGTTATAGTGCCACCTATGATCCGATCTCCATTAAACTTTGCATGCTTCTTCAGCATGTTATGTCACATATACATAACAATTTTGGTGAAGTTTTGAGTTTTCGTTCAGGATTAATAGGCTTTTGAGCATGTTTTGTCATACTTATTCTCTAAATGATCCTGCTATAGCTACCCAAAGTGTAAAGTTCAACATGTTTTCAGAGATGGAAAATACCATTTACAGCCAATACAGGCTATTCACCATAGGGAATACATGGTTTTCAAAGCTTTTTAACAGTTATAGCGCCACCTATGGTCCGATCTCCATGAAACTTTGCATGCTTCTTCAGCATGTTATGTCACATATACACAACAATTTTCACAACAATCAAGTTTTGAGTTTAGGATTTAAAGACTTTTGAGTGTATTTTGATATGCCCCTCTTATAAATGACCTTATTATAGCCATCCAAATGCAAAAGTTAAACTTTTTTTTGATAATTATTGATCTAGAGCAATGGTCTTCAACTAAAATTGCTTGAGGTCCAGTAAATGAACCCTCGTCACCGGCCGAGGTCCGGACAATTATATACCTAAAAACAATAATTTATGTTTATTGCCAGACTAAAGAAATTAGTGTAGATAGCATTTGTTCTTAATTGAACAAAATATAATGTGTTCTCATATGGACAAAACATGTCTGTTCATATTGTTATAGCAAACATAGGTAGGCTAATCCTTCACAAAATTGATCTCATTTTGTTGTTGTTCTGTTATGTCCTTTAAGTTGCTTTGGTACAAAATATCTAAACTCAACCAGTAACCATGTCTGATAAAATATGAAGAACTAAAAATGCCTTCATCTCTAAATCTGCACTGAAAATACATTCATTTCAACATTATTAGCAACTAAAGTGCTTTTTCCTGCTGAACTGAGATAAATAATAACAGTCAATGAACGCAAACCCCCCCTGGATCAGAAAACCTGAAATCTCATAACACATTTTATGTTTATTCACATGTATAGTCTCTACTTAACTAAATGTATCTAATATTGAACTCTGCTCTCTTCTGTGCTTCAAATTGCACTGGTAAAATATCATTAGCAATATCATTCAGAAACACAAACGGTGTTTAAAAAATAAAGTGCCACCAGTGTAAACATTTTATTTAATGTTTCCACTTTTGACAACCGCAACAGAATCAGAGCAAATGAGCCACACAGGCCTCGTACAGGATGCAAAAAGAATAAATGAAAAACAAATTCCACCCATTCATCACGGAAAACTCGGTTTTCAGCGTCAACTTTCCTAATTTCCGAAAATGCCATTGTTTTTGCGCGCTGCTTTCTTCTCTGATGGTTCGTTCACACCGGACGTGAATGAAGCGTTTCGTGCGGGTGATTTAAGTCAATGCAAAGACGCGAATAGACATTCTGCGGCGCGATTCGCGCGAATTAAGCGGCGTGCATGACGCGTCATTCGCGTCCGGTGTGAACGCACCATCAGTCTCTTCTTCACTTCATGCGTGACCGCGCGTACGAAACAGTGAGCATAGTAACGTTAACTGTCGTCGCAACCCGTGGCGACATAGGTTCTACTGAGCTGCCTGATATAAATGTGATTTTTTTTTTTATGGCATGTGGCATACTTATTTCATTATGTCAAAAGGCTTCGCGGTCCAGATGGACGCATCTCGCGGTCCGCATTCGGACCGGAGTCCGCTAGTTGGTGACCCCTGATCTAGAGTGTACAGAGAATTGTCCTAGACTAGTTTGGTTCCGATCGGGGAAAAATCCAGGGACTAGTTCGCAAAAGTAGATTTTAAACATAATCGCGAATATTTAATGAACGGTTTGATTGACAGCAATGCTTCTAGAGGCAAAGTTGTTCAGCACAAGGAGACCTATCATATGATATGTATATTTTGTTGATGTGTGCAACACCACGTGATTACAGAGCCATAAAACTCTTTAGCGCCAACTAGTGGCCGATTTCTTTCAATTTTTACAGACCTCTAGGACCATGAGTCGAACATGCCCATTGAGTTTCGTTCCGATCGGCCTCCGTTAACCTTTGTCTTATAGGTGCTCAAATTTCAT
Source organism: Romanogobio albipinnatus (assembly GCA_023566225.1). Taxonomy (NCBI): domain Eukaryota; kingdom Metazoa; phylum Chordata; class Actinopteri; order Cypriniformes; family Gobionidae; genus Romanogobio; species Romanogobio albipinnatus. The sequence continues at coordinate 30,582,868 of CM042250.1, read as the reverse complement.
TGGCCGATGGTGGCCATGTTTTTTGACATACGCCAATGTCCTCATAGACATACATGGGGACATACCTTGGACCAAGACACTGCATACCAATTTTCAAGTCATTCGGATTAGTGGTTGGGTGGTTATAGCAATTTTCAAAAATTTTTGTGTTATAGCGCCACCAAGTGTTCAATCGTCGTGATTTTTTTTCCGTGACCAAAAACTCAGCCTATACACATGTGTACCAAGTTTGGTAAATATATCTCATTTTGTTCTTGAGTTATAGCCATTTTAGTAAAATAGGCTCCTCTCACAACATTCGTTTTTCGCCCCTTAGCGACCGTGAATCGAAATTTCAACTTTTTTTTGTGATAATTATTGATATTCAGACTCCAGAGAACATTTATGCACTGGTTTGGTTCCGATCAAGCAAAAAACCTAGGACTAGTTCGCAAAAGTAGTTTTTTGACAAAATTCAGAGATGTACATTTGTTTGTCACAGACTCACCTTTCCAATGGTATAAGACACTTGAGTGTGGACCAAATGGTTTAGGAGTTATGAGCCATTTCATGCTTTTGATTGCTGTAGCGCCACCAATTGGTGGCCAATACTTTGTCAACCTCTCCTCGATTTTTGTACTACCATCTGACAAAGTTTCAACGCTCCAGCATTTATGGTTTGGGCTGCGCGATGCGTTTTAGCGGAGAAGAATAATAATAAAAATCAAAGCTGCAAGCAGTATTTCAAATCAAATCACTTTATTGTCACTCTACCATATGCACAAGTGCAACAGTAGGTGAAATTCTTAGGTTCAGTCCGAGCAAACATAGTAGTCATGACATGACATGTACAACATTTAAGCAACAACAGATTACACATCTGATGCGCACACAATTACTCACAGCACAGTATACACTACAATAAACAATAAATAATTTACACAATGTGAGTGTAGTTCTCACAGCTTTAAACAATATACACATACTTACAATATACATATACTTTAAACAATATACACTAAACATACATTAAACAATAACAGTATACATTAAGCTATAGTAATAATATACAATGTACAGTATACAATATGTTCACAAATAGAAATCCGATGTACAATAGATGCTATATGATAAATAAATGTGTATATAGTGTGTGTGTATCTACAGTGGGTTGTGCTGAGTGATATTCTGTCCAGTGTGTGTTATGATCCTGATGGATCAAGAGTTAAGTAGTCTAATTACTTGTGGGAAGAAGCTGTTCTGGAGTCGGCTGGTGCGTGTTCTAATGCTGCGGTACCGTCTGCCTGATGGCAGCATTGAGAGCAGCCCATGGTTCGGGTGGCTAGAGTCTTTGATGATCCTCTGAGCTCTTTTCACACACCGCCTGGCATAAATGTCCTGGAGGGAGGGAAGCTCCCCTCCGATGATGCAGCTGGCCGTGCGCACTACCCTTTGCAGGGCTTTGCGGTTGCGGGCGGTACTGTTGCTGTACCAGGTGGTGATGCAGCCAGTCAGCAGGCTCTCTATGGTGCAGGTGTAGAAGCGTGTGAGGATGTGGCGGTTCATTCCAAACCTCCTCAGCCGTCGCAGGAAGAAAAGGCGCTGATGAGCCTTCTTCACAACGGCCTCGGTGTGGACGGACCATGAGAGTTCCTCTGTGATGTGGACACCAAGGAACTTGAAGCTGCTGACTCTCTCCACCGGTGCTCCATTGATGGTGATGGGGCGGGGTTCTCTCTCATTCCTCCTGAAGTCGTTGAGGGAGAGGTTGTGCTCCTGACACCATCGTGTCAGAGTGTGCACCTCCTCTCTGTAGGCCGTTTCATCATTGTCAGTGATGAGACCTACCACCGTCGTATCGTCAGCAAACTTGATGATGGTGTTGGAGCTGTGGGTTGCCACACAGTCATGTGTGTACAAGGAGTACAGGAGTGGGCTGAGAACACAGCCCTGAGGGGCTCCAGTGTTGAGAGTCAGTGATGAGATGTTACTGCCCATTCTGACCACCTGGCCGTCAATCTCAGCAGACATCCAAGTTTCTGTAAGGCAGATAATGCAGCAGTCCCTCGTCTCTCGTTGGAAAGAGATCCGCGCTCTCAGCTCGCAGAGTTTATTGTCCAGAGACTGAACATTAGCCAGCAAAATACTGGGAAGCGGGGGTCGGTTTGCGCGGCGTCTTACTCTGATGAGCACGCCGGCTCTCTTCCCCCTTCTCCGGCCGCGTTTCTGCGGTCAGGCCGCCCACACAAAAGGTTCCGCTGCCGTGTTTGTAAACAGCGTGTCGTTGTTGATGAATTTAAAGTCCGGTTTTCGGTGTGCGATTGCCGAACCAATGTCCAAAAGTGTCTGTCTGTCGTACGTAGTAAGGCAGACAACATCCAAGACAAAAAACACAAAAACTGTAAACAGAACAAAGAAAAAACTACAATGATTCATCGGAGCTCGCGACGTAGCGGCCATCCTCTGCGCCATCTTGAACATTTCTTTTATCGGGGTTCAAGCAGTTTAAGGCTTTAAAGCACATATGCATAAAAATATATTTTGTTTTATTTAGCAAGCATGTAACCACTTCGAAAACCAAAAGTAACTTATAAACGATCATATAAGAGATTCAAAGGGTACAGCCAACAGAACTGGGAGGAAGGAGGAATGGGAGGTCAATTGCAAATTACGAATTTAAGTAATGAAAATTAATAGGAAAAATAAAATAATGTTTTATGTTGCTTTAAAATAAGTGAACGTTAATATGATCAATACGTTTGCTAATGGTTCTTAGCAAAGTGTTGGAAACAATAGTTTGTGAGCAAATGTAAGTCTTTAGTAATTTTCAGCATGCACATTGAGAGGGACCTCAACACGAACAGCATTAACACAGATGACCGATGATTGCTTAGCACAGATTGAGGAAAATAAATTAGGAGCAGTATTGTTATTTTATTTCACAATTACTTTTCATACTGTACATTGATTTGAAAGTTATCTTTTTAATAGGGTATTATATTGGAAGTTTTCAGTTGTGAAAGAGTTCCAATGTGGTGTACCTCAAGGAAGTTGACATTTACTATTTTCTATTTTACCAATAAACTTCCTCTTGTTTTAAAGTGTACACAGACAGTCACGGACAGTGTATTTTTTTACTTGTTGGGACCTCAGGAAGAGTAACCACTGCCTAGTTATTGGCTAATGGGGATCCAAATAAATAAATAAATTTAGATCATAGATGAAAAAAGATAATTTACAGCCAATTTACCAAGGAATACTTTTTTAATGAACATTTTTAAAAGTTTTTTGGCAGTTATAGCACCATGTCTTGCCCAATCTCCACTACTTTTTAAAGTGTCCTCAGAGTGTGTCCATACATATGTGTGTCAAATTTGTTATAAATATCTCACTTAATTTTGAGGTTATAGACCAGGGGTCTATACCCCTGTCTGAAAGTTTCTAGTATGCCTAATAAGACCTGTTGAATTGGAGTTGGAGCTAAACTCTGCAGGACAGTGGCCCTCCAGGAGCAGGATTGGACACCCCGTTATACAGGGCTGTACAGTGCGACATATGTCGCACGTGCTACAAAAAAATCGGTCTGTGCGATGAATATATTTACCCCAGTAGCACGCGTGCGATACAGTTTAGCATGTGAGACAGAGCTTGTTTGAGTGAAGGGAGAATTTGTTTTGTGCTCGTGTGAGGTTAATCTAGGGCTGCACGATTGACTGGAATTAAACCAAAATCGAGATTTGTCTTTGAAATTATGAAAATCGCTTACATTTTTAAATAAATTGATCGGATTGATCGGATCGATCGGTTCGCAATAAATGCTGCTCTATCTCTGCATGCACTGTGAGATGGAGTCATTGGCATTTTAGTTCAAAAAGCAGCACAGTTTGCATGAAAAATTGCTAATAAAAGCTGTCAATCGCGGGCTCGGTGCGTACCGGGGTACCCGAGACTCTGAAGGAGATGGCACTCGAACTGTGCCGCGATTCACGTGAAACGGACTCTGGTGCGCATTTGTTCAGAAAGAAACGTAACCTGCATATGTGTTTTAGCGTATTACAATGTATTTAGTTCAATAAAACGCATGTAAGGGATGACGGTGTTGATGATTTACCTTGGATACTAGTGGATTCGCGCATATGCGTGCACTCAGGGCAACAAATGAACTTCATGCGACACACATACAGTAAACCCAAGAGTCGTTTACCCAGCTGCGCATAATAGCACCAAATTAATAAAAACACAATATATTTACGGCAGTGTGTTTTCTATCATCCGCCGTGCACATTTTTGATGACGTAAGATGAACAAGTGCACCAGGGTTCGATAGAATCAAGTTGAGTGTGAAACCAGACCAGCGCTGCGGGGAACGCCGGCAACAATCGCGTTTGGACATGACCACAGCAAACGTGCCCAGTGTTAAAGCCCCCTTAATGTGTATTAGAAAAAGCAACAACCTCTTTCCAAACTTGTAATGAGAAGCGTTTACAAACCTGTTGTCCAACAAAAGAGAACATTAATCGAGTGTTTGAAATAACCTACTTTTGTAATCTGACAGGCTTCACATCACAGAATGAGGCAGAAATTATATTATTTTATAATTAGGGGTGCTCCGATTGATCGGCATCCGATCTCGATCGGCCGATAATCGCTTTGGGATGATTGATCGGCGTTCTCTAAAAAGGCCGATCTCATGAACCGATCTCATGCTGACGACACATAAACCCGCACCTGCAGTGAGAGCTAGGGCATGATATGCAGCGACACCGTCTCATTCTCTTTCCAGCGCGGGTAAAATAATTATAATGCTGAAGGTGAGGTACAATTCATATTTCTATTAAATAACTTACGTCTCACAGAAAGTTTTCAAATGACTGCGTAAGTTCACAAACAGCGCGAGTGAATCACCGCGTGCGTGCGCTCTCTCTCCCTTTCAAACTGCTCAAATGGCTTCATATCATCGCATCTGCACTAAAATCAAGCTGCACAGTTGACAGGATTTGCCACTTGCACAATCGAGGCAGTGTCGCATCGTCACTAAAGTTTATCATTTGCATTTATTTTTAAGTCTTGCCAGTGTTCAAACCGCTCAGCACTCGCGCGCTCTCCAGACCGTGAGCGCACGCCCACACACACACACACAGGCCATCTCACAAAAAGCTTGCGAGAACAAATTGCGGTGAAATGGTCAGATACACACAAATGTATGTACTAAATTACCGTCTTGACGAGTATGCACGTAAACCCCGTCGTGACTCGGCAGTGAACGTTTGTGCAGCTGCATGTAACTGTAACCGTGTTTACTCTTAAAGTGACAGCAGCCGAATAAACTGCTGCTGTCTCTGAGTTTCTGTCTTGTGGTGTTTGATGAACCTTTATGACACTCACTGCTCTTGAATGACTAACTTTTGCAACCTTAAGTGTAAGGATTAATCTAATTTAATTTATTCAGGGAAGACCAATATAAATTTACATTTGATTTCTTATTAAATGTCTTTAGTATTTCTTATCTCAATACTAATGTTAGACCTACCTGAAAATTTGTCTTTAAAAACAAAAATGCACTGCATGCTCAAATATTTAGATGAGATAATTATATACATTTATTATATACATTTATTTGGGAAAGATGGCCTACAGTAGCCTTAAGTTATCTCATTTTCTAAAATAAACACTTGGTGGTTCTTCAAGATCTTGACTCTAGCCTATTTCTACAGTTTTTTTCTCTCAATACAGTTAATTTAGAGTTAGTTTCATTTCTACAAATGGTGCAAACTCTGCAAGATTATAGATAAAAGATTCCCATTCCCCTGCCATTCTGTGATCGGCAGTGATCGGCAATCGGCAGATCATGATCTTGGTGATCGGTAATCGGTGATCGGCCCCAAAAATGCTGATCGGAGCATCTCTATTTATAATATTCTGTAGTACAGTGATAGATTCGTGGTGTAGAGACGTGTACAGTACTTTTTTTCTTTCTCAGTGAGTGAGTACATAAGATAAAATAAGACAGAAATTAAGACATTAGTCAAATTTTTTTATCATAATTTAATATTTTATTATAAAACCTTAGACCTTTCTAATGATTTGTTTTATTTAAAATATAATAATAATAATAAATATAGCTGCAAGCAGCTATACCGGGGCCAAGCGCAAAGAAGAAGACAAGACATGCCAAAATGGCTGGCAGTGTCAGATCAACCGCAGCAATGAGCAATTAAAGACCTATTAAGGTGATTTTAGACAAAATAGCTGTAAAATTATAAATACAGTCAATAATAATGATTTAACCTCTTAACAAGCGCCCCATTTTTGAGAATTCTTTGAAAACGATATACCCAAATGAAAATGTCTGCAGCTCTTAAACCCTATGGTCTATATTCATAAACCTGGTCTTATTTTAAACTAGACACTTGAAATATTGCTACCCAAGAGTCATAATAACTCAAAGTAATATGGGAACAGAGTAATATACATGTAAATATACATGTAAGTGACTCACTTTTTTTTTTTTTTTTTTTCACTTAGGGAAAAAAATATTATAATTTAATGTTAAGAGCCTGAAAATAACTTAAATATAAAACTGAATGTCTAATCATGTCATGATTCAAATATGAGGATGATTCTCTCAGTAATGTAGCTTCTGTGAGCTTTTATGTCAAGAAAAGTCTAGGCGTCATTTCAAAAAGGCCATTTATTTCAGAACATTTGCTATTGTAAAGAGTAGTTTTTCATTCAAATAAATCTGCAATAAACTGCAATAAACTACTAATTATAATGGATAAACAGTTTACAGAGATTACAAAGTGTAAAAAACTCATTTAGCTGATGGGAAGCGTCAGTAAGAGTCTGCGCGCTCCACTGCAGTTGCGCCATGGAGAGCGCGCAGCCAGCGCACAAACAGTATTCACCAAAGCCTACTTACGTAAACTGCGCAAGATAATGCCTTTTGATTGGTTACTAAGTCCATCAATCAAACCTTTGTTGGAAAGGCATTGGCTGGGCACCGAGTGCCTTTATCCAACGAAAACCATGGGCGCAATGATTGACAGCTCACCAAGCCTGTAAAGCGCTTCCTCTATGATGCATCCCAGGAGAGTCTCTGATTGAAGGAGAGAGACGAGGGAGGGTTTATAATACGTGGGAGAGGCTATTCTAGCAGGGGGAGTTTGCCAGACACGGATTAGAATCGATATTTCATTGAAAATGGACATGATTGATTACGCTAACTCAAAACTCTCTTGCAAACAACGGAGGATTTTTAGTTTTTTCCCTATTTTTTCGTTGTTTTGGATTAAAAAGTGGGATGCATTTTGAAGAGTGGACTCTTACACAGAGATGTATGCGGGTGTTTATTGGATTCGTCCGATCTGATCTGAACGACAGGAGATGAAAGATGAGTATCGCTAATATTTTGCTAATGTTTACATGGACGGTCCTTTAGCGTTTCATTTAACCCTTTCCTCTCTGGTGTATTTATTGCAAAAACAAGTTCAGAACATGAATCTTGAGTGTTTTAGCTTTCAAATGATGCATAGTTTGTGATAGTTGATTGAATATTTTGTATAAAACAAAAGTAAATAAAAGTACACACACGCCCACTTCCGTCAACCCCCCCGCCCACGATCCGATGCGGGTTAAGAAGTTAATGATTTATCACTTTCAACCAATAGGTGGCACAGTTACGAAATTGTTATGGTGTGGTCAGAATAAGGGAACAATGACACATGCAAAGATTGGTGTCAATATATCAAAGCAGGGTGTCAATATAGTGTCAATATGTCATTGCAGAGATTTAGCCTCGAGGCCTTTTCATTATAAGTATGGACCACATGGCTGTGCTGTTTTGAAAACTTTTAAGTACCTTAAAGGCATGGTGCTGATGGCACATACCAAGTTTCGTAATGATACACTAATTCATTTGTAAAGCATAGCATTTTATATCATAATACTGCATTGTAGTCTATGGGAATTTCATGTTTTTTTCATATGAAAAAACACATGAAAAATGACTGACACCTGACTTTGATTGGACTTTACACCCCCTTACTATCAATATTTGGGCATTTACATACAGCTATCGACCTATGTTTCCGAACTTCTGACACTGGTTTCGTCTCGATCGGACTAGCGGTTTCGAAGATATCAGCTAATGTTTTTAAAGCGCTAAATTACAACACTGCACAAACCATATGCCGAAAACTAGCAAGTCTGGTATTGTTGGACTTGGCGAGGATTCAGGAGACAAAAAGTTACTCCCATGAAAATAAGTCAAGCTCACCCAAAGTTATAAGCGTTTGGGGAAAAAAATTATCCACTAGGTGGCGCTGTTTCAAAACTTCTTGGGTTCATTCAGGGCATTGTGTTGATGACCCAAACTGAGTTCAAAATCAAAATCAAATCAAATCACTTTATTTGTCACTCTACATATGCACAAGTGCAACAGTAGGTGAAATTCTTAGGTGCAGTTCTGAGCAACATAGCAGTCATGACATGACATGTACAACATTTAAGCAGCATCAGATTACACATCTGATGCGCACACAATTACTCACAGCACAGTAAACTCTACAATAAACAATAAATAATTTACACAATGTGAGTTTAGTTCTCACAGCTTTAAACAATATACACATACTTACAATATACATATACTTTAAACAATATACACTAAACATACACTAAACAATATACATTACGCTATAATAATAATAATAATATACAATGTATAGTATAAAATATTATTCACAGATTGAAAAATTGAAATCCAAAGTGCAATAGGTGCTATATGATAAATAAATGTGTATATAATGTGTGTGTATCTACAGTGGGTTGTGCGGAGTGATATTCTGTCCAGTGTGTGTTATGATCCTGATGGATCAAGAGTTAAGTAGTCTGATTGCTTGTGGGAAGAAGCTGTTCTGGAGTCGGCTGGTGCGTGTTCTAATGCTGCGGTACCGTCTGCCTGATGGCAGCAGTGAGAGCAGCCCATGGTTCGGGTGGCTAGAGTCTCTGATGATCCTCTGAGCTCTCTTCACACACCGCCTGGCGTAAATGTCCTGGAGGGAGGGAAGCTCACCTCCGATGATGCAGCTGGCCGTGCGCACTACCCTTTGCAGGGCCTTGCGGCTGCGGGCGGTACTGTTGCCGTACCAGGTGGTGATGCAGCCAGTCAGCAGGCTCTCGATGGTGCAGGTGTAGAAGCGTGTGAGGATGTGGCGGTTCATTCCAAACCTCCTCAGCCGTCGCAGGAAGAAAAGGCGCTGATGAGCCTTCTTCACAACGGCCTCGGAGTGGACGGACCATGAGAGTTCCTCTGTGATGTGGACACCGAGGAACTTGAAGCTGCTGACTCTCTCCACCGGTGCTCCATCGATGGTGATGGGGCGGTGTTCTCTCTCATTCCTCCTGAAGTCGACCACCAGCTCCTTGGTCTTGCTGACGTTGAGGGAGAGGTTGTGCTCCTGACACCACCGTGTCAGAGTGTGCACCTCCTCTCTGTAGGCCGTTTCATCATTGTCGGTGATAAGACCTACCACCGTTGTATCGTCAGCAAACTTGATGATGGTGTTGGAGCTGTGGGTTGCCACACAGTCATGTGTGTACAAAGAGTACAGGAGTGGGCTGAGAACGCAGCCCTGAGGGGCTCCAGTGTTGAGAGTCAGTGATGAGGAGATGTTACTGCCCATTCTGACCACCTGGCGTCTGTTTGACAGGAAGTCCAGGATCCAGCTGCATAACAGGCTGTTTAAGCCTAGAGCCCGGAGTTTCCCGTCAAGTATGGAGGGCACAATGGTGTTGAATGCTGAGCTGTAGTCCACAAACAGCATTCTCACATACGTGTTCCTCTTTTCCAGGTGGGAGAGAGCAGTGTGTATAGTGGATGAAATGGCATCGTCAGTGGAGCGGTTTGTGCGGTATGCAAACTGCAGTGGGTCCAGTGAGGGGGGGAGAACAGAGCAAATGTGGTTTCTGACTAGTCTCTCAAAGCATTTGCTGATGATGGGGGTCAGAGCAACAGGACGCCAGTCGTTTAAGCAGGTGGTTTTTGACTGCTTAGGTACAGGCACAATGGTGGACGTTTTGAAGCATGTGGGGACCACAGATAGGGAGAGGGACAGGTTAAAAATGTCCGTGAAGACTCCAGCCAGTTGGTGCGCGCACGCTCTGATCACACGGCCGGGAATCCCGTCTGGACCCGCAGCCTTACGGACGTTCACCCGCCGGAAGGATCGGGTTACATCCGCTACGGATACGGAGAGTGCACTAACCTCTGTATCTTCAGCCGCGAGCTCTCTCTCCGCGAGGGCGGTGTTAGTTCCCTCAAAACGAGCATAGAAGGTGTTTAGCTCGTCCGGGAGAGAGGCAGCGGTGTTCACGGTGGAGTTTGTGTTCCCTTTATAGTCCGTGATGGTGTTAATTCCCCTCCACATGCTTCTAGAGTCGGTGGTGTTGAACTGTCCTTCAATCTTGTCCCTGTACTGCCGTTTTGCTGCTCTGATGGTTTTCCGGAGGGCATAACTTGCTTGTTTATGCTCCTCCGCGTTACCGGAGTTAAAAGTGAAGGTCCGCGCATTGAGTGCCGCGCGAACATCCCCGTTTAGCCACGGCTTCTGGTTAGGATACAGCCGAATTGTTTTGGTCGGAACAACGTCATCTACGCACTTCCTGATGAAACACGTTACGCTATCAGCGTAGACCTCGATGTCGTCATCAGAGGCCGACCGGAACATCTCCCAGTCCGCGTGATCAAAACAGTCCTGTAGCATAGAATCTGATTGGTCCGACCAGCACTGGATGGTTCTGAGGGCGGGTGCTTCCTGTTTGAGTCTTTGCCTATATGCGGGCAAAAGGAGGATGGAAGCGTGATCCGATTTGCCAAATGGTGGGCGCGGGAGGGACTTGTAACAATCCTTGAAGGGGGAGTAGCAGTGATCTAAGACGCGGTTCCCTCGCGTGTTGAAGTTAACATGTTGGTGGTATTTGGGTGCGATGCGCTTGAAGTTGGCTTTGTTAAAGTCTCCGGTCACAATAAAGTTTCGTAACAATCCGTTCATGTGTTCATATAATACAGCATTTTAGCGCACAATTCAAAATGGCCGACAGCCAAATTGGCCGATATGGTACAATTGAATATCAGACGACTCTGCATGCCCTCCTGAATCTAACGAGACCACTTTTATGATTTTTGGACAAACGGTTCAAAAGTTAAGCAAATACAGCCATTTTTTGTATCTCCGGACCAGTAGGTGGTGTTGCGCCGAAACACTGCAGGTTGCCTCAGGTCATGCTTGTGATGACGTGTACCAAGTTTGGTTTGAATACGATAAAGCGTTGCAGAGATATTGCCTTAAGTGTGTTTTTACAACCGTTACTTAAAATTTGTTTGCGCGTTTATCGAAAACGATTTGACGATTCAACTTGATTTGTAAGATTTTTTTGTCAGCATGGTCTGAAGATGATCTGGTTCAATTTTCATGCAAATGCATGAATGCAAATTACAACGCTGCACAAACCATATGCCGAAACCTAGCAAGTCTGGTATTGTTGGACTCGGTGAGAATTCAGTAGACTAAAAAAGTCTACTGAATAAAAAAGACTGTTTCGAAACTTTTTAGGCTACTTCAGGCATAGTGCTGATGACACATATCAAGTTTCGTAACAATCCGTTCATGCGATCATAAAATACAGCATTTTAGCACATAATTCAAAATGGCCGACAGTCAAAATGGCCGATATGGTAAAATTGGATACGACTCGACATGCCGTCCTGAATCTAACGAGACCACTTTTATGAATTTTTGGACAAACGGTTCAAGAGTTATAAGCAAAAACGTCTCGGTTACGTATGTAACCCTCGTTCCCTGAGGAGGGAAAGGAGACGTACGTTAGTGACTAACGAATGGGGGTTTCGCTTAGAAGCCAATTACCTTCGAGAATTCAACAGCGCCCAATGGCAGTGGCAATGCCATGGGCATGCGGAATTTGCATGCGTAACTCCGCCCCACCTCATGGGTATATAAGGAAATACGCTGGCAACATCGCATTATGTTACTGCTGCAGGAGCCAAGACTGAACTCCTCCTTCCAGGCAACACAGCTGACGTGGCAAAGGAACAACGTCTCCGTTCCCTCCTCAGGGAACGAGGGTTATATACGTAACCGAGACATTCCCTTTCGTTCAGTCACTACGACGTACGTAGTGACTAACGAATGGGGGTTCCAATACAACAACGCCACTCAGCTGTCATCCAGTGCCCTGCGTAAGTGTGAGTACCCTGTCGTAAGACTAGTACGGACGAAGGACTCCCACTTGACACCGGAATACCAAGGTACACTGGGAAGCATATTCCAGTGAGGATATGCCAAGATGCCTACCCGTGGGGAAGACTTAGAGAATACACATATGACCCGCTAAGGGCTGCATATGGAAGAACTCTAGGGTACCAGCCGAAGGTGGATTTTTAACCCTTGCCAAGGGAAAGACACCTGCTCACTGAAGAGGCTTATGGTGGAAATACTCGTGTGGGGGTCGCTGGAGGGGAACCATGCACACGGGGCACCTGGCTGGACATGAGGGTCTGGGCTCGAAAGGGCAGACTGAACTGATGTTGGCGTCAGCACTGTTAGAGGAGCTCAGGGCTCTCGGGGAGCTCACCTGAGGAAATTTCGCACGTATCCAGTCCGTGGAGTGGAATGGCGAGCAAGCAAAGACACCTGAGCCTGATCCATTACCGGCCACCCGTAGGGGCGAGTACATAGTCGGACACTGGCTCCACTCGGAGATTGTAGAATCTGGCAAATGTGTTTGGTGTCGCCCAGCCTGCAGCTCTGCAGATGTCTGTTAGCGAGGCGCCATGCGCTAAAGCCCAAGAGGAGGCCACACTCCGGGTGGAGTGTGCCCTGACCCCAAGGGGACATGGTCGACCTTGCTGCTGGTAAGCCAAAACAATGGTGTCCACTATCCAGTGATACCCCTTTTCCACCAAGGCAGTGCTAGAGCTAGATCGGAGCCAGAGCTAGTCCCAGTTCATAGTTGGTTCAACTGAGGAGCCTGCTAAGAACCGTTTGCGTTTCCACAGGCTAGAGAGCCACAACAGAGCCAGGTCTTACGTCACTGTATACGTCTCATCTTTCTCAGCAACGCTAGCGGGAAACACACACACACCAGGCTTGTTTGAGATGCATCAGCGCTGCGCAGACCGATCCACATATAATATTTAAAAAAACGCATGAGTGAATCAAAAGCATAAGGAGTCGTGTGCTCTCGCTGGACTCGTTATCATACGGTGATCGGTCTCTGCACAGCACCGCTGCCAACAAGCCTTCCATCAACAATGCAAACGTTGCATTACTATTGATTCACGTGGCTTTACGATCCTACATCGGCATTAAAACACAACGAAAACACAGCGAATCCAACGCATTCGTGCAGTTCGCCGTAATTTGTATAGACGAAGATTACAAACGAGCAGCAGCTGTTAGCTCCATTAGCTGCTATTTCAGCAATGGCGGATCTCAAGTCTGTGTTCGTCTTGTTGACCCCGCACCCAGCGCCTGACGTAATCGGTTCTTACTTCTAGCCTTGTTCTAGCCAAGCAATGTTTTGGTGCTACTTAAGAACCACTTTTCCTGGCTCGGAGCTGGGGCTTTGGATGTGGAAACACAAAGAACCGATTTGAAACTAGGCTCTGGCTCCGATCTAGCTCTAGCACTGCTTTGGTGGAAAAGGGGTATGAGACAACCTCTGCTTCGAGAGAGCTCTTCCCTTCCGCTCTCCACCATAACAGACAAAGAGCTGGTCTGAGGTCCTGAAACACTGCGTGCTGTCTACATAGGCGCGGAGAGCGCGTACTGGACAGAGCAATGCCAAGGCTGGGTCTGCCTCCTCCAAAGGCAGCGCTTGCAGGTTCACCACCTGGTCTCGGAACGGAGTGGTGGGAACCTTGGGCACATATCCGGTCCGGGGTCTCAGGATCACGTGAGAGTTAGCCGGTTCGAACTCCAGGCACGCTTCGTCAACCGAAAATGCCTGCAGGTCCCCTACCCTCTTAAGAGAGGCCAATGCGGTCAGCAGAGCCGTCTTCATAGACAGAAATATTATCTCAACCGACCGCAAAGGCTCAAAGGGAGGCCTCTGCAGAGCACTTAGGACTACTGAGAGGTCCCAAGAGGGAGGGTTCAGGATTCAGTCTCCTCGCTCCCCTCAGGAACCTGATGATCCGGTCGTTCTGACTTACCTTTTTGTCTCCCAGGAGATCGTGGTGGACAGATATTGCGGCCACGTACACTTTAGGGTGGAGGGAGACAGCCTTCGCTCCAACCCCTCCTGGAGAAACGATAGCACGGACCCGATCGGGAATTTCCAGGGGTCTTCTTGGCGGGAAGAACACCATGTGACGAAGAGGTTCCACTTCAACGCATAGAGATGTCGTGTAGACTCTGCCCTAGCGGAAGTGATGGTAGCGACCACCGCAGGTGGAAGACTACCCGTCCAGAAGCCACACGTGGAGCTTCCAGAACGCCGGACGCGGGTGCCAAAGGGTGCCCCGTCTCTGAGTGAGGAGGTCCGGTCTCAGAGGAATAGGCCAGGGAGGGGCTGTCGCAAGGAGTAGCAGTTCTGAGAACCAGGTCTGGCCGTGCCAATACGGGGCGACCAACATGACCTGCTCCTTGTCCTCCCTGATCTTGCACAGTACCCGTGCAAGAAGGCTCACTGGGGGAAACGCATACTTGCGTAGCCCCGACGGTCAGCTGTGCGCCAGTGCATCCGTGCCGAGGGTGCCCTCGGTCAGAGAATAAAACAGGGAGCAATGGGAAGAGTCCTGGGAGGCAAACAGGTCTACCTGTGCGTCGCCGAACCATTCCCATATCAGCTGGACCGTCTGGGGATGGAGTCTCCATTCTCCAGGAAGAGGCTGAATCCGTGAGAGCTCTTCGGCTGCACGGTTCAGGTCTCCCAGGATGTGGACAGCACGAAGGGACCTCAGGTGCTTCTGACTCCATAGAACGAGATGGCGGGCGAGTTGAGACATACGGCGGGAGCGTAGACTGCCCTGGTGGTTGATGTACGCTACTACGGCCGTGTTGTCTGTCCTGACTAGTACATTACATGTTGACCCATCAGCAACGCTCGGAAGCGGTGCAGGGCGAACCGTACTGCCAGTAACTCGAGGCAATTGACATGCAGAAGGCGCTGGGGTCCTGTCCAGGAGCCCGCGGCTGCTTGTCCATTGCACATGGCACCCCAGCCCGTGGATGAGGCATCTGTTGATACAACAACATGCCTGGAAACTCGTTCTAAGGACACTCCGGTCCTTAGAAAACTGAGGTTCGACCACGGGGTGAGAGTCTGTAAGCAGGCCCGAGTCACTTGTACCCGGAGCGTGCCAGACCGCCATGCCCATCTCGGGACTCGATCGCGTAGCCAGTCTCATATGTAGCAATCCGAGCGGCGTCACCGCGGCTGCAGATGCCATATGCCCCAGGAGCCTCTGAAATAGTTTCAGTGGAACCGCACTCTTGCCCTCGAGTTGACAAAGGCAAGTCAGCAGAGACTGCGCACGCTCGCTCGAAAGCTGCGCTCACGTGGCGACCGAGTCGATATCCATACCGAGAAAAGAGATCCTCTGCACGGGGCAAAGTTTACTCCTCTCCCAGTTGACCCGAAGGCCCAGACGGGCTAAGTGTTGGAGCACTAGATCTCTGTGTTCGCACACCTGCGCTCGAGAGTGACTCATTATGAGCCAGTCGTCGAGGTAGTTCAGGATGCGAACCCCGTGCTGCCGAAGGGGCGCAAGGGCTGCCTCGGCAATCTTCGTAAAGACTCCCAGGAACTGCACCAGCGGGGTCATTCGGACCACAGACGTACCCGGTGTGGGGCAGCGAGGCAGCGTTACCGGCCCGGACATGGGAGGCTGTTGGGCGTCCCGGTGCTGGGGCACGGTTAACTGCTGCGTCCTGACAGAGGAGACCAGGGAAGGAACGCACGTTCCACTGGCACGTTCCACTGGCACGTTCCACTGGCACGTTCCACTGGGGTCTGCTCTGCCAGGAGGCTGGCGACAGAGAGGGATGCGAGTGGCGGGACCCGGGGGTGGCGCGCACTGTCATCACCGATCTCTGGTGGCTCAGGGATGGGAGTGTTAATCCTCAGCAGCTGAACAAAGGATTCTCCCCCGGCCCTCCACCGGGGGAAGGAATGGTCCTGCTACCATCTCCTGGAAAGAATTTCCCATCCCTTAGCCGTCTGTCTCAGGAGCGCCGCTTGGCCTGGCGTTTAGCGGGGCGCGGGGCAGGCTGAGCGGACTGGGACGCCTTCCTACGGCGACCTCCATGACCCGGCCCGGGTGAAGGCTGCTGCTTGGGCCAGGCGGGAGGGGCGGGAGCCTTAGGAGGGCGTCCTCGGCGTGGAGCAGGCTGAGGCGATTGTGCCGGCGGCTGGGTGGAGGCAGCAGCTGGCCTTGGATATGGGGGCATCGAGGAACCGGGTTCGCTCGGTGTCCTGCATATCAGCCAGGTTCAGCCACAGGTGTCTCTCATGGACCACATTTGTGGACATCACTTGACCTAGGGAGCGTGCGGTCACCTTCGTCGCCCGGAGAGCGAGGTCAGTGGCGGCATGCAGCTCGTTGAGGAGCCCCGGATCAACTCCACCCTCGTGCATGTCCTTGAGGATCCTGGCCTGGTAGACCTGAAGGATCGCCATGGCATGCAAAGAGGCGGCAGCCTGCCCCGCAGCTCTGTGCGATTTCGCCACCAAGGTTGATGTGAATCGACAGGCTTTGGAGGGGTGCTTAAGATCACCACGCCAAGTTGAAGCGCTCTGTGGACACAGTTGCATTGCAACAGACCGTTCAACTGGGAGGACCCCAGTGTACCCGTTGGCCGCGGCCCCATCAAGGGTAGAGAAGGCGGAGGAAGTCGCCGAACGGTCGCGGGAAGACAACGGGGACTGCGCGAGTTCCTCATGCAGATCGGGAAAGAAAGGTATTGGGGCCGGGGAGTGACGGTTGTCAGCGCGCGCTCCCAAAAACCAATCATCGAGCCGGGAGCGCTCGGGACAGGGCGGAGGGTTCCACTCTATCCCGAGGCTCGCGGCTGCCCGAGACAGCATGGCTGTCAGCTCTGGGTCCGACTCGGGCAATGCTGGAACGCCCGAGGGTGGCAGCACAGCCGAGTCATCATCCTCAGAGGACTCGAGCCCATCTTGTGATGCGGTGACCGACATCGCATCCTCCTCTGGAGCGCCAAACGAGATACGCGGGGGGGCCGAAGCAGGCCCCGCGATCTGCGTCTGAGCACTCGCGGGTTGCAGTGTGCAAGAGGGGGGTGTGGCCCGAGGCATGAGCGTCGGGGCTTTGTTCCACACCGTAACCCTCAGGTCACCCTGACCACCAGCTGAAGTACTGGGCCTCTGGGACTCAGTAGATCGGGGTGTGGTAGAGGGGACTCTTACTTCATTACGAAGTTCATCGAGTCTCGACTGTTACACCGCGATGGTCATGTTCCCGCAGTGGGAACATGACGCATCCACAAACGCTGCCTGGGCATGCTGAAAGCCCAAACATACCAGACAGTGTTTGTGCCCATCAAAGGAAGACAACGACCGGCCACACCCAGAAGTACACGGACGAGACATCCTGAAAAGGACGCGTCACGTGCAAGCTCTTTTGTGAGAGGACGCTTCGCAGAGAACGCAGAAGCGCCCAGGGACCACACACCAGCCGTCTAGCGGACCACTGCGCAGATCAGCAGGCAGGCAGTATGCGATCACTGGAATGCGCCGTAACACCAACGCCTCTGGAAAGCTGCTCGTCTCGAAGGCTGACAAATACTCAGTATCAGGCTTGAAGGAGTGAAGAGATCCTCTTGGCTCCAAAGCAGAAACATAATGCGATGTTGCCAGCGTAATTCCTTATATACCCATGAGGTGGGGCAGAGTTACGCATGCAAATTCTGCATGCCCATGGCATTGGCACTGCCATTGGGCGCTGTTGAATTCTCGAAGGTAATTGGCTTCTAAGTGAAACCCCCATTCGTTAGTCACTAACGTACGTCGTAGTGACTGAACGAAAGGGAATGGACATTTTTTGTATCTCCGGACCAGTAGGTGGTGCTGCGCCGAAACGCTGCATGTTGCCTCAGGTCCTTGTGATGACATGTACCAAGTTTGGTTTGAATACGATAAAGTGCTGCAGAGATATTGCCTTAAGTGTGTTTTTGCAACCGCTACTTAAAATTTGTTTGCGCGTTTATTGAAAACGATTTGACGAATCAACTTGATTTGAAAGATTTTTGGTCAGCATGGTCTGAAGATGATCCGGTTCAGTTTTCGTGCAAATCGGATGAACCGTCTAGGACGAGTTCGCAAAAGTATGTTTTTCAGAAAATTCAAAATGGCGAGAATTTTAATGACGGAAAATGACGTCATAGGGTGCACTCGAATCGGCGTCAGCCAAGGAATCATAAGTTACTCCCATGAAAATAAGTCAAGCCCACCTAAAGTTATAAGCATTTGGGAAAAACAATTATCCACTAGGTGGCGCTGTTTCAAAACTTCTTGGCCTCATTCAGGGCATTGTGTTGACCCAAACCGAGTTTCCTAACAATCCGTTCATGTGTTCATATAATACAGCATTTTAGCACATAATTCAAAATGGCGACTCGGCATGCTGTCCTGAATCTAACAAGAAAATTATGACTTTAGGACTATATGGTGCATTCGAATCGTATTGAGCCAAGGAATCAGAGGAAAAAAGAATTTTGTTTCTAGCCATTATGGTTAAAAAGTTATTAGCATAAACATGAGTCAAATTTTGGAGTGATGGTGGCGCTAGAGCGATTGAGTTAGAGACTCCAAATTTGCTATGGTGACTTTTGAGACTGTCCTCTATCTGTGTGCCAAATTTCACAACTTTTTACCATACGGTTCTATGGGCTGCCATAGACTTTGTGGCAGAAGAAACGGAAGAAGAATAATAATAATAGAAACGGGAACGGTTTCAATAGGTGCCTTTGCACCTTCGGTGCTTGGCCCCTAATAATAATTGTTAGTATTATTTTTATTCTTAAATATTTGTATTGTATAGCACTTTTTGCATTTTTCAGACATGCTAACAGACGTTTTATACATGTGCTACAATTTTGTGGGCTGTGCTACAAAACGTTCAACCTCTGTAGCACCAGTGCTATGTGCAAAAAAAGTTAACGTACAGCCCTGCCGTTATAGACACTTACAGTATATTTATGAGAGTATTAAAATGACCCTTGGGCATCATTGATTGGATTTCACTTCCTATCATAGTTTTGACATTTGGACATTGTTGTTTAGCTATTGACCTATGTTATCAAATTTCCTGTGATGATTTTGTCTCAATTGGACTAGCAGTTTCGAAGATAATAGCAAAAGTTTTTAAAGGCTAAATACACTGTTACACAAACCATAAAGAAAAACCTGCCATGTTTGGTATCGTTGGACTCGGCAAGGATTCAGGAGTCTAAGGAGGTGACTTTTGTGAAAAACATTGGCTTGAAACTTCTTAGGCTCCTTCAAGGCATTGTGCCGATATGCAAACTGAGTTTTTTGAGATACACCAATGTTCTCATAGACTATCATGGCACCCTGGACAAAGATACTGCATGCCAATAATTATCAGACTAATGGTTGGGTGTGGTTATAGCCATTTTCATGACAATTTTTCTTCTTACAGCGCCATCAAGTGGCCAATCATCGAAATTGGCAAGCCTTTCAGGCTTGAACCCCTAACCAGTACAATTACAGTAGGGTTTCAGTACTTTGTGCTTGAACCCCTAATAATAATAAAAATCAGCACAAATACAATAGGGTTTCAGCACTTCGTGCTTAAACCCCTACAAATCTGTACAATTACAATAGGTTTCAGCACTTCGTGCTTGAACCCCTAATAATAATAATAAAAATCAGCACAAATACAATAGGGTTTAAGCACTTTGTGCTTGAACCCCTAAAAATCAGCACAAATACAATAGGGTTTCAGCACTTTGTGCTTGAACCCCTAAAAATCAGTACAAATACAATAGGGTTTCAGCACTTTGTGCTTGAACCCCTAAAAATCAGTACAATAACAATAGGGTTTCAGCACTTCGTGCTTGAACCCCTAATAATAATAATAATAAAAATCAGCACAAATACAATAGGGTTTCAGCCCTTTGTGCTTGAACCTCTAATTAAATACATTCAGCCCAAGCAAAGGCTGGATATAGGCTTTATTAATTTATTGTCATATACATGCTTCACAGCCATTACACATGACATAGGCTACCCCACACTTTCCTCCTGGTAAACTACTTCACTAAAACGCTCCCATGTGTTACTTGACTTTCCTTCCTTTTGTTTTTAATTCGGAAAATTCTCCAAATGAGTAGGCTACCTGAAGGAAAAAATGAAAAGTTTTAAACTTTTTTTTAAATATATATTTTTTTAATTAATATTTCCAATATTTATGTTGGAATATTCTTAAAATCATTTCTGTTAAGTAAAACTGTTAAGTTATTAAGCAATATCTCATGTAGGGTTTTTCCTTTGGGATTTATATACTGTCCACTAGGAGGTGCTCTGGGAATGTTATCCTTGATTTGTTTTCCCTGTTTTCCCTTGTTTTACCTTTTTTACAGTCTATGGTAGAGACGCTGTTTTTGAAAGTATGAACGAAAGAGTGACTAATGTTCATTTCGTTTTACTGTGAAATGGGAGTTCTGTGTCTTTAATAAAATCAACACTAATTATCTCTCATCCACCTGCAATTAATTACATTAATTACATTATTAAAATAGCCTGTCGGGCAGGGCCGTGATACATATTGGTTTGCCCAACTGGAAGATACAATTGCGCCGGGACGTCGGGCTAGCGATTTTGCACACCCTGTACCCAAAAATTCTTCATACAGTGGACTACCAGTAAAATTTATGATAATTTGGTACCAAAATTATTCAGACACTTTAACCTGACCATGTTTTGCTTAAATGTTTTTTCTTTAATTGCTAATGCAACCACAGACTGAACAAAATTAATAATTTCTTGGTAATTGGTTGACCTAAATTGGTATTATCTAATTGTGCACTTAAATTTAACAGCTGATTGGTTGATTGTAATCCACTACATGCCTTTCTATCAAAGTTATCTGATATTATCAAGATAAATGTGTTCTGACAGAGTTTAAACTCTGAGTTTGTCATTTTATAACCATTTTCTAAACTATAGCGAATAAACTGAAATGGATAGTTCACCCAAAAATGAAAATTCTCTCATCATTTACTCACCCTCAAGTTGTTCCAAACCTGTATGAGTTTCTTTGTGCTGCTGAACACAAAATAATATATTTTGAAGAATGTTTGTAACAAAGCAGAGAGAGTAACCAACCAATGACTACCATAGTATTGTTTCCCCTACTATGGTAGTCAATGGTTGCTCTCTCTGCTTTGTTACAAACACTCTTCAAAATATATTATTTTGTGTTCAGCAGAACAAAGAAACTCATACAGGTTTGGAACAACTTGAGGGTGATTAAACGATGATAGAATTTTCATTTTTGGGTGAACTATCCCTTGAAGGTGTCTGAATAAATTTTGGTTTGACTGTACATTATTTATTATCACTTGTACATCATTGAAGTACAGGTGCTGGTCATATAATTAGAATATCATCAAAAAGTTGATTTATTCCATGAATTCCATTCAAAAAGTGAAACTTGTATATTATATTCATTCATTACACACAGACTGATATTTTTCCAAACGTTTCTTTCTTTGAATTTTGATGATTATAACAGACAACTAAGGAAAATCCCAAATTCAGTATCTCAGAAAATTTGAATATTGTGAAAAGGTTCAATATTGAAGACACCTGGTGCCACACTCTAATCAGCTAATTAAATCAAAACACCTGCAAAGGCCTTTTAAATGGTCTCTCAGTCTAGTTCTGTAGGCTACACAATCATGGGGAAGACTACTGACTTGACAGTTGTCCAAAAGACGACAATTGACACCTTGCACAAGGAGGGCAAGACACAAAAGGTCATTGCAAAAAAGGCTGGCTGTTCACAGAGCTCTGTGTCCAAGCACATTAATAGAGAGGCGAAGGGAAGGAAAAGATGTGGTAGAAAAAAGTGTACAAGCAATAGGGATAACCGCACCATGGTGAGGATTGTGAAACTAAACCCATTAAAAAATGTGGGGGAGATTCACAGAGAGTGGACTGGAGCTGAAGTCAGTGCTTCAAGAACCACTACGCACAGACGTATGCAAGATATGGGTTTCAGCTGTCGCATTCCTCGTGTCAAGCCACTCTTGAACAACAGACAGCGTCAGATGCGCCTTGCCTGTGCTAAAGACAAAAAGGAAAAAAAAGTGGTCCAAAGTTATGCTCTCTGATGAAAGTAAATTTTGCATTTCCTTTGGAAATCAGGGTCCCAGAGTCTGGAGGAAGAGAGGAGAGGCACACAATCCACGTTGAGGTTCAGTGTAAAGTTTCCACAGTCAGTGATGGTTTGGGGTGCCATGACATCTGCTGGTGTTGGTCCGCTGTGTTTTCTGAGGTCCAAGGTCAACGCAGCCGTATACCAGGCAGGAAGTTTTAGAGCACTTCATGCTTCCTACTGCTGACCAACTTTATGGAGATGCAGATTTCATTTTCCAACAGGACTTGCAACAGCAACCAGTACCTGGTTTAAGGACCATGGTATCCCTGGTCTTAATTGGCCAGGAAACTCGCCTGACCTTAACTCCATAGAAAATCTATGGGGTATTGTGAAGAGGAAGATGCAATATGCCAGACCCAACAATGCAGAAGATCTGAAGACCACTATCAGAGCAACCTGGGCTCTCATAACACCTGAGCAGTAACACAGACTGATCGACTCCATGCCACGCCGCATTGCTGCAGTAATTCAGGCAAAAGGAGCCCCAATTAAGTATTGAGTGCTGTACATGCTTATACTTTTCATGTTCATACTTTTCAGTTGGCCAAGATTTCTAAAAATCCTTTCTTTGTATTGGTCTTAAGTAATATTCTAATTTTCTGAGATACTGAATTTGGGATTTTCCTTAGTTGTCTGTTATAATCATCAAAATTAAAATAAATAAACATTTAAAATATATCAGTCTGTGTGTAATGAATGATATAATAATATAAAAATGATATGATAAAAATAATATACAAGTTTCACTTTTTGAATGGAATTAGTAAAATAAATCAACTTTTTTTATGATATTCTAATTATATGACCAGCACCTGTATTTATGTCAAAAATTGTTTTAGTATCATCTCAATAAACAATGGTTAATCTTGAACAAATGATGATCATTAGGAAATGATCATGTAATTTATTGATGTATCTTTGTTGTAAGCTGGTCTGTGTTCAAAAGCACAAACATGCAGGATGCTAAAACAGTATTTTTAAGAAGAGTCATTTATTTGTTTTCGAGGGGATAAACATTTATAAATGATTTGCTGTCAGGGGATTGTAGTGGGCTATCATTTCACTCATCAGCACAGACTTAGGTTATGTGTGGGATCTAGTGGTAATGTGAAACCAGTTTCACCTTCCACTGAAGCTCACATCAGGTGCACAGTGTTTAAAGACTCCATGTGTGTCAGAGGAGACGGCGCTCTAACCCTCACCAGTCATCACTTACACTACAGTGTTCAACACCTGTTATAGATCATGTGTAAACGCATGAATAAATACTTTACAAAGCTTTCTGCATTCCCTAGTTTAAAGTGTAAACTATTCATCACTTGTAACTGTTACGTATCATTTGTAGATCTTTTTTATTTTTGTTACATTGGGTGTATGTGTATACAAGTAATTTACATTTTTCTGCATCCCCTAATTTAAAAGTGTAAACTATTCATCACTTATATATACGGATATATGGTATTGAATACCACCTATTAATAATTTACAAATGTATTAATAATTTATAAATGACTTGTAACTGAATTAACAAAACATTCATAAAATGTTAGCATATTTATTAATCATTTATGAATGTATTGTCAAGTTTTGTAAATGATTTGTTCATCATTAACTAATAACTTATAAGTGACTTATAACTGAACGTTATTATAAGTGTTAAAGTGTTTAAATATTAAAGTATTACCAAATGTTGCAGCCCTACTAGGCATACAAAATAGTGTAGCCACGCCCCTTTTCAATGCTGCGCTCATTGTCTTTTGACTTCCAGTTTGTATTTCCACAGTGATCTAACGTAATTATGAATGATCTGCTCGTTTTAATATCTTCCCGGTTTACTGACATTAAAACATCTGCTTTTAAACATTATAATGCTCATGATAACTTTCGTTAACTCTGCAATAAGTAGATCCACTTCACCAGCGAATTATTCTTCAACAGCGATGCCATAGATATATACAGATTTATCGCAAAAATAGGAAGTTTTATCAAAATTCTAAAAATGGCTACGTGCACGTTTCTCTGGCGCATAAGGTAAATAGGCGAACTAGCGGCAGCACAGTCAGGGCGTCGAGAAATTATATTACATTTATTTATTTATCTTTTGGACATTAATTTGTAATTATTGCACTTATATCAACCCCATTAGTTATTCTAAATTAACTTTTCTTCATTCTACCTAGTAGTGCTACTATTATATAATATAATACAGAATTTGCATTTGCAGCTGTACTAGTGGTTGCGTGATGATTTCTTTTCCTCCATTTTGCAGATTTTCTAAAGGCTTTTACCTTTTTTACCTGTAATTTTACCTTTCATTTCAGTAGATTTTTGAGTCATTTAAATTATCTTAGTTTTCTTTTTTCCCCTTATTTGTTCCTACAGATGAAAACTGTAAGTGTGGCGCTAGTTTTATGTCTCAATGTTGGTGTGGACCCTCCTGATGTAGTCAAGACTTCACCCTGTGCCAGACTAGAGTGCTGGATAGGTGAGTTTGCACATGCATCTTCCAATCCTATGGTTCCCCCCTCGGTTGTAACTCTGTGTGTAATAAAGAAGGATATTACTTTGTACATGTGTCTGAAAAAATTAATAAG
The DNA here is from genome assembly GCA_023566225.1 of Romanogobio albipinnatus. Lineage (NCBI taxonomy): Eukaryota > Metazoa > Chordata > Actinopteri > Cypriniformes > Gobionidae > Romanogobio > Romanogobio albipinnatus. Next base: position 30,557,842 of record CM042250.1, on the reverse strand, counting down.
CTATGAGTTGAATGTATGGTAGTGAATAAATGTTCTCTTACGAGAGGTTCTCTCGTATTGCGTAAGTTCCTTACGCTACGGGAAAGTATTCTTTCTTCGAGATTTCTGAAAAACCCAAAATTATCCTTAATTTTGTAACATTGTCAACGCAGTGCGGCAGCCTGGCAGACCATAGCAGGCTATTCCAGCGTGCTATTGGCTGCTCTGCTGGCAACTGCAGCAGCCTATCGGTGAGCCCGCGTGACGTGGCGACCAATGAGGGCGCTTCGCGCCCACCTGGCTTCATTTGCCTACAGGTGGGGCGTGGCCACGTGTATATAAGCAGGGCTCACGGGCTGCATATTCGATTTTCTTTTCTTCAGCGAAGCCCTTCGCATCGCTGGATCTGGAACCCGCCGCCGTGAACGTGCAGACGAGCAAGCAGAGGACAGCGCCTGGAGAAGCCGGCAGCATCGCGCCACCTTCAGCCATCCGTGCCTGCTCTGCTATCCGGCAGCATTATATCCTTTCATTGCACGTGTTCTCGCCGTTGCGTCACACGTTTCATAAAAGAGCACGAGCGTTTTTATCAAAACGCCTCGTTCCACCTGCGGCTCGTGCCACGTGCAGCTCAGCACCAGAGACCGCCATGTGTCTGCGCTCTCTGTCTGGGCCGTGACCACGCCGCCGCCGCACTCCTCGCGGGCGAATGCCCCGAGTGTGAGGAACTCTCTATGTCGACCCGGCGGGCTCGACTCGAGCAGTTTTATGACGACATCACTCCGCTGTTCCCCCCCTCTGTTCAAGCCGCGCCACCGCGCCGCTTACAAGAGATGGTTGAAATGAACGGTCTCGGAGCGAGCCTCCTCCCCCTCTGTTCAAGCCGCGCCGCTTACAAGGGATGGTAGGAATGAACGGTCTCGGAGCGAGCCTTCTCCCCCTCTATTCAAGCCGCGCCACCGCGCCGCTTTCAAGGGATGGTAGGAATGAACGGTCTCGGAGCGAGCCTCCTCCCCCTCTGTTCAAGCCGCGCCACCGCGCCGCTTGCAAGGGATGGTAGAAATGAACGGTCTCGGAGCGAGCCTCCTCCCCCCTCTGTTCATGCCGCGCTGATGCGCCGCTTATATACAAGGGATGGCAGAAATGCACGGTCCTGCAGCTCTCTTTACGTTACAAGAGAGCTGTTCCACCCTCGCGCACATTTTTCAGTCCCCTCATGAGTTCAGGCGACTGGAATTGTTCATATTGCTGTACACGAGCCTGTTAAGACACGCACGCCAGCAAACATACGCCGTCATAAGACATGACGCTGACATATGCTCTCCAACGAACCCGCACTCCCCCCTCTTGGACCGCGCAGATTGCGCCGTTCACAAGGAATGTGAGTGCGCTCGGTCACGAGCACGTTCAGCGCGCGCGCACGTGCGCGCGCCGCACTCACCGGGAAATTAACAGAGGGTGTTTTCGTCCCGCTGTGGCCGGACGAACCGCCATTCTCTAGCATTTCTCAGCCCCCTCTCCAGTTCAGGCGGCTGGAAATATTACTATTGCAGTAACGAGCCTGTCTTTTATGCACGCACGACTGCCAACAAGCACGAGGACGTACTGCTGTATGCTCGCGCTAACTGAACGCTATTGTGTGCCTCCCGGTAGCACAGTGGCAAAATCAGCGGCTGAAACGCCGGAGACCCGAGTTCGAGCCCAGCTCTCGCGGCAGATAAAAATGTTTTACTGTCCGCTTCCCCGGGCTCGCGGCCAGCTTTTCTTACATACAGAAAGCTAACTCGCACCACGTGGTGCTCGAGTATTTTTGGACGTCTATACATAAGGAGAGAAAAGACGGTTAAGTCCCGCTGCGGCCGGACCACCGTTAAAACTCTGTTTTTCCTGTCAGTCCCCACTCCTGTGGCTACTGCAGATGTTTTCCACGCAGCCTACGAGCCCGCGAACTCGCCCTCTCGCCTGTTTCCAACTGTAGCCCCTCCAAAGTCCTCCTAGCAGAGGGGGGAAGCGACGGTTAAGTCCCGCCGTGGTCGGACCACCGTCAAAACTCTTCTTCCTGTCAGCCCCCACTCCTGTGGCTGCTGCAGATGGCTCTCACGCAGCAAACGAGCCGGCAAAACTGCCCTCTCGCCTGTCTACAACCGCCGTTTTTATGACGAACCAGAGAAATCACGAAGTTGCCTTTTTTCTGGTTGCACGGCTCACGCCGTATGTGTTTTCAAATGCAGTAAACGTGCCCACTTTTGTGTTCACCCCTGCACCCAAGCACCACAAATCCCGTGTCTCTCACTCACATAAAACGGCCACCGGCCGCTCGAGTGCTAGAGTTAGGTCACGTGTCCGCTTATTTGCGCCCACGCCTAATCACCACACGCGCTGTCACACAGCCACTCTTAACCGGTCATGTTCCACGCGTAAGAGTTGTGCCCGCTCAAACGCGCTCACACATTTTCGCGAACATTCTGCCCCCGGCGCCATGCGCCGCGCCACACACCATTTGTTCTCCGCCCAAGGTGGCCGGAACGACGAGTGTAAGGCCACACACAAGCCACTCCCTGCTCGAAGCGGCAGAGATACAGTGTGTAGGGCGGCCAGCCATCGCGAGCGATCGGCTGGCCCACAGCACAGAGAGCGCGCGCACTGCGCCCGCCCCTCCTATACAGGCCGTCGAACCCGCAAAGCGCGGCGTTTCGAGCCCGGAGGCCGTTCTATCCCGTGTGGCACACGCGAGAGCGTGGGAAGCCATTCCAGGTGTATCAGAATGGGTGCTGAAAACAGTGAAGCACGGCTACACTCTGCAGTTCGCTCGCCGCCCTCCGCGCTTCTGTGCGCGTACGGAGACGAGAGTGAGCGAGGAAGTAGCACATCTACTTCGAGCGGAGATAGCCACACTGCTGTGCGAAGGGGCTATAGAACCGGTTCCCCATTCTATGAGCGAGTCAGGCTTTTACAGCCGGTATTTTCTCGTGCCAAAAAGGGTTGGGTCGCTCAGACCGATTCTGGATCTGAGGCGTCTGAACAAAGCTCTTATGAGAAGATCGTTCAAGATGCTCACGACCAAGCAGATCCTCGCGCATATTCGCCCGAGAGACTGGCTAATCTCCCTAGATTTGAAAGACGCATATTTTCAAATCAAGATAACGCCGCGTCACAGGCCATTCTTACGATTCGCCTTCGACGGCCAGGCTTATCAATACACCGTCCTTCCGTTCGGCCTGTCACTAGCACCCCGTACATTTACGAAGTGCATGGACGCGGCCCTCGCTCCCCTGAGAAGTCGAGGGATGCGAGTGTTGAACTATCTGGACGATTGGCTCATCCTGGCGCAGTCAGAGGCCGAGCTCCTCGCCCACAGGGCAATGCTGCTCAGCCATCTGGACAGCCTGGGGCTCACGGTCAATTGGACCAAGAGCTCATTAGTGCCCACGCAATCAACCTCATTTCTGGGTTTGAATCTGGACACTGTGGCAATGTCAGCCCGCCTGTCACCCCAACGCGCGCGCCAAGTTCGGCGCATGGATGCGTACTTCCGGCCGGGCAAAATCGCACCTCTCAAGCTCTTTCAGAGGATGCTGGGACGTATGGCCTCAGCTGCAGCTGTGCTCCAGCTGGGCTTAATGCGCATGCGCCCGCCGCAATGCTGGTTAAACGCCCGAGTGCCTCACAGAGCCTGGGCGTCCGGAGGCTTCAGGATCAGAGTGACTCAGGGCTGCGTTTCAGCCCTAGAGCCCTGGTTAGTAGCCGACTGGTACCAGCGGGGAGTGACGATGGGAGCCATCTCACACCGCAAGGTCATCTCGACGGACGCCTCCACCACGGGTTGGGGCGCCGTTTTCGAGGGCAGATCGGCCTCGGGCCTCTGGTCGAGCGGGGAAAAGCTCCTACACATAAACTGTTTGGAGATGATAGCGGTAGAGAACGCGCTCAAGCAGTTTCTCCCGCTTATACGAGGACACCACTATGTGAACCGGCAGGGCGGTGTCAGGTCCAGGTGTCTGGGCAATCTGACAGAACGCCTGCTCGTGTGGGCACACAGCTCGCTGCGCTCGCTGAGAGCTGCGCACGTACCGGGCCACCTCAATGTGGGCCCGGACAAGCTGTCCAGGGGCCTCATTCTCCCAGGAGAATGGTCCCTGCACCCTCAGACAGTCCAGCTGGTATGGCGCCTATTCGGCAGAGCGGAGCTCGACCTCTTTGCAACAAAAGAGAACGCCCGCTGCCCGAGGTTTCTGTCCAAAAGCGAGGATGCGCTGTCCCAACCTTGGCCCAGCCTCCCGCTGTATGCTTTCCCGCCGATTTCCCTATTGCCCCAGGTCATAGCGAAAATCAGGGAGACGCGCCGCCTGGTGCTCCTTGTAGCGCCGCGCTGGGAGAACCAGATTTGGTACCCAGAGCTGGTGAAGCTGTCGCACTCACCCCCCTGGCCAGTTCCGCTGAGAGCAGACCTCCTCTCTCAAGCAGGAGGGTCAGTTTGGCATCCCCATCCAGAGCGATGGTCTCTGCATGTATGGGTGACCAACGGATACCCGTTGACCTGCCCGAAGGGGTTATGAACACGATTTCACACTCTAGAGCCCCCTCGACGAGGCGGTTATATAGTTCTAAGTGGCCGGTGTTCACTGAGTGGTGTGTTTCCAAGGGATTGGACCCACAGCAATGTGGGGTCCAGCGGGTGCTCTCCTTCCTCCAAGAGCTTTTGGAACTGGGCAGGTCCCCTTCCACGCTCAAAGTGTATGTGGCGGCTATAGCAGCGTTCGCTCAGACGACGCTAGGTAGCACGCTAGGAAGGAACGAGCTCATCATCCGTTTCCTCAGAGGAGCCAGACGGATGAATCCCCCGCGGCCCCCATCGGTTCCTATATGGGATCTGGCCTTGGTCCTAGAGGCCCTGAAGGCCCATCCTTTTGAACCGCTCGAGACTGTGGAACCAAGGTTCCTTTCGCTAAAAACCGCGTTCCTGATAGCTCTGGCTTCAGTGAAACGCGTGGGGGATCTACACGCGCTCTCAGTGAGCCCGACGTGTATGGAGTTCGGTCCTAATGACTCTAAGGTCATTCTCAGACCGAGGCATGGTTATGTCCCCAAAGCGATCGGCACTCCCTTCAGGGCGCAGATTATCTCCCTCTCGGCTCTGCCAGCATCCGATGAGGGGGACGGTGGCAATTTCCTCTGCCCTGTCAGGGCATTGAGGGTTTATGTCACACGCTCCGCCGCCTTCAGGCGTTCTGAGCAGCTATTTGTTTCGTTTGGTGGGCGCACTAAAGGTCTCGCCTCCTCGAAACAGACCCTTTCCAGGTGGATAGTGGACGCGATTGCAACTGCATACGCTTCCAAACACCTGCAGTGCCCGCTAGGTGTCAGAGCACACTCCACCAGAGGCATGGCCTCTTCGTGGGCTTGGGCCAGAGGGATTTCCATCCACGATATCTGTATGGCGGCAGGCTGGGCCTCCCCGTCTACGTTCGTGAGATTTTACAATCTGGAAGTTCCTGCCTTACAGGCGAAAGTGTTACCAGTTCAATAGGGCTGTTGGTCCTGCCCAGTGATTCTGCGCAGACATAGCTCACATACTGGTAGTAAGTTCGGTACTAGGCTCATGTGAATTTGAAGGAGACCGGCGGTGCCGTTTCCTCATTTACGAGACGAGCTGTTGTGAGTTTGAAGGTGACCGGCGGTGCCGTTACCTCACTCATATAATAAAATATTGTGAATTTGAAGGCGACCGGCGTTGCCGTTCCCTCATTCATGAGACAAGGTGTGGTGAATTTGAAGGAGACCGGCAGGTGCCGTTCCCTCATTCATGGGACAGGGTGTTGTAACCACCCGTTGTAACCACCCGTCAGTTCGAATGAAGTGTCTGTAGATGTGGTGGCCCGTTTTCCTTACCGGCCACCCTGCCCGAGCAGTGTTATGGTCCCCGGTTCCCTGGGATACATATGCTGTACGCGAGGCGCGCACGGCGTTGACAATATGTTCCCGTAGCGTAAGGAACTTACGCAATACGAGAGAACCTCTCGTAAGAGAACGATACTCGGTTACTTAACGTAACCTCGGTTCTCTCTAGAAGAGGGAACGAGTATTGCGTTCCTTGCCGTGCGCCCCGCGGGCTTTTACGCTTCAGAACTACGAAAACCGAATATGCAGCCCGTGAGCCCTGCTTATATACACGTGGCCACGCCCCACCTGTAGGCAAATGAAGCCAGGTGGGCGCGAAGCGCCCTCATTGGTCGCCACGTCACGCGGGCTCACCGATAGGCTGCTGCAGTTGCCAGCAGAGCAGCCAATAGCACGCTGGAATAGCCTGCTATGGTCTGCCAGGCTGCCGCACTGCGTTGACAATGTTACAAAATTAAGGATAATTTTGGGTTTTTCAGAAATCTCGAAGAAAGAATACTTTCCCGTAGCGTAAGGAACTTACGCAATACTCGTTCCCTCTTCTAGAGAGAACCGAGGTTACGTTAAGTAACCGAGTATCGTTTCTATGTAAGCCAGTTTGATTTAATAAACACTGGATTTTAGTCCCTTTCCTCTATGATTTCAGCTATAAACCAATTTAATAAACACTTTCCTCAGAGGAAACTCGTTCAACGTCACTTTTTTTGTATTTGAGTAGTTATGACATGTGAGAAGTGCAAGTTTCATAATCCATGCAGAATTTATTTTTTGTGTTTGTTGCAGCTTCCAATTTAAGCGCTTTCCCGTTTTCTGTATTTCACTTGTTTTTCAGCCAGGTTTTATTCTGGGGTGACACTTCTAGAAGATTCCTTAAATAAAACGTATATCATCTGGCATATTAGTGCATTAGTGTATAGGATAGCATATAGTAGTGTCTGAATTTATAGTAATACTGTAATGTGTATTTTCTCTTTTTATTTTCTAGACCCTCTGTCCATGAGTCCACAGAAAGCTCTGGAGACTATAGGGGCCAACTTGCAGAAACAGTATGAGAACTGGCAGCCCAGGGTAAGAGCTGTCCACCCTGCTGTTACCTCATAATACCACACACTCACTAGAGCTGAAATGAGTCCTGTAAAAATAATGCAGCAAAAAAAAAAAAAAAAACCTTATCAATCCATAGTCTTGTATGCATATTTGTACCACTGTGGATCCAATGTTGCCACTGGTACATCATATTCAGAGAAGAATATATAGCAGCAAATATTTAGGACATATGGTGATACCCTTGCTGTTTGAGGGTGACTAAAGAACTAGTTAGCATGTTAGTCTGTTGATGGCATCATCATTTGCACATTTTTGTGTGAAATGGTCAATTATAACGAGTGGAAAACTGGTACAATGGCATAATGAACCACACCCACACAACAATACAAACTAATCTGTTATGCTTGCATGCTGTTACACTAACACTCACATGCTGATACACAGTGCAGTAACTTTGATGTTACAGCAAAATGTATTAATGGAATAGTTCATCCAAAAATGAAAATTCTGTCAGCATTTACACAACCTGTCGTTCCCAAACCTATATGACTTTATATCTTCTGCGGAAAAACAAAGAATATATTCTGAAATGTTGGTAACCAAACAGGTTTGGTTTCCATTGACTTCCACTTTATGGACAACAAAACACTGACATTTCTAATATCTTATTTTGTGTAAAGTTATACAACTTTGGAACATCTTTAATATATTTTTATCCTTAGTACATGATAATATTCCATTTTAGCCAACAACAAAGTTTAAAGGGGTCATGCATTGAGAAATCTATTTTTCTCTGACCATTGTAACATTTAGCTTAAAGTTGGAAATATTTGTAATTGTAATTCTAAATATTTGTATCAGCAGTACTCATTAACCAATATGGCGGGTCTGTGTATGGTGCACATTTTTCGATTTAATATTGAAAGTAGAAAAATGAGAGAACCAGTGCATTTATAAAAACCCCAGAAAAAAAAGTATTTGGCTTGATTTTAGGTTTTTAGGTTCAGGGGTAGAAAATGGATAAACTGCATGAATGTTTGATTTCCTCATATGGGTGGGCATCAGGTTCCCCTTTCCGCTGATTGGACAATCAAAGATCAACCCATGCTGCTTTCAGTTCTTCCACAGTTCCGTGCAACAGAATAATAGTCCTCCGCTGCTATAGTTGGACAGATTCAAGTGTTTATTACAAATAAATATAAATACAAAAAATAAGCTATTCTCTACAAAAAAAACAACAAACAAACAACAACAACAACAACAAAAAACTAATAGAATAACTACCAAAACAATAGATGATAGTAAACTGACATTGATATGAAATAGTTATATATATTTTTTCATATCTATCCTATTTCAACTTCATCCCTTATCCAAAACTCAGTGTATATTATTTAAAAAAAAGTTATGACTGCTCTGTATTTACTGTTAAATCGATACTGGTACTGTGCTTTGCTACGATGTAAATGTGTATCTGTGCTATCCAGTGGGTCACACAGGTTTGTGAATTATAACCAGTGGTGTGCCAAAGTAGTCTAATGTGTAATGTGGGTGCAGATGCGTGGTAGCCTCTTCTTGTCTTTCTCTTTTTCCGGGTCGAGAACGCTGTTCTGCCACTTCGCACCTGGACTGTTTGTTTTTTTGTTAGCGTGTTTTCCGCGGTTCTGTTCTGATTATTTTTAGCAGAATTCTGGGTAACACTTTATAATAACTACACGCTATGAAGCATTAGTTTAGCATTAGTAAATCGTTAATTCATCATTTATAAATCATTAATATACGTTAATAGGCAGTTTATAGATACAGCTATAAATGCTTGATTCTTGATTTATAAGCGCATCTATAATGTGTTTAATAATTGTATTTTCATACTTTATAAATTATCAATTTATTATAGTTATTTAGGAATTGTCAGTGGTTCATCAGATCATTTATAAAGTGTAAGTAAAGGATTAATAAACTCTCTAAACGTACATTTATACATCTTATTATTTAGACATATAGTAATAGTTGCTCAGTGTGTTAATAAATACTTTATTAACATGTATTCCTACTTTAATTTATGATTAATTCAAGTAGTTATAAAACATTTAGTAGTTGTCAGTTAACTATTTTTGTGAGCTCATCTAAAGTGAGGACTATTTATGCCTCGTAAATTTTTTACAAATGAGATATAAAGGCTCAGTTCTCTTCTGAACATAAAAAGGAAACAAACACAACACAGGAGGAATATAGCACATAGACGTATTTATTTCAAAATGCAAAAATTGAGACTGTACAACTAGTAACTTAATATAAAATTAAAATTAAACTTCTTCAATGTCATATAAAATAATAGTCCTGTAGACCGCCAGAAAACATAACTGCAGTCAAAAATAAATTTCTGTAAAGTGTAAACATTGCTGAATAAAAATGTACCAGTGGATCACACTGGATTACAGGAGTGTCAAAATACAACAAATAAAATTTAGATAAAACAATAATAATGTAATAATATTTTGCAGTGTCAAAACAGTACTAACTTTAAAACATTAGAGAACAGCCGTGCAGACAAGAACTGAGCCTTTATATCCCCTTTGTAAAAGCTTTACGAGGCATAAATAGTCCTCACTTTAGATGAGCTCACAAAAATAGTTAACTGTCATCTACTAAATGTTTTATAACTACCTGAATTAACCATGAATTTCAGTGGAAATACATGTTAATAAAGCATTTATTAACACACCGAGTAACTATTCTATATGTCTAAATAATATGTATAAAAGTATATTTCAATAGTTTATTAATCATTTACTTACACTTTATAAATGATCTGATGAACCACTGACAACTCCTAAATAACTGGTTTGTAAATAATGTAAAACTTCATTTAGAAATGATAAATTGATCATTTATAAAGTAAGAAAATAAAATTATTAAACACATTATAGATATGCTTATAAATCAAGAATAAAGCATTTATAGCTGTATTTATAAACTGCTTAGTAATGTCTATTAATGCTTTATAAATGATGAATTAACTATTTACTAATGCTTAACTAATGCTTCATAGCGTGTAGTTATTATATTGATTAAAATTAAGATACAATTTATACAAAACGAAATTCACTGTAAAAAAGGCAATTCATACTCAAATATAACTTCCATCTTAAGTTCATTTATGAGACGCGTGCAATGCAGCCCTAAGGCTATTGTCTGTTATATTGACTTCTCATAAAATAAGAAGCAACTATATTAAAAACATTGATTAAAATTAAGATACAATTATACAAAAACGAAAACTGGCCAAATAAATCTTGTCTAAACAGTCTTGCCCTGTTGCATCAGGATTTATATTTAAACTGTCTTTTTGCGTTTCATATTCACAGATGCTTACTGAATAAACTTACCACAATCAGCCCTGAATCAGCTTTCCGTGAGGAGAATTATTCCAGGATTATTACTCAAAGCGATGTATCTGAACCATAGCTTCACTAGTTGTGTTTGTATGAATTGATGTGTGTGTGGGCATCGACGCATGGATTGCCTGCATTTGAATCTGAATGAGCGCGCGGTCCGTGGGCGTGGCCGCATTAGCGGATAATGAGTCAGTAATGAGCTGACTGATATCTCCCACTTTTCACACAGATTATATAAACACAGAATATTTGTTTTCGTTTTGATTTACATGATTTAAAACCTGACATTTCAACGTTTCATGTAGTGACATGTAGTGGTGATTGAGTGTGACCTTAACGCACCAGTAAGTGTTGAGATATTTTGCCAGAAGAATAATGTGAGAACTTTATTGTCTGGTTTCTCGGTCATCTTATTGAGCTTTTATTACACACACTTTTATTTACACAATTGCGGATGATGATTTAAGCATCTTCCGCCACTTTAGTGTGGATTTCTTTTTCTTTCGTTCTTTTTTTGTATGTACTAGCAGTTTATAGTATTTTAGAGCACTTACTAATGTATTCTGGATTTCTGGATTTTGATGGAAATTTGTGATTTTTGTAAACAGTTTAATTAAATGTAGATTTTAAGATCCAAGCAGGTCAAAACATGTTAAATAATCAGATATAAATGTTGTAAATCTTACAGGGGTAAAATATTTTACCATAAAAAAAACAAAAAACTTCTGCGCCAAGATTTAAATCAGTAAATAGATTTTTTTGGTCTGAGAAAACAGATTTACTAAAATAAATCTTTGTGTACAACTTAAAATGAACATTAAAATGTGACATTAAATGAACGGTGGTTGTTGGAAAAGACTATAGCTTTAACGATGTAAGGACCATAAGTATTGTGTAAAATGGGCAGTAAGCACTGCAGCTGTATGAATGCCAGTGTTTTACTGTATGCTCTCCACTCACTCGACTAATGTGCTCCTCTTCAATATTTGATGTTGCTCCCTCATACATTTCCCTGTTTTGCACTCTTCCTTCCTGTTAGTTGCTCCTTCAGAAGCAAAACGCACCCAAAGCATGAATGATGGCTTTATGTGTTTGCAGTTTTCAGCAGTCTGTGACAGTTCAGTTTAAAGAAGTTCACATTCCACAGGGTATACACATGAAAAACAAAACAGATAGCTGTGCAATTTTTTTATTTTTTAAAAAGTGTAAACTCTTATGGGCTTAAGGTCTACTTGTTTAGTGCCACACGTACAATGTAATAATATTGTAATTGTTGTTTTAACGATGTGCGATCTGAAATCGAGTATATATCCCTCACACACACTTAGTGCATGCATCCACTACATGATGTACCCAGTTAACAATTTTTGGTTCCCAGAATGTTCTGCGTTTACTGGGTAGTTTTGTAGATTAGACTAGTTTTCCCCTGTCTCAAATCGAGCCGTGTGACGTCACATGGTCGGACGCCCCTCCCACGATTGTTAACCTCTCTCAGCTTGGTTTTTTTCTTATCAGTGCCAAAGAGACTCAAATAACTGTTTTTTTTTTTATCATTCAGGCAAGTGTTATACATCATTATAATCTGTTAAGTTTCTATTTTTTGTGTACAGTCACAATAAAAACAGATTGTTGTGCTTTTTGCAAAATAAAGAAAAAAACTTTGTGCGATCTGCAGCCTCTCTGTCAAAGACGTTCATTCAGATAGACGTTCATTCAGATAGTTTATGTAATCTGCTTGAAAGCAGAGATATGTTAGTCGTTCCTGAGCGGCTCATTGTACACAAATGTGACCACGCCCACGAAGCACGCGTTCTATTGAGATTCAAATACTGAGGCTCCCGAGTCGACGCCCACACACATAATCTCAAACAAACACATCAAGTACTGTATTCCTACTACAACTACATCGTTTTGAGACGCGTTTATTAATCCTGGAATAATTCTCCATGAAAAGCTGTTCATTTCTGTAAGAAACGGATTCCACCGCTGTGTGTAAGTAGGCTAAGTTTACTCTGTAAGCATCTGTGAATATTAAACGCAAAAACCTGCGCAAGGACGCACTGAAGCTTTCTTTGTTTAAATTAGCTCAAAATTACTGTCAGATGGAAGTAATTACCTTGACAAACTATACATAATTTAAAAGATCTAAGACTCAAGCTTCCATTTTTGACCTCAGTTTTTTTCTCAAAGTCATATAGTGACCATAATTTGTTAATATGTGTTAGGAGAATATGCAAACCGCGTCGGTACCTTTGATTGTAATATGAGCGTCAGCTGATCTCATTCATAAAAAAAACAACACCCTCAGGGCTTTTAGTTCAAAACTGTGCAATACAGAAAATTTCTATACAGAGAATTATTATTTCAATCTGTTGTGTTTTCAGTTCATATTGGCAGCCGGAGGGCGCTCCGTGCACATGTAGTCCATATATAGCACGCATGAAGAAGATACCATGTGACATTCTCTCTGACATAAACAGCCTCCAGAAATCGCTATAACATGCAGATAGACACGTTTGAAGATAATAAACACACAATCGCGACAAAATATGGCTTATCTGTGTTATTTAAACCATGTTGGGTGTTTTCATAATAGATTATATTTATAATGCAATGCTATTCGAGCTGTGAAATGTGGGGACATTCCATAGGCGTAATGGTTTTTATACCGTAAAAACGTATTTTCTATCCCCCTACACTGCCCCTGCCCCTAAACCTACCCATCACAGGAAACTGCAGTTTACTTTCTGTGAAAAAAAAAACTCATTCTGTATGATTTATAAGCATTTTGAAAAGTGAGGACATGGGGAACGTCCTCATTTTTCACCCTCTTTTTGTAATACCTATCTCATACCCATGGCATTATACACATTTGTGTCCTGATATTTCACAAAAACATGCCCACACAGACACACACACATATTTTGGAGATGTCAACCTTTCAAGGAGTGGTGTGTGAAAGCTCTCCAAGTAGTCTGAAATTCAGGGTTTTCGCTTATCAATCAGATCGAAAGTAACTAGTAGCTAAATACTTGAGTATTTTTTTCATTGAATAATAATTATAATTATGGGAGAGGAACGGGTGACATGACTTGGCATCCCCATCATAAAGAGGCGGTGTTGGCATTCTGGGTTCAGGAGCCACTCAGGCACGAACAGGAACAGAAGTGGTAGCAGCTGCTTTGGAGTGATTACTTTGTGGTGAGTACACTGGACATGGCCTCTACCTCCCTAGAAGTATCTGAGAGCTGTTTGGCGTGTTGACCCAGCAGAACCCCCTGTTGGACCATGGCTGCCCTTATCTGGTCAGAGCACGCTGATTCCACGCTGGCCAAATCAAACTGTCAGGATGGTAAAAGTGGAGGAATCAGTGATTCATTGATTTTCAAAGGCACACAAAAACAGGAACACGGGGAGGAATAGTGAGGCCACAGTGAGAAGAGGGATCGGGAAGGATTCCAGCCAGATACGAGGGAGTGTAACAAAATTTCAAAACTTAAGATAAATGGCAGGATAAAACAAGACAAAACTAAGACTAAAGCCACATCAAGAACAAGATCAATGTTAACACAGACCAGAGCCAGATAAACTCAGCAATGCAGAAATTCGATCTGGCACAGGACCGAAAACGAGGGGAATGTAAAGGGTGACAAACAAAATAAAATAGGTGAGAGCCATAATGATATAACAAAGTAAAAAGAGGGGTGGACTAATTATAGACAATAGAGTACATGGCATGACAACACAAACACCATGTGTCCAGACAAACAAAGGACAGATGCACCCAGCTGCGAACTCTTGACCCATACAACATTACTCACAGCACCTGCTTGTTTTTAAACCTGGGGAACAGTGGGTTTTACTTTAAACAAAGATTTAAACAATGATTCATATTTTTAAGATGCGCTTACCATGGATTCACTGTTTTGGTAACGTTAGAACTCTTTGAAAAACTTTTGTATGTCCTTCACATTAAGAGTGCCACGCTTTGCCTTTCATCGTCAAGTGGTGGGGTGTTAACGTGCTGCGTTAACGTGAGACTCTTATCGGCGATAAAAATATTGCCGTTAATCTATTCTCAAAGTTGTGTTGGGAGCTGGGTCTATACTACGCACGCTATGATGACTTTCACCTTGATATTTTAGCGCAGATGTATACCTAGCCGAATTACACTGTAGGGGGCGAGAGAACGAGTCTTCGAACCTGTGTGTATGCCTACTAGTGTTGTCAAAAATATCGATACTGAAATATCTGAAACGATACGATACTCATTTTCTACAGTATCGATATCAGTTGCCCTCTCCTCTCCTCTCCTCTCCTCTCCTCTCCTCTCCTCTCCTCTCCTCTCCTCTCCTCTCCTCTCCTCTCCTCTCCTCTCCTCTCCTCTCCTCTCCTCTCCTCTCCTCTCCTCTCCTCTCCTCTCCTCTCCTCTCCTCTCCTCTCCTCTCCTCTCCTCTCCTCTCCTCTCCTCTCCTCTCCTCTCCTCTCCTCTCCTCTCCTCTCCTCTCCTCTCCTCTCCTCTCCTCTCCTCTCCTCTCCTCTCCTCTCCTCTCCTCTCCTCTCCTCTCCTCTCCTCTCCTCTCCTCTCCTCTCCTCTCCTCTCCTCTCCTCTCCTCTCCTCTCCTGCACATTTGTATTCTTTAAAGTGCCATGACTTTAATGACCCCCCCCCCCCCCCACAGCTCACCGCTCAGAGATGAAAAAGTAAAGTAAAAAGCTGAAAGCTGTAGAAAATTTTGAAGAGTTGAAGATGGGAAAATGTGAGACAACAACCAATAAAACACAGACCTGCAACACTCAGTATACAGACACATGAACAATATTACCACAGAGAAAAAAAAAACAGAGTTGAGGGCACCTTGATGCATTTAAAAAATGTAACCTATATGACAAACTCCCAAGAACGAGTGAGAAACGAGGAAGAACATTTAATAGTTCTAACAATATTTTAATTACATTTACAAACACTACAGTCTCTGAACAGATGATACATGTTAATACAGATAGAATAAAGGCATACTTACTTTTTTGTCCATTGTTCTTTGAATTTTCCATCGACATAATTGTCTACTGTGTATCAGAATAATTCTTCGTTTTATTGTGTTCATGATCAGACGTACGACTGTATCAGTGTTCTTAAAGGATTAGTTCACCCCAAAATGAAAATGTCCTGATCATTTACAAAAATAAATTAAATATTTTGAAGAAAACGTTCCAGGGTTTTTCATCATATAATAGTTTTCAGTTGCAACCAAAATGCTGAAGGTCCAAATCAATGCAGTTTCAAAGCGCTTCGATGGATTCCAGAGGCTCTGAGTAATCCTAGATGAGGAATAGGGTCTTATCTGGCGAAACGATCTGCCATTTAAAATTATTTTTTAAAATGAATATACTTTTTAACCTAAATTGTTCATCTTGTGCAGCTCTGCAAGGTGCTGAGGATGATGTAATCACGTCGGAAAGGTCATGATAGATGTAGGCAGAAGTACCGCCCCTGTGTTTACAGGGCGCTCGTGTGAAGACTAATACAAACGCCCTTTATCAAAAAAAAACAAAAGGTAAAACAACGATATATCCCTAATTTTGAAGTTGAAAATGTAGTGTTTTTGGTAAAGGGCATTTGTATTAGTCTTCACACGAGCGCTTTGTAAACACCGGGGCGGTACTTTTGCCTACTGGTCTAACGTGACCGTACCGATGTGATTGTGAGCAATGGGGTGAGTAAATTATCAGGAAATTTGCATTTTTGGGGGAAATAATCCTTTAAACACACACACACACACACACACACACACACACACACACACACACACACACACACACACACACACACACACACACACACACACACACACACACACACACACACACACACACACACACACACACACACACACCTGTTTTATTATGTTAGAAGCTATAAATACTATGTAAATGTGAGATTTTACCCTGCACTAGCGTATCGATCTGACAAACCATTTGTGAGACTGTATATTACTGTATATTATTGTTCTCAGGGTTTTATCTGTTGTCGTTCAAATTGGAGGTTCCTTAGTCAGAGTGGTCCACAAGAGTAAAAAAATATATAAATGGCTGTGTGAATGGCTAAATAGATGTATGTTTCTCTCTCTTTTATGTGTGTCTTTGTGGAGTATTTTCTTCCTAGGATTGTAGCCCCGTTTACACGTACATGGTTATTTTGAAAAAAAGACATTTCCCTTCGTTTGCGCCCTTCGTTTACACGCAAACGGAGAATTCGCCTCTGAAAACGAGTCTTTCTAAAAACTCTGGCCAGAGTGGAGATTTTGAAAATCTTCGTTTGCACGTTTGTATGTTAACTGAGACAAACGGATGTTTAGGCAGCCAACGTCACCGTATGCGCCAGAGCTCGCACCTACGTCAAAAGTGCGACCTATGTTTACATTTGATCATGGAAGCGTTCAGAGTAGCAGTCGCATTTATGTTGGTGCAAACTCTTCTTGTGTGTTTGCATTTGCAAATACAGCTGCTCCATTATGTCAAGGAGCAGAGACGAATGAGTGCTCGGAGGTCAGCAATTTTGCAACAACTTCTCCCTCCAATATGAAGAACCAGTCCGCGTCACCGCCAGCGCCGCCGGTTTTGGGTCCGACCTGGGCGAACTGCTGCCTGGTGGGAGAACTTTGAAAATGAAGTGGTTGTCCCGGATGAGTGGCAAAAAGTGAAAATTGAGTGGCAATTGTTCCGGATGAGTGGCAAAAAAGTGAAAATTTTAGGATGTCATGGTCATCGCTGCTGTCACTCTCCGAATTGCTACGTCCCTACATCGAGGCTGAGGCGACCGTCATTCGGTCCCCTGTCGGTGTCATAAAAAAAAGTTGCCTGCACCTTATATTACTTGTCAGATGAGGGTAGACTGTGCAAGACAGCCAATGCTTTCGGTCTTTCTCGATCGACCGTGTCAATAATAGTAAGGCAAGTGTGAAAGGCAACAGCTGTCCACTTAGGTCCTATGTACATACAACTACCCACATCCGAAAATTCTGTGCAGAAACTAGTGCAGAAATTTGAAGAGGTGCATGACCTCCCTCAATGCATAGGTGCTGTGGATGGCACACATGTGGAAATAAAGCAGCCATCTGTAAATTCCACAGACTATGTCAATAGAAAATGGAAGGTTCAGTTTGAACGTGCAGCCTACCTGCTACTATAAATATTGTTTCATTGCTGTGGTAAATGGCCTGGGAGTGTTCACGACGCCCGCATTTTTGCAAATTCCACACTCAACGGCCATCTGAAAGATGGAAAGATCCCACCATGTCCCAAGCAAATACTTGAGGATGAAGAGGCCATACCAGTGTACTTACTTGGAGATCCTGCATATCCTCTGCTCCCATACCTAATGAAAGAGTATGCGAATGGGTGGACCAATGCTCAGGAGCAGTACTTTGGACTGTCTTTGTGCCGTGCACGGATGGTTATTAAGTGTGCGTTTGGGATGCTGAAAGGCCGGTTTGGAGCCCTGAGAAGAGCAATGGACATTAACCTTAATGTCGTATATGCATGCTTCGTCCTGCATAATTACTGGGTGGTTCTATGGACACTGTGGATGACACCAGGGTTACAGAGGCTATTCAATATGACCGGGACAACCAACCTGATAATCCACCAACTGTCAGAGAGGGAATGTCAGCTGAAGGGAAGAGGGTCAGGAGAGTCCTGACACAGTTTCTTGACCCATAAAGGGACCTCAAGTTTGTGTGTTTAACTGGTTTAACACACATGTTGAAGTAGCCTACTCTGTTTAAATGTATACATTTTAGTACAGGCTATAGTACAGGTTTGTATTTAAGCATTTTGCTTTTCAATTTTGTTCTTTGTATTTGATACTCAACAGTTTTGTGGGCCAGGTTTACAGTAACAAATGGTTAGTGTTTTTATAGTTGCCCCAGCATACTTCACTGTGTGAATCTTACACAATTACAGACACAAGTCTGAATGCTTTTCAACCAGTTTAATTCTGATCAGACACAAGAATTGTTTGTCATTACGGCATTAAAGAGAACAAACACTATAATAAAATGCCTCTGTACTGCTTACTGCTTATAACTAAAACATATATTACAAAACAAAAATTGAAACAGCATTCAAGTGACATTTCCAAGAGGCTTCAAGAGGTGTGTTTGAGCTTATTTTTATTTGGTTAGGACAATGCACATTACATTTCTGTAAATGCGCCAGTGTTAGCCAGTTGGCTAATTTTCAATTGTAGTTCTAGT